>JAQIHN010000106.1:0-300000 GCA_027917425.1 Gastrophryne carolinensis
GAAATGCGAGCGTCTCCACTACGGAGAAATGCGAGCGTCTCCACTACGGAGAATGCGAGCGTCTCCACTATGGAGAAATGCGAGCGTCTCCACTACGGAGAAATGCGAGCGTCTCCACTACGGAGAAATGCGAGCGTCTCCACTACGGAGAAATGCGAGCGTCTCCACTACGGAGAAATGCGAGCGTCTCCACTACGGAGAAATGCGAGCGTCTCCACTACGGAGAAATGCGAGCGTCTCCACTATGGAGAAATGCGAGCGTCTCCACTACGGAGAAATGCGAGCGTCTGCACTATGGAGAAATGCGAGCGTCTCCACAACGGAGAAATGCGAGCGTCTCCACTATGGAGAAATGCGAGCGTCTCCACTATGGAGACATGCGAGCGTCTCCACTACGGAGAAATGCGAGCGTCTCCACTATGGAGAAATGCGAGCGTCTCCACTACGGAGAAATGCGAGCGTCTCCACTACGGAGAAATGCGAGCGTCTCCACTACGGAGAAATGCGAGCGTCTCCACTACGGAGAAATGCGAGCGTCTCCACTACGGAGAAATGCGAGCAAGCTCATCCTGGGAAGGTGAACACCAGTGACTACTTCTCAGGACTCGACCCAGGAAGCCAGAATGCAAGGGCCACCCCGGCTTCTCTAGAGCCCACACACACACACACACACACACACACACACACACACACACAAGGGAGGATAGGTTTAAGGCAGGGTGCGACCTCATGGTAACTAATACTACAAAGCAGATGGCATGCTGGGCCTTGTAGTGGCTCAGGTAATAGCTGGCACAGGTGATTGCTATGCAGGATGCGTGCAGGGCTGGAGACAAACATGTAATTGCAGCAAATGAAGGAATGCATTGCTAATCTGCTCTTAAATTGGATCCCTGCCGTGTTTCGCGGCTCCATAATGCGATGGGAACGTGAATTTCTACCCCTCACCCCTTCCTCACCGGGCCCCTCACCTGTCTCACCCCCATCAGCAGCGGCTCGGCTGCCACATTCTCGGCTGAGCAGCGGCGCAGGGGTTAACAGTTTCCATTTCACAGTCATTAAAGATTGTCTGTCATGATAAAGCTTCATCCCTCCGCCGGCCTCCAGTATGGCTCCTTATTGTCTCCCCCCCCGCACCGCACACCTGATACAGCTGCACCACAAGGCTGCGCCGATACTTACCCCCTGGCTCCGGGGCTCAGGACTCAACTTGGGGAGGGGGGGCAGGACAGAAACCTCCAGGGCAGGTTTTGGGATGGGAGTCTGCAGGGGGCCTCCCCCCACCTAACTGCAACCTAGTCCATCCCCCACCTAACTGCAACCTAGCCCATCCCCACCCAATCTCCCAGCCACCACATCCCATCTCCCCCCAATCGCCAACCACCCACATCCCATCCCCCCCCCAATCTCCCAGCCACCCTACATCCCATCCCCCACCTAATCTCCCAGCCACCCACATCCATCCCCCCCCAATCTCCCAGCCACCCACATCCCATCCCCCCCCAATCTCCCACCCACCCACAGCCCATCCCCCCCCAATCTCCAACCACCCACATCCCATCCCCCCTCAATCTCCCAGCCACCCACATCCCACCCCCCCCAATCTCCCAACCACCCACATCCCACCCCCCCCCAATCTCCCAACCACCCACATCCCATCCCCCCCAATCTCCCAGCCACCCACATCCCATCCCCCACCCAATCTCCCAGCCACCCACATCCCATCCCCCCCCAATCTCCCAGCCACCCACATCCCATCCCCCACCCAATCTCCCAGCCACCCACATCCCATCCCCCCCCCAATCTCCCAGCCACCCACATCCCACCCACCCCAATCTCCCAGCCACCCACATCCCATCCCCCTCAATCTCCCAGCCACCCACATCCATCTCCCACCTAATCTCCCAGCCACCCACATCCCATCCCCCCCCCAATCTCCCAACCACCCACATCCCATCCCCCTCAATCTCCCAGCCACCCACATCCCATCCCCCCCCAATCGCCCAGCCACCCACATCCCATCCTCCACCCAATCTCCCAGCCACCCACATCCCATCTCCCACCTAATCTCCCAGCCACCCACATCCCACCCCCCCCCCCAATCTCCCCCCCCAATCTCCCAACCACCCACATCCCACCCCCCCCCCCAATCTCCCAACCACCCACATCCCATCCCCCCCAATCTCCCAGCCACCCACATCCCATCCCCCCCCAATCTCCCAACCACCCACATCCCATCCCCCCCCCCAATCTCCCAGCCACCCACATCCCATCCCCCACCCAATCTCCCAACCACCCACAGCCCAGCCCCCCTCAATCTCCCAGCCACCCACATCCCACCCCCCCCCCCCAATCTCCCAACCACCCACATGCCCATCCCCCCCCCAATCTCCCAACCACCCACATCCCATCCCCCCCAATCTCCCAGCCACCCACATCCCATCCCCCCCAATGTCCCAGCCACCCACATCCCATCCCCCCCAATCTCCCAGCCACCCACATCCCATCCCCCACCCAATCTCCCAGCCACCCACATCCCATCTCCCACCCAATCTCCCAGCCACCCACATCCCATCTCCCCCCCAATCTCCCAGCCACCCACATCCCATCCCCCACCCAATCTCCCAGCCACCCACATGCCACCCCCCCCAATCTCCCAGCCACCCACATCCCATCCCCACCCAATCTCCCAGCCACCCACATGCCATCCCCCACCCAATCTCCCAGCCACCCACAGCCCATCTCCCACCTAATCTCCCTGCCACCCACATCCCATCCCCCCCCCCCAATTTCCCAACCACCCACATCCCATCCCCCCCCCAATCTCCCAACCACCCACATCCCATCCCCCCCAAGCTCCCAGCCACCCACATCCACCCCCCCCAATCTCCCAACCACCCACATCCCATCCCCCCCCCAATCTCCCAACCACCCACATCCCATCCCCCCAATCTCCCAGCCACCCACATCCCATCCCCCCAATCTCCCAGCCACCCACATCCCATCTCCCCCCCCAATCTCCCAGCCACCCACATCCCATCCCCCCACCCAAGCTCCCAGCCACCCACATCCCATCTCCCACCCAATCTCCCAGCCACCCACATCCCATCTCCCCCCCAATCTCCCATCCCCCACCCAATCTCCCAGCCACCCACATCCCATCTCCCACCCAATCTCCCAGCCACCCACATCCCATCCCCCCCCCAATCTCCCAGCCACCCACATCCCATCCCCCACCCAATCTCCCAGCCACCCACATCCCATCCCCCCCCCCAATCTCCCAGCCACCCACATCCCATCTCCCACCTAATCTCCCAGCCACCCACACCCCATCCCCCGCTCAATCTCCCAGCCACCCACATCCCATCCCCCCCAATCTCCCAGCCACCCACATCCCATCCCCCCAATCTCCCAGCCACCCACACCCCATCCCCCGCTCAATCTCCCAGCCACCCACACCCCATCCCCCGCTCAAGCGCCCAGCCACCCACATCCCATCCCCCTCAATCTCCCAGCCACCCACATCCCATCTCCCACCTAATCTCCCAGCCACCCACATCCCACCCCCCCCAATCTCCCAGCCACCCACACCCCATCCCCCCCCCCAATCGCCCAGCCACCCACATCCCATCCCCCCCCCCAATCTCCCAGCCACCCACATCCCATCCCCCCCCAATCTCCCAGCCACCCACATCCCATCCCCCCCCCAAGCTCCCAGCCACCCACATCCCATCCCCCCCCAATCTCCCAGCCACCCACATCCCATCCCCCCCCAATCTCCCAGCCACCCACATCCCACCCCCCAATCGCCCAGCCACCCACATCCCATCCCCCCCAATCGCCCAGCCACCCACATCCCATCCCCCCCCCAATCTCCCAGCCACCCACACCCCATCTCCCCCCAATCTCCCAACCACCCACATCCCAGCTCCCACCCAATCTCCCAGCCACCCACACCCCAGCTCCCCCCAATCTCCCAACCACCCACATCTCATCCCCCCCCCAATCTCCCAGCCACCCACACCCCATCCGCCCCAATCTCCCAGCCACCCACATCCTATCCCCCCCCCCCCAATCTCCCAGCCACCCACACCCCATCCCCCGCCAATCTCCCAGCCACCCACATCCTATCCCCCCCCCAATCTCCCAGCCACCCACACCCCATCCCCCCCAATCTCCCAGCCACCCAGATCCCATCTCCCACCCAATCTCCCAGCCACCCACATCCAGTCCCCCGCTCAATCTCCCAGCCACCCACACCCCATCCCCCCCCCAATCTCCAGCCACCCACATCCCATCTCCCCCCCAATCTCCCAGCCACCCACACCCCATCCCCCCCCCAATCTCCCAGCCACCCACATCCCATCCCCCCCCAATCTCCCAGCCACCCACAGCCCAGTCCCCCGCTCAATCTCCCAGCCACCCACACCCCATCCCCCCCCAATCGCCCAGCCTCCCACATCCCACCCCCCCAATCTCCCAGCCACCCACATCCCACCCCCCCCCCAATCTCCCAGCCACCCACATCCCCCCCCCCAATCTCCCAGCCACCCACATCCCATCTCCCACCCAAGCTCCCAGCCACCCACATCCAATCCCCCCCAATCTCCCAGCCACCCACATCCCATCTCCCACCCAAGCTCCCAGCCACCCACATCCCATCCCCCCCCAATCTCCCAGCCACCCACATGCCCATCTCCCCCAATCTCCCAGCCACCCACAGCCCACCCCCCCTAAGCTCCAGCCACCCACATCCCATCTCCCCCAATCGCCCAGCCACCCACATCATCACCCCCTTAAGCTCCCAGCCACCCACAGCCCAGCCCCCCCCCAATCTCCCAGCCACCCACATCCCAGCCCCCCCAATCTCTCAGCACCCACATCCCATCTCCCACCTAATCGCCCAGCCACCCACATCCCAGCTCCCACCCAAGCTCCCAGCCACCCACATCCTATCCCCCCCAAGCTCCCAGCCACCCACATCCCATCCCCCACCTAATCGCCCAGCCACCCACAGCCCATCCCCCCCATGCTCCCAGCCACCCACACCCCATCGCCCCCCCAAGCTCCCAGCCACCCACACCCCATCCCCACCCAATCTCCAGCCACCCACATCCATCGCCCCCCCAATCGCCCAGCCACCCACAGCCCACCCCCCTAATCGCCCAGCCACCCACAGCCCATCCCCCCCCCCAATCTGCCCAGCCACCCACAGCCCAGCCCCCCAATCGCTCAGCCACCCACTGTCCCATCGCCCACCTAAGCTCCCAGCCACCCACAGCCCATCTCCCACCCAATCTCCCAGCCACCCACAGCCTATCCCCCCCAATCTCCCAGCCACCCACAGCCCATCCCCCACCTAAGCTCCCAGCCACCCACATCCCATCCCCCCCAATCTCCCAGCCACCCACATCCCATCTCCCCCCCCAATCGCCCAGCCACCCACATCCCATCTCCCACCCAATCGCCCAACCACTCCCACATGCCCATCTCCCCCACCCAGCTCCCAGCCACCCACATCCCAGCTCCCACCTAAGCTCCCAGCCACCCACATCCCATCTCCCACCCAATCGCCCAGCCACCCACATCCCATCTCCCCCCCAATCGCCCAGCCACCCACATCCCATCTCCCACCCAATCTCCCAACCACCCACATCCCATCTCCCCCACCCAATCTCCCAGCCACCCACATCCCATCTCCCACCTAATCTCCCAGCCACCCACACCCCATCCCCCACCCAAGCTCCCAGCCACCCACATCCCATCTCCCACCCAATCTCCCAGCCACCCACATCCTATCCCCCCAATCTCCCAGCCACCCACATCCCATCTCCCCCCCAATCTCCCAGCACACCCTGCATCCCAATACCACCACCTCATCCTCCCAATCTCCAGCCACCCACATCCCATCTCCCCCCCAATCTCCCAGCCACCCACATCCCATCTCCCACCCAATCTCCCAACCACCCACAGCCCATCTCCCACCCAATCTCCCAGCCACCCACATCCCATCTCCCACCTAATCTCCCAGCCATCCACATCCCATCTCCCCGCCCAATCTCCCAGCCACCCACATCCCATCTCCCCCCCAATCTCCCAGCCACCCACATCCCAGTCGTCCCACCCAATCTCCCAGCCACCCACATCCCATCTCTCACCCAATCTCCCAGCCACCCACATCCCATCCCCCCCCCCCAATCTCCCAGCCACCCACATCCCATCCCCCCCCCAATCTCCCAGCTACCCACATCCCATCTCCCACCCAATCTCCCAGCTACCCACATCCCATCCCCCGCTCAATCTGCCCAGCCACCCACACCCCATCTCCCACCTAATCTCTCAGCCACCACATCCCACCCTCCCCCCAATCTCCCAGCCACCCACATCCCATCTCCCATCCAATGCTCCCAGCCACCCACTATCCCACCCCCCCCAATCTCCCAGCCACCCACATCCCATCCCCCACCCCAATCTCCCAGCCACCCACATCCCACCCCCCCCCAATCTCCCCAGCCACCCACATCCCATCTCCCACCCAATCTCCCAACCACCCACATCCCATCCCCCACCCAATCTCCAGCCACTCACTCCCATCTCCCATCCAATCTCCAGCCACCCACATCCCATCTCCCATCCAATCTCCCAGCCACCCACATCCCATCCCCCACCCAATCTCCCAACCACCCACATCCCATCCCCCCCAATCTCCCAGCCACCCACATCCCATCCCCCCCCCCAATCTCCCAGCCACCCACATCCCATCTCCCATCCAATCTCCCAGGCACCCACATCCCACCCCCCCCCAATCTCCAGCCACCCACATCCCATCTCCCACCCAATCTCCCAACCACCCACATCCCATCCCCCACCCAATCTCCCAGCCACCCACATCCCATCTCCCATCCAATCTCCCAGCCACCCACATCCCATCTCCCACCTAATCTCCCAGCCACCCACATCCCATCCCCCACCCAATCTCCCAGCCACCCACATCCCATCCCCCACCCAATCTCCCAGCCACCCACATCCCATCCCCCCCCCCCAATCTCCCAGCCACCCACATCCCATCCCCCACCCAATCTCCCAGCCACCCACATCCCATCCCCCACCCAATCTCCCAGCCACCCACATCCCATCTCCCACCCAATCTCCCAGCCACCCACATCCCATCCCCCACCCAATCTCCCAGCCACCCACATCCCATCCCCCACCCAATCTCCCAGCCACCCACATCCCATCCCCCGCTCAATCTCCCAACCACCCACATCCCATCCCCCACCCAATTTCCCAGCCACCCACATCCCATCTCCCATCCAATCTCCCAGCCACCCACATCCCATCCCCCGCTCAATCTCCCAACCACCCACATCCCATCCCCCACCTAATCTCCCAGCCACCCACATCCCATCCCCCCCCAATCTCCCAACCACCCACATCCCATCCCCCACCTAATCTCCCAGCCACCCACATCCCATCTCCCACCTAATCTCCCAGCCACCCACATCCCATCTCCCACCTAATCTCCCAGCCACCCACATCCCATCCCCCGCTCAATCTCCCAGCCACCCACATCCCATCCCCTGACCCCCCCAAACTCTTGTTAAAAAACCCCATTGATTCCAGTTGCCTTGGTTTTGCGTCTATAGATACACCATGACTTGGATCATTGGGAAATCTCCCAGGTATCACTTTCCTACCCACCAATCAGAACGCATTGAGCGCTTGTGCCGCAGACCCGTCAATCTGATTGGTGCGCGTCGCTCGCTGTATTATCCTGTATTTGGTCTCCTGACTTTCCGGAAGGATCAGTCGGTGGTTGCAGCACATTTGCAGCCCATTCATGATGGAGGCGCGGTGCAGAATGGCGAATAATGTCCTGCTAATTTTGGGGGAGGTCACCGCCTGTGAATGGCGCTTTATGTGGCGCGGCAGGGAAACGGCACAGATGCGAGTGGCTTTGATGGCGCATTGTTTCAGGGCTTAATAGTTATGCAAATGAGGAAGGAGGGGGGAGGAGCACTGGCAGCGGCCGGGGCAGTAGGGACTCCATATTCCCCTCTCTTATTTTCCTGACAAATACAAGCTGAGCCGACCTTGTTTACTGACATCTTTCCAGAAGGACCATTATCTGTCAGCGCCAGCCTGCGTCTCGGGGGGGCGCCGCAACGCTATTCACCGCTATCTGCGAGGCATTACCGTCATCTCGCGCCTCATATAATGGTGCCCACACCTCAAATAAAGGACCCCAACCAGGGGGCAGATCACATGGTGGGGCCATTGCTGGTCGCCATCCTTGACATTGACCTGTCCAATGGGTGAGAGTTTGGGGGTCCAGTAATGAAGATCCAGCCCCACACACTGGTGGAACCAAAACTCACCCCTGACATAATGGTGCCCACACCTCAAATAAAGGACCCCAACCAGGGGGCAGATCACTTGGTGGGACCATTGCTGGTCACCATCCTGGACATTGACCTGGCCAATGGGTGAGAGGTTGGGGGTCCAGTAATGAAGATCCAGCCCCACACACTGGTGGAACCAAAACTCACCCCTGACATAATGTTGCCCACACCTCAAATAAAGGACCCCAACCAGAGAGCAGACCACATGGTGGGACGATTGCTGGTCGCCATCCTGGACATTGACCTGGCCAATGGGTGAGAGCTTGGGGGTCCAGTAATGAAGATCCAGCCCCACACACTGGTGGAACCAAAACTCACCCCTGACATAATGGTGCCCACACCTCAAATAAAGGACCCCAACCAGGGGGCAGATCACATGGTGGGACCATTGCTGGTCTCCATCCTGGGCAAGCAGGCATCTTTATCTGGGTGGGACCGGGCAATGGGTGAGAGGTTAGGAGGGTCCAGTAATAATGATCCAGACACAAATATTCTGTAGTAACTCATTTCACCCCCAACACTGATGGACCCAAAATCTGGTGCCCACCACACCCGTCACTATGGATGATTTTTGGGTGAGGGATGGAGGCGTGTTTGGGTGAGGGATGGAAGTGGGTTTGGGTGGGGGATGGGCATGTGGGTGGTGGTGGTTGGACGTGTGTTTGGGTGGTGGGTTGGACGTGTGTTTGGGTGGTGGGTTGGACGTGTGTTTAGTTAGGGGGGCGTATGTTTGGGTGGAGGGTGGGTGTGTTTGGGTGGGGGATGGGTGTATGTTTGGGTGGGGGTTGGACGTGTTTGGGTGGTGGGTTGGATGTGTGTTTGGGTGGTGGTTGGACGTGTGTTTGGTGGTGGTTGGATGTGTGTTTGGGTGGTGGCATGGGCGTGTGTTTGGGTGGTGGAATGGGCGTGTGTTTGGGTGGTGGGATGGGCGTGTGTTTGGGTGTGGGATGGGCATGTGTTTGGGTGGTGGTTGGACGTATGTTTGGGTGAGGGATGGGCGTGTGTTTGGGTGTGGAATGGGCGTGTGTTTGGGTGGTGGGATGGGCGTGTGTTTGGGTGGGGGATGGACATGTGTTTGGGTAGTGCGTTGGATGTGTGTTTGGGTGGTGGGTTGGACGTGTTTGGGTGGTGGAATGGGCGTGTGTTTGGGTGGTGGGTTGAACGTGTGTTTGGTGGTGGTTGGACTTGTTTGGGTGGTGGTTGGACGTGTGTTTGGGTGGTGGGTTGGACATGTGTTTAGGTGGTGGGTTGGACGTGTGTTTAGGTGGTGGTTGGACGTGTGTTTGGGTGGTGGGTTGGACGTGTGTTTAGGTAGGGGGGCATATGTTTGGGTGGAGGATGGGTGTGTGTTTGGGTGGGGGATGGGTGTATGTTTGGGTGGTGGGTTGGATGTGTGTTTGGGTGGTGGGTTGGATGTGTGTTTGGGTGGGGGTTGGATGTGTGTTTGGGTGGTGGGATGGGCGTGTGTTTGGGTGGAGGGTTGGCGTGTGTTTGGGTGGTGGGATGGGCGTGTGTTTGGGTGGTGGGTTGGACGTGTGTTTGGGTGGTGGGTTGGACGTGTGTTTGGGTGGTGGGATGGGCGTGTGTTTGGGTGGTGGGATGGGTGTATGTTTGGGTGGGGGTTGGACGTGTGTTTGGGTGGTGGGTTGGACGTGTGTTTGGGTGGTGGGATGGGCGTGTTTGGGTGGTGGTTGGGCGTGTGTTTGGGTGGTGGGATGGGCGTGTGTTTGGGTGGTGGGATGGGCGTGTTTGGGTGGTGGTTGGGCGTGTGTTTGGGTGGTGGTTGGACGTGTGTTTGGGTGTTGGATGGGCGTGTGTTTAGGTGGTGGGTTGGATGTGTGTTTGGGTGGTGGGTTGGATGTGTGTTTGGGTGGTGGGATGGGCGTGTGTTTGGGTGGTGGGATGGATGTGTGTTTAGGTGGTGGGATGGGCGTGTGTTTGGGTGGTGGTTGGACGTGTGTTTGGGTGGTGGTTGGACGTGTGTTTGGGTGGTGGGATGGGTGTGTGTTTGGGTGTGGGATGGACGTGTGTTTGGGTGGTGGTTGGACGTGTGTTTGGGTGGGGGATGGGCTCGTGTTTGGGTGTGGTGGTTGAACGTGTGTTTGGGTGGTGGGATTGATGTGTGTTTGGGTGGTGGTTGGACGTGTGTTTGGGTGGTGGGATGGATGTGTGTTTAGGTGGTGGGATGGGCTCGTGTTTGGGTGTGGTGGTTGAACGTGTGTTTGGGTGGTGGGATTGATGTGTGTTTGGGTGGTGGTTGGACGTGTGTTTGGGTGGTGGGATGGATGTGTGTTTAGGTGGTGGGATGGGCGTGTGTTTGGGTGGTGGTTGGACGTGTGTTTGGGTGGTGGTTGGACGTGTGTTTGGGTGGTGGAATGGGTGTGTGTTTGGGTGTGGGATGGGCGTGTGTTTGGGTGGTGGTTGGACGTGTGTTTGGGTGGTGGTTGGACGTGTGTTTGGGTGGTGGGATGGGCGTGTGTTTGGGTGGTGGGATGGGCATGTGTTTGGGTGTGGGATGGGCGTGTGTTTGGGTGGTGGGATGGATGTGTGTTTAGGTGGTGGGATGGGCGTGTGTTTGGGTGGTGGTTGGACGTGTGTTTGGGTGGTGGGATGGGTGTGTGTTTGGGTGGTGGTTGGACGTGTGTTTGGGTGAGGGATGGACGTGTGTTTGGGTGGTGGTTGGACGTGTGTTTGGGTGGTGGGATGGATGTGTGTTTAGGTGGGGGATGGGCGTGTGTTTGGGTGGTGGTTGGACGTGTGTTTGGGTGGTGGGATGGGTGTGTGTTTGGGTGTGGGATGGGCGTGTGTTTGGGTGGTGGTTGGGCGTGTGTTTGGGTGGGGGATGGGCGTGTGTTTGGGTGGGGGATGGGCGTGTGTTTGGGTGGTGGTTGGACGTGTGTTTGGGTGAGGGATGGGCATGTGTTTGGGTGTGGGATGGGCGTGTGTTTGGGTGGTGGGATGGTTGTGTGTTTGGGTGGTGGTTGGACGTGTTTGGGTGGTGGTTGGACGTGTGTTTGGGTGTGGGATGGATGTGTGTTTAGGTGGTGGGATGGGCGTGTGTTTGGGTGGTGGTTGGACGTGTGTTTGGGTGGTGGGATGGGCGTGTGTTTGGGTGGTGGTTGGACGTGTGTTTGGGTGGTGGGATGGGCGTGTGTTTGGGTGGTGGTTGGACGTGTGTTTGGGTGGTGGGATGGGTGTGTGTTTGGGTGGTGGTTGGACGTGTGTTTGGGTGAGGGATGGACGTGTGTTTGGGTGGTGGTTGGACGTGTGTTTGGGTGGTGGGATGGATGTGTGTTTAGGTGGGGGATGGGCGTGTGTTTGGGTGGTGGTTGGACGTGTGTTTGGGTGGTGGGATGGGTGTGTGTTTGGGTGTGGGATGGGCGTGTGTTTGGGTGGTGGTTGGACGTGTGTTTGGGTGGGGGATGGGCGTGTGTTTGGGTGGGGGATGGGCGTGTTTGGGTGGTGGTTGGACGTGTGTTTCGGGTGAGGGATGGGCATGTGTTTGGGTGTGGGATGGGCGTGTGTTTGGGTGGTGGGATGGTTGTGTGTTTGGGTGGTGGTTGGACGTGTTTGGGTGGTGGTTGGACGTGTGTTTGGGTGGGGGATGGGCGTGTGTTAGGGTGTGGGATGGACGTGTGTTTGGGTGGTGGTTGGACGTGTGTTTGGGTGGGGGATGGGCGTGTGTTTGGGTGAGGGATGGGCGTGTGTTTGGGTGAGGGATGGGCGTGTGTTTGGGTGTGGGATGGGCGTGTGTTTGGGTGGTGGGATGGACGTGTGTTTGGGTGGTGGGATGGGTGTGTGTTTGGGTGGTGGTTGGACGTGTGTTTAGGTGAGGGATGGGCGTGTGTTTGGGTGGTGGTTGAATGTGTGTTTGGGTGGTGGGATGGATGTGTGTTTAGGTGGGGGATGGGCGTGTGTTTGGGTGGTGGGATGGGCGTGTGTTTGCTGTGGGATGGACGTGTGTTTGGGTGGTGGTTGGATGTGTGTTTGGGTGTGGGATGGGCGTGTGTTTGGATGATGGTTGGACGTGTGTTTGGGTGAGGGATAGGCGTGTGGGATGGGCGTGTGTTTGGGTGGTGGGATGGGTGTGTGTTTGGGTGGTGGTTGGACGTGTGTTTGGGTGGTGGTTGGACGAGTGTTTGGGTGGTGGGATGGGCATGTGTTAGGGTGTGGGATGGACGTGTGTTTGGGTGGTGGTTGGACGTGTGTTTGGGTGGGGGATGGGCGTGTGTTTGGGTGTGGGATGGGCGTGTGAGTGGGTGGTGGGATGGGCGTGTGTTTGAGTGTGGGATGGGCATGTGTTTGGGTGGTGGTTGGACGTGTGTTTGGGTGGGGGATGGGCGTGTGTTTGGGTGTGGGATGGGCGTGTGTTTGGGTGGGGGATGGGCGTGTGTTTGGGTGGTGGTTGGACGTGTGTTTGGGTGAGGGATAGGCGTGTGTTTGGGTGGTGGGATGGGTGTGTGTTTGGGTGGTGGTTGGACGTGTGTTTGGGTGGTGGTTGGACGAGTGTTTGGGTGGTGGGATGGGCATGTGTTAGGGTGTGGGATGGACATGTGTTTGGGTGATGGTTGGACGTGTGTTTGGGTGAGGGATAGGCGTGTGTTTGGGTGTGGGATGGGCGTGTGTTTGGGTGGTGGGATGGGCGTGTGTTTGGGTGGTGGGATGGGCGTGTGTTTGAGTGTGGGATGGGCATGTGTTTGGGTGGTGGTTGGACGTGTGTTTGGGTGGGGGATGGGCGTGTGTTTGGATGTGGGATGGGCGTGTGTTTGGGTGGGGGATGGGCGTGTGTTTGGGTGTGGGATGGGCGTGTGTTTGGGTGGTGGGATGGGCGTGTGTTTGAGTGTGGGATGGGCATGTATTTGGGTGGTGGTTGGACGTGTGTTTGGGTGAGGGATGGGAGTGTGTTTGAATGTGGGATGGGCGTATGTTTGGGTGGTGGGATGGGTGTGTGTTTGGGTGGTGGGATGGGCGTATGTTTGGGTGGTGGGATGGGTGTGTGTTTGGGTGGTGGTTGGACGTGTGTTTGGTGGTGGGTGGACGTGTGTTTGGTGGTGGGTGGCCTTGTGTTTGGTGGTGGCTGGACGTGTGTTTGGTGGTGGGTGGCCTTGTGTTTGGGTGGGGGATGGGCGTGTGTTTGGGTGTGGGATGGGCGTGTGTTTGTGTGGTGGTTGGACGTGTGTTTGGGTGGGGGTTGGGTGTGGGATGGGCGTGTGTTTGGGTGGTGGGATGGGCGTGTGTTTGGGTGTGGGATGGGCGTGTGTTTGGGTGGTGGGTTGGCGTGTGTTTGGTGTTAGTTGGACGTGTGTTTGGTGGTGGGTGGACGTGTGTTTGGTGGTGGGTGGCCTTGTGTTTGGGTGGGGGATGGGTGTGTGTTTGGGTGGGGGATGGGTATGTGTTTGGGTGGGGGGGGCGGCAGTGCACTGTCAGTGGACCTGCAGGGGATCATCTGCAGAATCAATCTCTTTGTGTGACTGTGTGTTGGCGGGTGCTGCTGAATAGATTATTGATCCCCTTTTCCCCTGTGGGCCTGATACATGTTGTTGGGACCGATTGTGGCCCTTTCTCACCCCGTTCTCTCTCTCTCCCGGCAGGTGTGCGGTGGACAATCGGGTGACGCGGGTGGCCTGGCTGAATCGCAGCACCATCCTGTTTGCGGGCGGGGACAAGTGGGCCATCGACCCCCGGGTGCTGCTCGTCTCCAACACCAAGAGCCAGTACAGCATCGAGATCCAGAACGTGGACGTGTACGACGAGGGGCCCTACACCTGCTCCGTGCAGACCGACAACCACCCCAAGACCTCCCGCGTCCACCTCATCGTGCAAGGTGAGCCTCTGCGTGGGTGGGTGGAGCCTTGTTGTGGGTGGGTGGGGCTCTGTTCCCTCTGTAAGGAAGTTCCTGACAACAAGCCGACACCAGAAGATTTCCATGTTCATCTGCTGTTCCGCTCAGCCCCCAAGTCCTGCGACTCCAGTTTCTCCAGCCCCCGTCCTGCGAATCCTGAGCCCCTGTGCCTCCAGCCCTGAGTCCTGCGACTCCTGTGTCTCCAGCCCCCGAGTCCCGTGTCTCCAGCCCTCGAGTCCCGCGACTCCTGTGTCTCCAGCCCCCGAGTCCCGCGACTCCTGTGTCTCCAGCCCCCGAGTCCCGCGACTCCTGTGTCTCCAGCCCCCGAGTCCCGCGACTCCTGTGTCTCCAGCCCCCGAGTCCCGCGACTCCTGTGTCTCCAGCCCCCTGAGTTCCGCAATTTCTGTGTCTCCAACCCCCCGAGTCCCGCGACTCCTGTGTCTCCAACCCCCTGAGTTCCGCAATTTCTGTGTCTCCAACCCCCGAGTCCCGCGACCCCTGTGTCTCCAGCCCCCGAGTCCCGCGACTCCTGTGTCTCCAGCCCCCGAGTCCCGTGACTCCTGTGTCTCCAATCCCCTGAGTTCCGCAATTCCTGTGTCTCCAGCCCCCGAGTCCCACGACTCCTGTGTCTCCAGCCCCCGAGTCATAGTAACATAGTAACATAGTATGTAAGGCTGAATAAAGACTTTAGTCCATCCAGTTCAGCCTGTTTAACTCCTTCCAGTGGTCTAGTAGCCATAGCCGGAAATGTTATTACATGCCAGGAAGGCATCAAGGCCACTTTTGAACATTTTTAATGTATCCCTCATTACTACCTCCTCTGGCAGCGAGTTCCATAGTCTCACTGCTCTTACAGAGAAGAATCCCCTCCTATGTCGGTGGAGAAAGCACCTTTCCTCTAACCTTAGTGGATGCCCCCGGGTTATGGTTACACTCCGGGGTATAAATAGATTGTGGGACAGATCCTTGAGT
The DNA here is from genome assembly GCA_027917425.1 of Gastrophryne carolinensis. Classification (NCBI taxonomy): domain Eukaryota; kingdom Metazoa; phylum Chordata; class Amphibia; order Anura; family Microhylidae; genus Gastrophryne; species Gastrophryne carolinensis. The sequence continues at coordinate 15,217 of JAQIHN010000106.1, forward strand.
CCCGCGACTCCTGTGTCTCCAGCCCCCGAGTCCCGCGACTCCTGTGTCTCCAGCCCCCGAGTCCCGCGACTCCTGTGTCTCCAGCCCCCGAGTCCCGCGACTCCTGTGTCTCCAGCCCCCGAGTCCCGCGACTCCTGTGTCTCCAGCCCCCGAGTCCCGCGACTCCTGTGTCTCCAGCCCCCGAGTCCCACGACTCCTGTGTCTCCAACCCCCTGAGTTCCGCAATTCCTGTGTCTCCAGCCCCCTAGTCCTGTGTCTCCAGTCCCGCGACTCCTGTGTCTCCAGCCCCCGAGTCCCTCGACTCCTGTGTCTCCAGCCCCCGAGTCCCTCGACTCCTGTGTCTCCAGCCCCCGAGTCCCTCGACTCCTCTGTCTCCAGCCCCCGAGTCCCTCGACTCCTGTGTCTCCAGCCCCCGAGTCCCTCGACTCCTGTGTCTCCAGCCCCCGAGTCCCGCGACTCCTGTGTCTCCAGCCCCCGAGTCCCGTGTCTCCAGCCTCCGAGTCCCGCGACCCCTGTGTCTCCAGCCCCCGAGTCCAGCGACTCCTGTGTCTTCAGCCCCCGAGTCCCTCGACTCCTGTGTCTCCAGCCCCTGAGTCCCGCGACTCCTGTGTCTCCAGCCCCTGAGTCCCGCGACTCATGTGTCTCCAGCCGCCGAGTCCCGCGACTCCTGTGTCTCCAGCCGCCGAGTCCCGCGACTCCTGTGTCTCCAGCCCCCGAGTCCCGCGACTCCTGTGTCTCCAGCCGCCGAGTCCCACGACTCCTGTGTCTCCAGCCCCCGAGTCCCTCGACTCCTGTGTCTCCAGCCCCCGAGTCCCTCGACTCCTGTGTCTCCAGCCCCCGAGTCCCGCGACTCCTGTGTCTCCAGCCCCCGAGTCCCGTGTCTCCAGCCTCCGAGTCCCGCGACCCCTGTGTCTCCAGCCCCCGAGTCCAGCGACTCCTGTGTCTTCAGCCCCCGAGTCCCTCGACTCCTGTGTCTCCAGCCCCTGAGTCCCGCGACTCCTGTGTCTCCAGCCCCTGAGTCCCGCGACTCCTGTGTCTCCAGCCGCCGAGTCCCGCGACTCCTGTGTCTCCAGCCGCCGAGTCCCGCGACTCCTGTGTCTCCAGCCCCCGAGTCCCGCGACTCCTGTGTCTCCAGCCGCCGAGTCCCACGACTCCTGTGTCTCCAGCCCCTGAGTCCCGCGACCCCTGTGTCTCCAGCCCCCGAGTCCAGCGACTCCTGTGTCTTCAGCCCCCGAGTTCCTCGACTCCTGTGTCTCCAGCCCCTGAGTCCCGCGACTCCTGTGTCTCCAGCCCCCGAGTCCCGCGACTCCTGTGTCTCCAGTCCCCGAGTCCCGCGACTCCTGTGTCTCCAGTCCCCGAGTCCCGCGACTCCTGTGTCTCCAGCCGCCGAGTCCCGCGACTCCTGTGTCTCCAGCCGCCGAGTCCCGCGACTCCTGTGTCTCCAGCCCCCGAGTCCCGCGACTCCTGTGTCTCCAGCCGCCGAGTCCCGCGACTCCTGTGTCTCCAGCCCCCGAGTCCCGCGACTCCTGTGTCTCCAGCCCCCGAGTCCCGCGACTCCTGTATCCCACCCTCAGCTGACCTTCCCCCGTCTCTATGATTGGCTAATCCCCGCACATGACCTCAGCCACTCCCTGCGACCTGCATCCCGCGACCCCTTACTACGACTTCTGTCCTCACGTCTGTCTTCCCATCTTCCAGGTGATCACTGCTGTCTGTTTGGACCTTGGGCCCCGAAGCATATCTGTCCTCCCCTGCAGGAGGGGGCGTGGCTCTCCAGAAGACCAGGGTGCCCCTTAGATTCTGGGCCTAGGGTCTTGGATCAGGAGCACTAGTCTCCTTTAGAGGGAGCCACCATTGCCCGTCACCAGGTTATTGGCAGATCCCCAGTCGGTGGCCCCTGAGGGTTAGCGTCTGGGGCCCTGTTTGTGCCGGATGTGGCCCGTGAGCGGTAATGTGGCGATGAGCCATATGGCCGCCGATCATCCTCTATAAATATGGACAGTGCCGTAGCACGCGCCAGCGCAGCATTAGCGGGCCCGTAAAAGTAATGGCGGCGCCTCGTGTGATTGGCCGGTGCTGCCGCTGATGCATTAACCCCTTCCTGGCGCTGTCGGTGTGTGCGGGGGAGCGACACGGAACCGCTCGCTATGCAGAGAACACGAGAGAGCGAGCGGCTCCCCACGGTTTCTGACCCTCAGAGCTGTTATGTGCCGCGCCCCCGCCAGTCACTTATTTACGATGAGCGCCGCGCTGATGCCGATTGTCACCTATTCATCAGCTGCCAACTCCGAGGACGGGGGAGAGACAAGGATCGCTGGGCCCCTGCCATACAAACGCCATGCATAATGCAGCACCCGCCAATCAGCTGGCATCATAAAGGGGACCTAAACCACTCAGTGCCAAGGACCATCACCCCATCACCACCTCTGCCACTCCATCACCACCATCACTACCTCCGCCACTCCAGCACCACCATCACCACCTCCGCTGCTCCATCACCACCTCCGCCACTCCAGCACCACCATCACCACCTCCGCCGCTCCATCACCACCATCACCCCATCACCACCTCCGCCGCTCCAGCATCACCACCTCCGCCGCTCCATCACCACCATCACCCCATCACCACCTCCGCCACTCCAGCACCGCCATCATCCCATCACCACCTCCGCCACTCCAGCACCGCCATCATCCCATCACCACCTCTGCCGCTCCAGCACCACCATCACCCCATCACCACCTCCGCCGCTCCATCACCACCATCACCCCATCACCACCTCCGCCACTCCAGCACCACCTCCGCCACTCCAGCACCACCATCACCACCTCCGCTGCTCCATCACCACCTCCGCCACTCTATCACCACCATCACCACCTCCGCCACTCCAGCACCACCATCACCACCTCCGCCGCTCCATCACCACCATCACCCCATCACCACCTCCGCCACTCCAGCACCACCATCACCACCTCCGCCACTCCAGCACCACCATCACCCCATCACCACCTCCGCCACTCCAGCACCGCCATCATCCCATCACCACCTCCGCCGCTCCAGCACCACCATCACCCCATCACCACCTCCGCCACTCCAGCACCACCATCACCCCATCACCACCTCCGCCACTCCAGCACCACCATCACCCCATCACCACCTCCGCCACTCCAGCACCACCATCACCACCTCCGCCACTCCAGCACCACCATCACCACCTCCGCCACTCCAGCACCACCATCACCCCATCACCACCTCCGCCACTCCAGCACCACCATCACCACCTCCGCCACTCCAGCACCACCATCACCACCTCCGCCACTCCAGCACCACCATCACCCCATCACCACCTCCGCCACTCCAGCACCACCATCACCCAATCACCACCTCCGCCGCTCCAGCACCACCATCACCACCTCCTCCGCTCCAGCACCGCCATCACCCCATCACCACCTCCGCCGCTCCATCACCATCATCACACCATCACCACCTCCGCCACTCCAGCACCACCATCACCACCTCCTCCGCTCCAGCACCGCCATCACCCCATCACCACCTCCGCTGCTCCAGCACCACCATCACCCCATCACCACCTCTGCCGCTCCAGCACCACCATCACCCCATCACCACCTCCGCTGCTCCAGCACCACCATCACCACTTCCGCCACTCCAGCACCGCCATCACCCCATCACCACCTCCGCCGCTCCATCACCATCATCACACCATCACCACCTCCGCCGCTCCATCACCATCATCACCCCATCACCACCTCCGCCGCTCCAGCATCACCATCACCACCTCCGCCGCTCCAGCACCACCATCACCCCATCACCACCTCCGCCGCTCCAGCACCACCATCACCACCTCCGCCGCTCCATCACCATCATCACACCATCACCACCTCCGCCACTCCAGCATCACCATCACCACCTCCGCCGCTCCATCACCATCATCACCCCATCACCACCTCCTCCGCTCCAGCATCACCATCACCACCTCCGCCGCTCCAGCATCACCATCACCACCTCCGCCGCTCCAGCACCACCATCACCCCATCACCACCTCTGCCGCTCCATCACCATCATCACACCATCACCACCTCCGCCACTCCAGCACCACCATCACCACCTCCGCCACTCCAGCACCACCATCACCACCTCCGCCGCTCCATCATCACCACCTCCGCCGCTCCAGCATCACCATCACCACCTCCGCCGCTCCAGCACCACCATCACCCCATCACCACCTCTGCCGCTCCATCACCATCATCACACCATCACCACCTCCGCCGCTCCAGCATCACCATCACCACCTCCGCCGCTCCAGCACCACCATCACCTCATCACCACCTCCTCCGCTCCAGCACCACCATCACCCCATCACCACCTCCTCCACTCCAGCACCACCATCACCCCATCACCACCTCCACTGCTCCAGCACCACCATCACCCCATCACCACCTCCTCCGCTCCAGCACCACCATCACCCTATCACCACCTCCGCCGCTCCAGCATCACCATCACCACCTCCGCCGCTCCAGCACCACCATCACCCCATCACCACCTCCTCCGCTCCAGCACCACCATCACCCCATCACCACCTCCTCCGCTCCAGCACCACCATCACACCATCACCACCTCCACTGCTCCAGCACCACCATCACCCCATCACCACCTCCTCCGCTCCAGCACCACCATCACCCCATCACCACCTCCACCGCTCCAGCACCACCATCACACCATCACCACCTCCGCCGCTCCAGCACCACCATCACCCCATCACCACCTCCTCCGCTCCAGCACCACCATCACCCCATCACCACCTCCACCGCTCCAGCACCACCATCACACCATCACCACCTCCGCCACTCCAGCACCACCATCACCCCATCACCACCTCCTCCGCTCCAGCACCACCATCACCCCATCACCACCTCCACCGCTCCAGCACCACCATCACACCATCACCACCTCCGCCACTCCAGCACCACCATCACCCCATCACCACCTCCTCCGCTCCAGCACCACCATCACCCCATCACCACCTCCTCCGCTCCAGCACCACCATCACACCATCACCACCTCCACTGCTCCAGCACCACCATCACCCCATCACCACCTCCTCCGCTCCAGCACCACCATCACCCCATCACCACCTCCACCGCTCCAGCACCACCATCACACCATCACCACCTCCGCCGCTCCAGCACCACCATCACCCCATCACCACCTCCTCCGCTCCAGCACCACCATCACCCCATCACCACCTCCACCGCTCCAGCACCACCATCACACCATCACCACCTCCGCCACTCCAGCACCACCATCACCCCATCACCACCTCCTCCGCTCCAGCACCACCATCACCCCATCACCACCTCCACCGCTCCAGCACCACCATCACACCATCACCACCTCCGCCACTCCAGCACCACCATCACCCCATCACCACCTCCTCCGCTCCAGCACCACCATCACACCATCACCACCTCCTCCGCTCCAGCACCACCATCACCACCTCCGGGACTCCATCACCCCATCACCACCTCCGCCGCTCCAGCACCACCATCACACCATCACCACCTCCTCCGCTCCAGCACCACCATCACCACCTCCGGGACTCCATCACCCCATCACCACCTCCTCCGCTCCAGCACCACCATCACCCCATCACCCGCACCATATCTGTCCTCCCCTGCAGGAGGGGGCGTGGCTCTCCAGAAGACCAGGGTGCCCCTTAGATTCTGGGCCTAGGGTCTTGGATCAGGAGCACTAGTCTCCTTTAGAGGGAGCCACCATTGCCCATCACCAGGTTATTGACAGATTCCCAGTCGGTGGTCCCTGAGGGTTAGCGTCTGGGGCCCTGTTTGTGCCGGATGTGGCCCCGTGAGCGGTAATGCGGCGATGAGCCATATGGCCGCCGATCCTCCTCCATAAATAAGGACGGTGCCGCAGCACGCGCCAGCACAGCATTAGCGGGCCCATAAAAGTAATGGCGGCGCCTCTTGTGATTGGCCAGTGCTGCCGCTGATGCATTAACCCCTTCCTGGCGCTGTCGGTGTGTGCGGGGGAGCGACACGGAACCGCTCGCTATGCAGAGAATACGAGAGAGCGAGCGGCTCCCCGCGGTTTCTGACCCTCAGAGCTGTTATGTGCCGCGCCCCCGCCAGTCACTTATTTACGCCGAGCGCCGCGCTGACGCCGATTGTCACCTATTCATCAGCTGCCAACTCCGAGGACGGGGGAGAGACAAGGATCGCTGGGCCCCTGCCATACAAACGCCATGCATAATGCAGCACCCGCCAATCAGCTGGCATCATAAAGGGGACCTAAACCACTCAGTGCCAAGGACCATCACCCCATCACCACCTCTGCCGCTCCAGCACCACCATCACCCCATCACCACCTCCGCCGCTCCATCACCACCATCACCACCTCCGGGACTCCATCACCACCTCCACTGCTCCATCACCCCATCACCACCTCCGCCGCTCCAGCACCACCATCACCCCGTCACCACCTCCGCCGCTCCATCACCACCATCACCCCATCACCACCATCACCACCTCCGGGACTCCATCACCACCTCCACTGCTCCATCACCCCATCACCACCTCTGCCACTCCAGCACCACCATCACCCCGTCACCACCTCCGCCGCTCCATCACCACCATCACCCCATCACCACCTCCGCCACTCCAGCACCACCATCACCCCATCACCACCTCCGCCACTCCAGCACCACCATCACCCCATCACCACCTCCACCATCACCACCTCCGCCACTCCAGCACCACCATCACCACCTCCACTGCTCCAGCACCACCTCCACCACCTCCACTGCTCCATCACCTCATCACCACCTCCGCCACTCCAGCACCACCATCACCCCATCACCCCCTCCGCCGCTCCATCACCCCATCACCACCTCCACTGCTCCAGCACCACCATCACCCCATCACCACCTCCACTGCTCCATCACCCCATCACCACCTCCGCCGCTCCAGCACCACCATCACCCCATCACCACCTCTGCTAAGAAGCCTGTTTAGCGCTGTGCGCGCGGCTGCGGAGCTTCCTGATGTCACTTTGTGCTGAGCCCGGCTGTTCTGAGGCCACATGGGATGCCCCCTCCCCTTCCCCAAAATAAGCCAAAGTGCTGAGGCTGCTGAATGTGACCATGTGACCTCCTCTTCCCAAATCCGGAGGTCCTGAGGGAGGCGAGGAGGGAACAGCCATCTGCCGGAGGGAGGACCCCTGGGAGTAATGGCGAGGTCTGTTCCGCAGTCATAAGGTGCGCACTCGCCACCGGCACCTGTTCTGCCTCTGTGACCTTACATGGTGCATCATGACAGTGTTTCCTGTCCCCCGGGATGCACGGTCCCGCCACCGCCGTTGCTGCTGAATTCACAGCTTTTTATACCTTCGCTATTTTCAGACGTCCTTCTACATAAACCGCCGGCGGTGAAGGACGAGTGACGAGGCTTCTGGAATGTTCTGCCATTCCTACCTGTCCAGCTTCTGCCTGTTGCCATGACAGCACCATCATTCATTCCATAGATCCAGGGTAATGGGGTTCCTCCTCATAGACACAGCTCAGGTGTCTCCACATTGCAGGGTAACGGGGTTCCTCCTCATAGACAAGGCCTGGCCTCAGCTCAGGTGTCTTCACAGTGCAGGGTAACGGGGTTCCTCCTCATAGACAAGGCCCGGCCTCAGCTCAAGTGTCTCCACAGTGCATTGTAACGGGGTTCCTCCTCATAGGCAAGGCCCGGCCACAGCTCAGGTGTCTCCACAGTGCAGGGTAACGGGGTTCCTCCTCATAGACAAGGCCTCAGCTCAGGTGTCTCCACAGTGCAGGGTAACGGGGTTCCTCCTCATAGACAAGGCCTGGCCTCAGCTCAGGTGTCTCCACAGTGCAGGGTAACGGGGTTCCTCCTCATAGACAAGGCCTGGCCTCAGCTCAGGTGTCTCCACAGTGCAGGGTAACGGGGTTCCTCCTCATAGACAAGGCCTGGCCTCAGCTCAGGTGTCTGCACAGTGCAGGGTAACGGGGTTCCTCCTCATAGACAAGGCCCGGCCTCAGCTCAGGTGCCTCCACAGTGTAGGGTAACAGGGTTCCTCCTCATAGACAAGGCCCGGCCTCAGCTCAGGTGTCTCCACAGTGCAGGGTAACGGGGTTCCTCCTCATAGACAAGGCCCGGCCTCAGCTCAGGTGTCTCCACAGTGCAGGGTAACGGGGTTCCTCCTCATAGACAAGGCCTCAACTCAGGTGTCTCCACAGTGCAGTGTAACGGGGTTCCTCCTCATAGACAAGGCCCGGCCTCAGCTCAGGTGTCTCCACAGTGCAGTGTAACGGGGTTCCTCCTCATAGACAAGGCCTGGCCTCAGCTCAGGTGTCTCCACAGTGCAGGGTAACGGGGTTCCTCCTCATAGACAAGGCCTCAGCTCAGGTGTCTCCACAGTGCAGTGTAACGGGGTTCCTCCTCATAGACAAGGCCCGGCCTCAGCTCAAGTGTCTCCACAGTGCAGGGTAACGGGGTTCCTCCTCATAGACAAGGCCTGGCCTCAGCTCAGGTGTCTCCACAGTGCAGGGTAACGGGGTTCCTCCTCATAGACAAGGCCCGGCCTCAGCTCAGGTGTCCCCACAGTGCAGGGTACCGGGGTTCCTCCTCATAGACAAGGCCTCAGCTCAGGTGTCTCCACAGTGCAGGGTAACGGGGTTCCTCCTCATAGACAAGGCCTCAGCTCAGGTGTCTCCACAGTGCAGGGTAACGGGGTTCCTCCTCATAGACAAGGCCTGGCCTCAGGTGCAGGGTAACGGGGTTCCTCCTCAGGTGAGTGTTGTTTCCCAGACATATCACGGAGCGCGTCGGCCGCACATTAGCTTTCGGTGATTTGCCGCTGATCGCTCCCGCTGGCAGGCGAGTAAACATTCCGGCGATTTATAACGTGAGATATTGTGGGAATAAATCAGCGGCGTTGTCGCGCTCCCGCTAATGAAGAGGCGCGCGGAGCGGAGAGATGGCGCCCGGCGTGATCGGCGCCGGCACATTAATAAGATCGGTGTGAGGGGTAATTTATGTGTGTGACTGCACCGCCGCGCTGATCACATGCTGGGACTTGTAGTTCTTCGGCACTGACTCCGCCTCCTCCGCTTTGTGTCCCGCAGTGCCACCGCGGATAGTGGAGATCTCATCCAACATCGCCGTCAACGAGGGAAACAACGTGAGCCTGAGCTGCATCGCCACCGGCCGCCCCGAGCCCGTCGTCAACTGGAGATACCTGTCACCCAAAGGTAAGTCACGGGCTTCCCTCGTGTGGCTCATTCAGCCCTCCTTCCTAAAGCTGGACGTTAAAGTGGAGCTAAATTCAAACAAGACTCCGCCTCCAGCCCTTCCTATTTGCATAATCCTGCTGATCTATCTCTAGTCGTCCGGAAAGTGGGCTTTGTCTGCTGGGACGTTGGATGATGGCTCATGATAGAGATGTAACAGATATTTTATCCTTGTTTATGTTTATTATGTTTATTTATTATGTTATGTATTTATTATGTTTATTTATTTATTTTTATTTATTTATTATGTTTATTTATTTATTATGTTTATTTATTATGTTTATTTATCCTTTATGTACTAGTTCCTACCATGTGTCTTTTATTTTCTGCGGCTCACGCAGCACTATGTTAATGGATACATGCACTATTTAGGAGGTTAAAGGATTATTAAGGACGTTTGAGGACTATTAATGACAGTTAAGGATTATTAAGGACTTTTAAGGACTATTAATGACAGTTAAGGATTATTAAGGACTTTTAAGGATGTTTAAGGATTATTAAGGACGTTTAAGGATTATTAAGGACTATTAAGGACGTTTAAGGATTATTAAGGACTATTAAGGATGCTTAAGGATTATTAAGGACTATTAAGGACGTTTAAGGATTATTAAGGACTATTAGGGAGGTTTAAGAATTATTAAGGACTTTTAAGGACTATTAAGGACGGTTAAGGATTATTAAGGACTATTAAGGATGCTTAAGGATTATTAAGGACTTTTAAGGACTATTAAGGACGGTTAAGGATTATTAAGGACGTTTAAGGACTACTAAGGACGGGCTAGCATAGAATTGACTTTCTGAGTATAGCACTTGGCACTTTTGCGCAGTTTCAAGTATTTAGCACTTTTGTTGTGGGCCGCATGACGCCATAAACTAATTGAATAATTTAGTGATAGTCAGTTGTGCTGTTATTTTGCACAAGTTGCACATTCTTGGGAAGGAATTCATTTGGGAACTTGTTGATTTATTATGCAGAGCCATTATTGTTCCTGTAGTGTGAGGTTACATTTCAGTTTTGTATGTACTCATAAGATATAGGGTTATATATATATATATTTTTTTTTTATCTGGGTGGTGCAGCTGGAATCATTGGCAGGACCCAAGTGGGGCAGGTCTGGTGGCCCCAATTTTCGGCACAAGTGGGCTTAATTACTCACCTGTTCCACTCTGTTGTGCTTCATGTGAAGACCTGAGTGCTGAGAGCCCATCTTTCATAGGTTAGGCTTAGAATGGACCAGCTCCCAGGATTATTACTCCCCTGGACCAGCTCCCAGGATTATTACTCCCCTGGACCAGCTCCCAGGATTATTACTCCCCTGGACCAGCTCCCAGGATTATTACTCCCCTGGACCAGCTCCCAGGATTATTACTCCCCTGGACCAACTCCCAGGATTATTACTCACATGGACCAGCTCCCAGGATTATTACTCCCCTGGACCAGCTTCCAGGATTATTACTCACCTGGACCAGCTCCCAGGATTATTACTCACCCTGACCAGCTCCCAGCATTATTACTCCCCTGGACCAGCTCCCAGGATTATTTCTCCCCTGGACCAGCTCCCAGGATTATTACTCACCTGGACTAGCACCCAGGATTATTACTCACCTGGGTCTTGGTCAGCTTTATAGGGGCCCCATATTTGTATTTCTGGCCACTCACCTCGGCACATGTTCGGGTTCACCGCAGTGAATAGTGATCCCCAGGAATGGGCTGTATGTGGCGCTATATACTGGCCAATGACGACAATACTTCCCGCTCCCGCTATGGTGCCTGATCTCTCATTGATTGGCCGGGGTCTCTGGGATCATGGTGGCTCTGTCACTGATTGGTCGGGGTCTCTGAGATCATGGTGGTGCTGTCACTGATTGGCCAGGGTCTCTGGGATCCTGGTGGTGCTGTCACGGATTGGCCGGGGTCTCTGGGACCATGGTGGTGCTGTCACTGATTGGCCGGGGGCTCTGGGATCCTGGTGGTGCTGTCACTGATTGGCCGGGGTCTCTGGGACCATGGTGGGGCTGTCACTGATTGGCCGGGGTCTTTGGGATCCTGGTGGTGCTGTCACTGATTGGCCGGGATCTCTGGGATCATGGTGGTGCTGTCACTGATTGGTCGGGGTCTCTGGGATCATGGTGGTTTTGTCACTGATTGGCCGGGATCTCTGGTATCATGGTGGTGCTGTCACTGATTGGCCAGGGTCTCTGGGATCATGGAGTCTCTGTCACTGATTGGCCGGGGTCTCTGGGATCCTGATGGTGCTGTCACTGATTGTCCGGGATCTCTGGGATCATGGTGGTGCTGTCACTGATTGGCCGGGGTCTCTGGGAACATGGTGGTGCTGTCACTGATTGTCCGGGATCTCTGGGATCATGGTGGTGCTGTCACTGATTGGTCGGGGTCTCTGGGATCCTGGTGGTGCTGTCACTGATTGGCTGGGGTCTCTGGGATCATGGCGGTGCTGTCACTGATTGGTCGGGGTCTCTGGGATCCTGGTGGTGCTGTCACTGATTGGCTGGGGTCTCTGGGATCATGGCGGTGCTGTCACTGATTGGTCGGGGTCTCTGGGATCATGGTGGTGCTGTCACTGATTGGCCGGGGTCTCTGGGGGGGGGGGGCTGTCACTGATTGGTCGGGGTCTCTGGGATCATGGTGGTGCTGTCACTGATTGGTCGGGGTCTCTGGTATCATGGTGGCACTGTCACTGATTGGCCGGGGTCTCTGGGGGGGGGGGGCTGTCACTGATTGGTCGTGGTCTCTGGGATCCTGGTGGTGCTGTCACTGATTGGCCGGGGTCTCTGGGATCATGGTGGTGCTTTCACTGATTGGCTGGGGTCTCTGGTATCTTGGAGGCTCTGTCACTGATTGGCCGGGGTCTCTGGGATCATGGTGGGGCTGTCACTGAATGGCTGGGGTCTCTGGGATCATGGTGGTGCTGTCACTGATTGGCCGGGGTCTATGGGATCATGGGGGTGCTGTCACTGATTGGCCGGGGTCTCTGGTATCATGGTGACGCTGTCACTAATTGGCTGGGGTTTTTGGGATCATGGTGGCGCTGTCACTGAATGGCTGGGGTCTCTGGAATCATGGTGGTGCTGTCACTGATTGGCCGGGGTCTCTGGGATCATGGTGGTGCTGTCACTGATTGGCCGGGGTCTTTGGGATCCTGGTGGTGCTGTCACTGATTGGCCGGGATCTCTGGGATCATGGTGGTGCTGTCACTGATTGGTCGGGGTCTCTGGGATCATGGTGGTACTGTCACTGATTGGCCAGGGTCTCTGGGATCATGGAGTCTCTGTCACTGATTGGCCGGGGTCTCTGGGATCATGGTGGGGCTGTCACTGATTGGCCAGGGTCTCTGGGATCATGGGGATGCTGTCACTGATTGGTCGGGGTCTCTGGGATCATGGTGGGGCTGTCACTGATTGGCTGGGGTCTCTGGGATCTTTTTGGGGCTGTCACTGATTGGCCAGGGTCTCTGGGATCATGGTGATGCTGTCACTGATTGGTCGGGGTCTCTGGGATCATGGTGGTGCTGTCACTGATTGGTCGGGGTCTCTGGGATCATGGCGGTGCTGTCACTGATTGGTCGGGGTCTCTGGGATCATGGTGGTGCTGTCACTGATTGGTCGGGGTCTCTGGGGGGGGGGCTGTCACTGATTGGTCGTGGTCTCTGGGATCCTGGTGGTGCTGTCACTGATTGGCCGGGGTCTCTGGGATCATGGAGGTGCTGTCACTGATTGGCCGGGGTCTCTGGTATCATGGTGGCACTGTCACTGATTGGCCGGGGTCTCTGGGGGGGGGGCTGTCACTGATTGGTCGTGGTCTCTGGGATCCTGGTGGTGCTGTCACTGATTGGCCGGGGTCTCTGGGATCATGGAGGTGCTGTCACTGATTGGCCGGGGTTTTTGGGATCATGGTGGTGCTGTCAAGGATTGGCCGGGGTTTTTGGGATCATGGTGGCGCTGTCACTGATTGGCCGGGATCTCTGGGATCATGGTGGTGCTGTCACTGATTGGCCGGGATCTCTGGGATCATGGTGGTGCTGTCACTGATTGGCCGGGATCTCTGGGATCATGGTGGTGCTGTCACTGATTGGCCGGGATCTCTGGGATCATGGTGGTGCTGTCACTGATTGGCCGGGGTCTCTGGGATCATGGTGGTGCTGTCACTGATTGGTCGGGGTCTCTGGGATCATGGTGGTGCTGTCACTGATTGGCCGGGATCTCTGGGATCATGGTGGTGCTGTCACTGATTAGCCGGGGTCTCTGGGATCATGGTGGTGCTGTCACTGATTGGCCGGTGTCTCTGGGATCCTGGTGGTGCTGTCACTGATTGGCCGGGGTCTTTGGGATCATGGTGGTGCTGTCACTGATTGGCCAGGATCTCTGGGATCATGGTGGCGCTGTCACTGATTGGCCGGGGTCTCTGGGATCATGGTGGTGATGTCACTGATTGGCCGGGGTCTCTGGGATCATGGTGGTGATGTCACTGATTGGCCGGGGTCTCTGGGATCATGGTGGTGATGTCATTGATTGGCCGGGGTCTCTGGGATAATGGTGGTGCTGTCACTGATTGGCCGGGTCTTTGGGATAATGGTGGGGCTGTCACTGATTGGCCGGGGTCTCTGGTATCATGGTGGTGCTATCACTAATTCGCCGGGGTCTCTGGGATCATGGCGGCTCTGTCACTGATTGGCTGGCGTCTCTGGTGTCATAAAGGTTCTTTCACTGATTGACCAGGGTCTCTGGTATCATGGTGGTGCTGTCACTGGTTGGCGGGGGTCTCTGGGATCATGGTGGCATTGTCACTGATTGGCCGGGGTCTCTGGGATCATGGTGGTGCTGTCACTGATTGGCTGGGGTCTCTGGGATCATGTTGGCGCTGTCACTGATTGGCCGGGGTCTCTGGGATCATGGTGGTGCTGTCACTGATTGGCTGGGGTCTCTGGGATCATGTTGGTGCTGTCACTGATTGGCCGGGGTCTCTGGAAACATGGTGGTGCTGTCACTGATTGGCTGGGGTCTCTGGGATCATGTTGGTGCTGTCACTGATTGGCCGGGGTCTCTGGGAACATGGAGGTGCTGTCACTGATTGGCAGGGGTCTCTGGTATCATGGAGGCTCTGTCACTGATTGGCCGGGGTCTCTGGTATCATGGAGGCTCTTTCACTGATTGGCCGGGGTCTCTGGTATCATGGTGGCTCTTTCACTGATTGGCCGGGGTCTCTGGGATCATGGTGGGGCTGTCACTAATTGGCCGGGGTCTCTGGGAACATGGTGGTGCTGTCACTGATTGGCCGGGGTCTCTGAGAACATGGTGGGGCTGTCAGTGATTTGCTGGGGTCTCTGGGATCATGGTGGTGCTGTCACTGATTGGTCGGGGTCTCTGGGATCATGGTGGTGCTGTCACTGATTGGTCGGGGTCTCTGGGATCCTGGTGGTGCTGTAACTGATTGGCTGGGGTCTCTGGAATCATGGTGGTGCTGTCACTGATTGGCCGGGGTCTCTGGGATCATGGTGGTGCTGTCACTGATTAGCTGGGATCTCTGGGATCATGGTGGTGCTGTCACTGATTGGCCGGGGTCTCTGGGATCATGGTGGTGCTGTCACTGATTGGGCGGGTCTCTGGGATCCTGGTGGTGCTGTCACTGATTGGGCGGGTCTCTGGGATCCTGGTGGTGCTGTCACTGATTGTCCGGGATCTCTGGGATCATGGTGGTGCTGTCACTGATTGGTCGGGGTCTCTGGGATCCTGGTGGTGCTGTCACTGATTGGCTGGGGTCTCTGGGATCATGGCGGTGCTGTCACTGATTGGTCGGGGTCTCTGGGATCATGGTGGTTCTGTCACTGATTGGTAGGGGTCTCTGAGATCCTAGTGGTGCTGTAACTGATTGGATGGGGTCTCTGGAATCATGGTGGTGCTGTTACTGATTGGCCGGGGGTCTCTGGGATCATGGTGGCGCTGTCACTGATTGGCCGGGGTCTCTGGGATCATGGTGGTGCTGTCACTGATTGGCCAGGGTCTCTGGGATCATGGTGGTGCTGTCACTGATTGGCTGGGGTCTCTGGGATCATGGCCGCGTTGTCACTGATTGGCCGGAGTCTCTGGGATCCTGGTGGGGCTGTCACTGATTGGCCGGGGTCTCTGGGATGATGGTGGTGCTGTCACTGATTGGCTGGCATCTCTGGGGTCATAAAAGTTCTGTTACTGATTGGCCGGGGTCTCTGGGAACATGGTGGTGCTGTCACTGATTGGTCGGGGTCTCTGGGATGATGGTGGTGCTGTCACTGATTTGCTGGGATCTCTGGGATCATGGTGGTGCTGTCACTGATTGGCCGGGGTCTCTGGGATCATGGTGGTGCTGTCACTTATTGGTCGAGGTCTCTGGGATCCTGGTGGTGTGGTACTGATTTGCTGGGGTCTCTGGTATCATGGAGGCTCTTTCACTGATTGGCTGTCACTGATTGGCCGGGGTCTCTGGGATCATGGTGGTGCTGTCACTGATTGGCCGGCGTCTCTGGGAACATGGGGGTGCTGTCACTGATTGGCCGGGGTCTCTTGGATCATGGTGGGGCTGTCACTGATTGGCCGGGATGTCTGGGATCATGGTGGTGCTGTCACTGATTGGCCGGCGTCTCTGGGAACATGGTGGTGCTGTCACTGATTGGTCGGGGTCTCTGGGATCCTGATGGTGCTATCACTGATTGGCTGGGGTCTCTGGGATCATGGTGGTGCTGTCACTGATTGGCCGGGGTCTCTGGGATCATGGTGGTGCTGTCACTGATTGGTCCGGGTCTCTGGGAACCTGGTGGTGCTGTAACTGATTAGCCGGGCTCTCTGGGATCATGGTGGTGCTGTCACTTTTTGGCCAGGGTTTCTGGGATCATGGTGGTGCTGTCACTGATTGGCTGGGGTCTCTGGAATCATGGTGGCGCTGTCACTGATTGGCCGGGGTCTCTGGTATCTTGGAGGCTCTGTCACTGATTGGTCGGGGTCTCTGGTATCATGGTGGTGCTGTCACTGATTGGCTGGGGTCTCTGGGATCCTGGTGGTGCTGTCACTGATTGGAGGGGATCTCTGGGATCATGGTGGTGCTGTCACTGATTGGCTGGGGTCTCTGGGATCATGGCGGCTCTGTCACTGATTGGCCGGGGTCT
Organism: Gastrophryne carolinensis; assembly: GCA_027917425.1. Lineage (NCBI taxonomy): Eukaryota > Metazoa > Chordata > Amphibia > Anura > Microhylidae > Gastrophryne > Gastrophryne carolinensis. Next base: position 31,702 of record JAQIHN010000106.1, read on the forward strand.
CTGGTATCATGGTGGTGCTGTCACTGATTGGCTGGGGTCTCTTGGATCCTGGTGGTGCTGTCACTGATTGGAGGGGATCTCTGGGATCATGGTGGTGCTGTCACTGATTGGCCGGGGTCTCTGGGATCATGGTGGTGCTGTCACTGATTGGCCGAGGTCTCTGGTATCCTGTTCATGCTGTAACTGATTGGCTGGGGTCTCTGGAATCATGGTGGTGCTGTCACTGATTGGCCGGGGTCTCTGGGATCATGGTGGTGCTGTCACTGATTGGCCGGGGTCTTTGGGATCTTGGCGGCGCTGTCACTGATTGGCTGGGGTCTCTGGTATCATGGAGGCTCTGTCACTGATTGGCCGGGGTCTCTGGGATCATGGTGGGGCTGTCACTGATTGGCTGGGATCTCTGGGATCATGGTGGTGCTGTCACTGATTGGTCGGGGTCTCTGGGATCCTGATTATGCTGTCACTGATTGGCCGGGGTTTCTGGTATCATGGAGGCTCTGTCACTAATTGGCCGGGGTCTCTGGTATCATGGAGGCTCTGTCACTGATTGGGTGGGGTCTCTGGTATCATGGAGGCTCTGTCACTGATTGGCCGGGGTCTCTGGGATCATGGTGGGGCTGTCACTGATTGGCTGGGATCTCTGGGATCATGTTGGTGCTGTCACTGATTGGCCGGGGTATCTGGTATCATGGTGGTGCTGTCACTGATTGGCTGGGATCTCTGGGATCATGGTGGTGCTGTCACTGATTGGCCGGGGTCTCTAGGATCATGTTGGTGCTGTCACTGATTGGCCGGGGTCTCTGGTATCGTGGTGGTGCTGTCACTGATTGGCCGGGGTCTCTGGGATCATGGTGGTGCTGTCACTGATTGGCCGGGGTCTCTAGGATCCTGGCGGTGCTGTCACTGATTGTCCGGGGTCTCTGGGATCATGGTGGTGCTGTCACTTATTGGTCGGGGTCTCTGGGATCATGGTTGTGCTGTAACTGATTTGCTGGGGTCTCTGGGATCCTGATGGTGCTGTCACTGATTGGCCGGGGTCTCTGGGAACATGGTGGTGCTGTCACTGATTGGCCGGGGTCTCTGGGAACATGGGGGTGCTGTCACTGATTGGCCGGGGTCTCTGGGATCATGGTGGGGCTCTCACTGATTGGCTGGGATGTCTGGGATCATGGTGGTGCTGTCACTGATTGGTCGGGGTCTCTGGGATCCTGATGGTGCTATCACTGATTGGCTGGGGTCTCTGGGATCATGGTGGTGCTGTCACTGATTGGCCGGGGTCTCTGGGATCATGGTGGTGCTGTCACTGATTGGTCGGGGTCTCTGGGAACCTGGTGGTGCTGTAACTGATTAGCCGGGCTCTCTGGGATCATGGTGGTGCTGTCACTGATTGGCCAGGGTTTCTGGAATCATGGTGGTGCTGTCACTGGTTGGCCGGGGTCTCTGGGATCATGGGGGCGCTGTCACTGATTGGCCGGGGTCTCTGGTATCTTGGAGGCTCTGTCACTGATTGGTCGGGGTCTCTGGGATCCTGGTGGTGCTGTCACTGATTGGCTGGGGTCTCTGGGATCATGGCGGTGCTGTCACTGATTGGTCGGGGTCTCTGGGATCATGGTGGTGCTGTCACTGATTGGTCGGGGTCTCTGGGATCATGGTGGTGCTGTCACTGATTGGTCGGGGTCTCTGGTATCATGGTGGCACTGTCACTGATTGGCCGGGGTCTCTGGGGGGGGGGACTGTCACTGATTGGCCGGGGTCTCTGGGGGGGGGGGGCTGTCACTGATTGGTCGTGGTCTCTGGGATCCTGGTGGTGCTGTCACTGATTGGCCGGGGTCTCTGGGATCATGGTGGTGCTTTCACTGATTGGCTGGGGTCTCTGGTATCTTGGAGGCTCTGTCACTGATTGGCCGGGGTCTCTGGGATCATGGTGGGGCTGTCACTGAATGGCTGGGGTCTCTGGGATCATGGTGGTGCTGTCACTGATTGGCCGGGGTCTATGGGATCATGGGGGTGCTGTCACTGATTGGCCGGGGTCTCTGGTATCATGGTGACGCTGTCACTAATTGGCTGGGGTTTTTGGGATCATGGTGGCGCTGTCACTGAATGGCTGGGGTCTCTGGAATCATGGTGGTGCTGTCACTGATTGGCCGGGGTCTCTGGGATCATGGTGGTGCTGTCACTGATTGGCCGGGGTCTGTGGGATCCTGGTGGTGCTGTCACTGATTGGCCGGGATCTCTGGGATCATGGTGGTGCTGTCACTGATTGGTCGGGGTCTCTGGGATCATGGTGGTTTTGTCACTGATTAGCCGGGGTCTCTGGTATCATGGTGGTGCTGTCACTGATTGGCCAGGGTCTCTGGGATCATGGAGTCTCTGTCACTGATTGGCCGGGGTCTCTGGGATCATGGTGGGGCTGTCACTGATTGGCCAGGGTCTCTGGGATCATGGGGATGCTGTCACTGATTGGTCGGGGTCTCTGGGATCATGGTGGGGCTGTCACTGATTGGCTGGGGTCTCTGGGATCTTTTTGGGGCTGTCACTGATTGGCCAGGGTCTCTGGGATCATGGTGATGCTGTCACTGATTGGTCGGGGTCTCTGGGATCATGGTGGTGCTGTCACTGATTGGTCGGGGTCTCTGGGATCATGGTGGTGCTGACACTGTTTTGCCGGGGTCTCTGGTATCATGGTGGCACTGTCACTGATTGGCCGGGGTCTCTGGGGGGGGGCTGTCACTGATTGGTCGTGGTCTCTGGGATCCTGGTGGTGCTGTCACTGATTGGCCGGGGTCTCTGGGATCATGGAGGTGCTGTCACTGATTGGCCGGGGTTTTTGGGATCATGGTGGTGCTGTCAAGGATTGGCCGGGGTTTTTGGGATCATGGTGGCGCTGTCACTGATTGGCCAGGGTCTCTGGGATCATGGTAGTGCTGTCACTGATTGGCCGGGATCTCTGGGATCATGGTGGTGCTGTCACTGATTGGCCGGGATCTCTGGGATCATGGTGGTGCTGTCACTGATTGGCCGGGATCTCTGGGATCATGGTGGTGCTGTCACTGATTGGCCGGGATCTCTGGGATCATGGTGGTGCTGTCACTGATTGGCCGGGGTCTCTGGGATCATGGTGGTGCTGTCACTGATTGGTCGGGGTCTCTGGGATCATGGTGGTGCTGTCACTGATTGGCCGGGATCTCTGGGATCATGGTGGTGCTGTCACTGATTAGCCGGGGTCTCTGGGATCATGGTGGTGCTGTCACTGATTGGCCGGTGTCTCTGGGATCCTGGTGGTGCTGTCACTGATTGGCCGGGGTCTTTGGGATCATGGTGGTGCTGTCACTGATTGGCCAGGATCTCTGGGATCATGGTGGCGCTGTCACTGATTGGTCGGGGTCTCTGGGATCATGGTTGTGCTGTCACTGATTGGCCGGGGTCTCTGGGATCATGGTGGTGATGTCACTGATTGGCCGGGGTCTCTGGGATCATGGTTGTGCTGTCACTGATTGGCCGGGGTCTCTGGGATCATGGTGGTGATGTCACTGATTGGCCGGGGTCTCTGGGATCATGGTGGTGATGTCATTGATTGGCCGGGGTCTCTGGGATAATGGTGGTGCTGTCACTGATTGGCCGGGTCTTTGGGATAATGGTGGGGCTGTCACTGATTGGCCGGGGTCTCTGGTATCATGGTGGTGCTATCACTAATTCGCCGGGGTCTCTGGGATCATGGCGGCTCTGTCACTGATTGGCTGGCGTCTCTGGTGTCATAAAGGTTCTTTCACTGATTGACCAGGGTCTCTGGTATCATGGTGGTGCTGTCACTGATTGGCGGGGGTCTCTGGGATCATGGTGGCATTGTCACTGATTGGCCGGGGTCTCTGGGATCATGGTGGTGCTGTCACTGATTGGCTGGGGTCTCTGGGATCATGTTGGCGCTGTCACTGATTGGCCGGGGTCTCTGGGATCATGGTGGTGCTGTCACTGATTGGCTGGGGTCTCTGGGATCATGTTGGTGCTGTCACTGATTGGCCGGGGTCTCTGGGAACATGGAGGTGCTGTCACTGATTGGCAGGGGTCTCTGGTATCATGGAGGCTCTGTCACTGATTGGCCGGGGTCTCTGGTATCATGGAGGCTCTTTCACTGATTGGCCGGGGTCTCTGGTATCATGGAGGCTCTTTCACTGATTGGCCGGGGTCTCTGGGATCATGGTGGGGCTGTCACTAATTGGCCGGGGTCTCTGGGAACATGGTGGTGCTGTCACTGATTGGCCGGGGTCTCTGAGAACATGGTGGGGCTGTCAGTGATTTGCTGGGGTCTCTGGGATCATGGTGGTGCTGTCACTGATTGGTCGGGGTCTCTGGGATCATGGTGGTGCTGTCACTGATTGGTCGGGGTCTCTGGGATCCTGGTGGTGCTGTAACTGATTGGCTGGGGTCTCTGGAATCATGGTGGTGCTGTCACTGATTGGCCGGGGTCTCTGGGATCATGGTGGTGCTGTCACTGATTGGCCGGGGTCTCTGGGATCATGGTGGTGCTGTCACTGATTGGGCGGGTCTCTGGGATCCTGGTGGTGCTGTCACTGATTGGGCGGGTCTCTGGGATCCTGGTGGTGCTGTCACTGATTGTCCGGGATCTCTGGGATCATGGTGGTGCTGTCACTGATTGGTCGGGGTCTCTGGGATCCTGGTGGTGCTGTCACTGATTGGCTGGGGTCTCTGGGATCATGGCGGTGCTGTCACTGATTGGTCGGGGTCTCTGGGATCATGGTGGTTCTGTCACTGATTGGTAGGGGTCTCTGAGATCCTAGTGGTGCTGTAACTGATTGGATGGGGTCTCTGGAATCATGGTGGTGCTGTTACTGATTGGCCGGGGTCTCTGGGATCATGGTGGCGCTGTCACTGATTGGCCGGGGTCTCTGGGATCATGGTGGTGCTGTCACTGATTGGCCAGGGTCTCTGGGATCATGGTGGTGCTGTCACTGATTGGCTGGGGTCTCTGGGATCATGGCCGCGTTGTCACTGATTGGCCGGAGTCTCTGGGATCCTGGTGGGGCTGTCACTGATTGGCCGGGGTCTCTGGGATCATGGCGGCTCTGTCACTGATTGGCTGGCATCTCTGGGGTCATAAAAGTTCTGTTACTGATTGGCCGGGGTCTCTGGGAACATGGTGGTGCTGTCACTGATTGGCCGGGATCTCTGGTATCATGGTGGTGCTGTCACTGATTGGTCGGGGTCTCTGGGATGATGGTGGTGCTGTCACTGATTTGCTGGGATCTCTGGGATCATGGTGGTGCTGTCACTGATTGGCCGGGGTCTCTGGGATCATGGTGGTGCTGTCACTTATTGGTCGAGGTCTCTGGGATCCTGGTGGTGTGGTACTGATTTGCTGGGGTCTCTGGTATCATGGAGGCTCTTTCACTGATTGGCTGTCACTGATTGGCCGGGGTCTCTGGGATCATGGTGGTGCTGTCACTGATTGGCCGGCGTCTCTGGGAACATGGGGGTGCTGTCACTGATTGGCCGGGGTCTCTTGGATCATGGTGGGGCTGTCACTGATTGGCCGGGATGTCTGGGATCATGGTGGTGCTGTCACTGATTGGCCGGCGTCTCTGGGAACATGGTGGTGCTGTCACTGATTGGTCGGGGTCTCTGGGATCCTGATGGTGCTATCACTGATTGGCTGGGGTCTCTGGGATCATGGTGGTGCTGTCACTGATTGGCCGGGGTCTCTGGGATCATGGTGGTGCTGTCACTGATTGGTCCGGGTCTCTGGGAACCTGGTGGTGCTGTAACTGATTAGCCGGGCTCTCTGGGATCATGGTGGTGCTGTCACTTTTTGGCCAGGGTTTCTGGGATCATGGTGGTGCTGTCACTTATTGGCCGAGGTCTCTGGGATCATGGGGGCTCTGTCACTGATTGGTCGGGGTCTCTGGGATCATGGTGGTGCTGTCACTGATTGGTCGGGGTCTTTGGGATCATGGTGGTGCTGTCACTGATTGGCCAGGGTTTCTGGGATCATGGCCACGCTGTCACTGATTGGCCGGGATCTCTGGGATCATAGTGGGTCTGTCACTGATTGGCCGGAGTCTCTGGGATCCTGGTGGTGCTGTCACTGATTGGCCGGGGTCTCTGGGATCATGGCGGCTCTGTCACTGATTGGCCGGGGTCTCTGGTATCATGGTGGTGCTGTCACTGATTGGCCGGGGTCTCTGGGATCCTGGTGGTGCTGTCACTGATTGGAGGGGATCTCTGGGATCATGGTGGTGCTGTCACTGATTGGCCGGGGTCTCTGGGATCATGGTGGTGCTGTCACTGATTGGCCGAGGTCTCTGGTATCCTGTTCATGCTGTAACTGATTGGCTGGGGTCTCTCGAATCATGGTGGTGCTGTCACTGATTGGCCGGGGTCTCTGGGATCATGGTGGTGCTGTCACTGATTGGCCGGGGTCTTTGGGATCTTGGCGGCGCTGTCACTGATTGGCCGGGGTCTCTGGTATCATGGAGGCTCTGTCACTGATTGGCCGGGGTCTCTGGGATCATGGTGGGGCTGTCACTGATTGGCTGGGATCTCTGGGATCATGGTGGTGCTGTCACTGATTGGTCGGGTTCTCTGGGATCCTGATTATGCTGTCACTGATTGGCCGGGGTTTCTGGTATCATGGAGGCTCTGTCACTGATTGGCCGGGGTCTCTGGGATCATGGTGGGGCTATCACTGATTGGCTGGGATCTCTGGGATCATGGTGGTGCTGTCACTGATTGGCCGGGGTCTCTAGGATCATGTTGGTGCTGTCACTGATTGGCCGGGGTCTCTGGGATCATGTTGGTGCTGTCACTGATTGGCCGGGGTATCTGGTATCATGGTGGTGCTGTCACTGATTGGCTGGGATCTCTGGGATCATGGTGGTGCTGTCACTGATTGGCCGGGGTCTCTAGGATCATGTTGGTGCTGTCACTGATTGGCCGGGGTCTCTGGTATCGTGGTGGTGCTGTCACTGATTGGCCGGGGTCTCTGGGATCATGGTGGTGCTGTCACTGATTGGCCGGGGTCTCTAGGATCCTGGCGGTGCTGTCACTGATTGTCCGGGGTCTCTGGGATCATGGTGGTGCTGTCACTTATTGGTCGGGGTCTCTGGGATCATGGTGGTGCTGTAACTGATTTGCTGGGGTCTCTGGGATCCTGATGGTGCTGTCACTAATTGGCCGGGGTCTCTGGGAACATGGTGGTGCTGTCACTGATTGGCCGGGGTCTCTGGGAACATGGGGGTGCTGTCACTGATTGGCCGGGGTCTCTGGGATCATGGTGGGGCTCTCACTGATTGGCTGGGATGTCTGGGATCATGGTGGTGCTGTCACTGATTGGTCGGGGTCTCTGGGATCCTGATGGTGCTATCACTGATTGGCTGGGGTCTCTGGGATCATGGTGGTGCTGTCACTGATTGGCCGGGGTCTCTGGGATCATGGTGGTGCTGTCACTGATTGGTCGGGGTCTCTGGGAACCTGGTGGTGCTGTAACTGATTAGCCGGGCTCTCTGGGATCATGGTGGTGCTGTCACTGATTGGCCAGGGTTTCTGGAATCATGGTGGTGCTGTCACTGGTTGGCCGGGGTCTCTGGGATCATGGGGGCGCTGTCACTGATTGGCCGGGGTCTCTGGTATCTTGGAGGCTCTGTCACTGATTGGTCGGGGTCTCTGGGATCATGGTGGTGCTGTCACTGATTGGCCGGGGTCTCTGGGATCATGGTGGTGCTGTCACTGATTAGCCGGGCTCTCTGGGATCATGGTGGGTCTGTCACTGATTGGCCGGAGTCTCTGGGATCATGGCCGCGCTGTCACTGATTGGCCGGATCTCTGGGATCATGGTGGGTCTGTCACTGATTGGCCGGAGTCTCTGGGATCCTGGTGGTGCTGTCACTGATTGGCCGGGGTCTCTGGGATCATGACGGCTCTGTCACTGATTGGCCGGGGTCTCTGATATCATGGTGGTGCTGTCACTGATTGGCCGGGGTCTCTGGGATCATGGTGGTGCTGTCACTGATTAGCCGGGCTCTCTGGGATCATGGTGGGTCTGTCACTGATTGGCCGGAGTCTCTGGGATCATGGCCGCGCTGTCACTGATTGGCCGGATCTCTGGGATCATGGTGGGTCTGTCACTGATTGGCCGGAGTCTCTGGGATCCTGGTGGTGCTGTCACTGATTGGCCGGGGTCTCTGGGATCATGACGGCTCTGTCACTGATTGGCCGGGGTCTCTGATATCATGGTGGTGCTGTCACTGATTGGCCGGGGTCTCTGGGATCCTGGTGGCATTGTCACTGATTGGCCTGGATATCTGGTATCATGGTGTGGCTGTCACTAATTGGCCGGGGTCTCTGGGAACATGGTGGTGCTGTCACTGATTGGCTGGGATCTCTGGGATCATGGTGGTGCTGTCACTGATTGGCCAGGATCTCTGGGATCATGGTGGTGCTGTCACTGATTGGCCGAGGTCTCTGGTATCCTGTTGATGCTGTAACTGATTGGCTGGGGTCTCTGGAATCATGGTGGTGCTGTCACTGATTGGCCGGGGTCTCTGGGATCCTGGTGGTGCTGTCACTGATTGGCCGGGGTCTTTGGGATCTTGGCGGCGCTGTCACTGATTGGCCGGGGTCTCTGGTATCATGGAGGCTCTGTCACTGATTGGCCGGGGTCTCTGGGATCATGGTGGGGCTGTCACTGATTGGCTGGGATCTCTGGAATCATGGTGGTGCTGTCACTGATTGGTCGGGGTCTCTGGTATCCTGATAATGTTGTCACTGATTGGCCGGGGTCTCTGGTATCATGGAGGCTCTGTCACTGATTGGCCGGGGTCTCTGGGATCATAGTGGGGCTGTCACTGATTGGCTGGGATCTCTGGGATCATGTTGGTGCTGTCACTGATTGGCTGGGGTCTCTGGGATCATGGTGGTGCTGTAACTGATTTACCGGGGTCTCTGGGATCATGGTGGTGCTGTCACTGATTGGCTGGGGTCTCTGGGATCATGGTGGTGCTGTAACTGATTTACCGGGGTCTCTGGGATCCTGGCGGTGCTGTCACAGATTGGCCGGGGTCTCTGGGATCATGGTGGTGCTGTCACTGATTGGCTGGGGTCTTTGGGAACATGGGGGTGCTGTCACTGATTGGTTGGGGTCTCTGGGATCCTGGTGGTGCTGTCACTAATTGGCCGGGGTCTCTGGGAACATGGGGGTGCTGTCACTGATTGGTCGGGGTCTCTGGGAACATGGGGGTGCTGTCACTGATTGGCCGGGGTCTCTGGTATCATGGTGGTGCTGTCACTGATTGGCCGGGGTCTCTGGGATCCTGGTGGCATTGTCACTGATTGGCCTGGATATCTGGTATCATGGTGTGGCTGTCACTGATTGGCCGAGGTCTCTGGTATCCTGTTGATGCTGTAACTGATTGGCTGGGGTCTCTGGAATCATGGTGGTGCTGTCACTGATTGGCCGGGGTCTCTGGGATCCTGGTGGTGCTGTCACTGATTGGCTGGGGTCTCTGGGATCATGGTGGTGCTGTCACTGATTGGCCGGGGTCTTTGGGATCTTGGCGGCGCTGTCACTGATTGGCCGGGGTCTCTGGTATCATGGAGGCTCTGTCACTGATTGGCCGGGGTCTCTGGGATCATGGTGGGGCTGTCACTGATTGGCTGGGATCTCTGGAATCATGGTGGTGCTGTCACTGATTGGTCGGGGTCTCTGGGATCCTGATAATGTTGTCACTGATTGACCGGGGTCTCTGGTATCATGGAGGCTCTGTCACTGATTGGCCGGGGTCTCTGGGATCATGGTGGGGCTGTCACTGATTGGCTGGGATCTCTGGGATCATGTTGGTGCTGTCACTGATTGGCTGGGGTCTCTGGGATCATGGTGGTGCTGTAACTGATTTACCGGGGTCTCTGGGATCCTGGTGGTGCGGTCACTGATTTACTGGGGTCTCTGGGATCATGGTGGTGCTGTCACTGATTGGCTGGGGTCTCTGGGATCATGGTGGTGCTGTAACTGATTTACCGGGGTCTCTGGGATCCTGGCAGTGCTGTCACAGATTGGCCGGGGTCTCTGGGATCATGGTGGTGCTGTCACTGATTGGTTGGGGTCTCTGGGATCCTGGTGGTGCTGTCACTGATTGGCTGGGGTCTTTGTGAACATGGGGGTGCTGTCACTGATTGGTCGGGGTCTTTGGGATCCTGGTGGTGCTGTCACTAATTGGCCGGGGTCTCTGGGAACATGGTGGTGCTGTCACTGATTGGTCGGGGTCTTTGGGATCCTGGTGGTGCTGTCACTGATTGGTTGGGGTCTCTGGGATCCTGGTGCTGTCACTGATTGGCCGGGGTCTCTGGGATCATGGTGGTGCTGTCAATTATTGGTCGGGGTCTCTGGGATCATGGTGGGGCTGTCAGTGATTGGCCGGGGTCTCTGGGATCATGGTGGTGCTGTCACTGATTGGCCGGGGTCTCTGGGATCATGGTGGTGCTGTCACTGATTGGCCGGGGTCTCTGGGATCATGGTGGTGCTGTCACTGATTGGTCGGGGTCTGTGGGAACATGGTGGTGCTGTCACTGATTGGCCGGGGTCTCTAAGATCCTGGTGGTGCTGTCACTGATTGGCCGGGGTCTCTGGGATCCTGGTGGCATTGTCACTGATTGGCCTGGATATCTGGTATCATGGTGGTGCTGTCACTGATTGGCCTGGGTCTCTGGGATCCTGGTGGTGCTGTCACTGATTGGCCGGGATCTCTGGGATCCTGGTTGTGCTGTCACTGATTGGCCGGGATCTCTGGGATCATGGTGGTGCTGTCACTGATTGGCTGGGGTCTCTGGAATCATGGTGGTGCTGTCACTGATTGGCCGGGGTCTCTGGGATCATGGTGGTGCTGTCACTGATTGGCCGGGGTCTTTGGGATCTTGGCGGCGCTGTCACTGATTGGCCGGGGTCTCTGGTATCATGGAGGCTCTGTCACTGATTGGCCGGGGTCTCTGGGATCATGGTGGTGCTGTCACTGATTGGCTGGGATCTCTGGGATCATGGTGGTGCTGTCACTGATTGGTCGGGGTCTCTGGGATCCTGATAATGTTGTCACTGATTGGCCGGGGTCTCTGGTATCATGGAGGCTCTGTCACTGATTGTCCGGGGTCTCTGGGATCATGGTGGGGCTGTCACTGATTGGCTGGGATTTCTGGGATCATGTTGGTGCTGTCACTGTTTGGCTGGGGTCTCTGGGATCATGGTGGTGCTGTCACTGATTGGCCGGGGTATCTGGTATCATGGTGGTGCTGTCACTGATTGGCCGGGGTCTCTAGGATCCTGGCGGTGCTGTCACTTATTGGTCGGGGTCTCTGGGGTCCTGGTGGTGCTGTCACTGATTGGCTGGGGTCTCTGGGATCATGGTGGTGCTGTAACTGATTTACCGGGGTCTCTGGGATCATGGTGGTGCTGTCACTGATTGGCTGGGGTCTCTGGGAACATGGGGGTGCTGTCACTGATTGGCCGGGGTCTCTGGGATCCTGGTGGCATTGTCACTGATTGGCCTGGATATCTGGTATCATGGTGGTGCTGTCACTGATTGGCCTGGGTCTCTGGGATCCTGGTGGTGCTGTCACTGATTGGCCGGGATCTCTGGGATCCTGGTTGTGCTGTCACTGATTGGCCGGGATCTCTGGGATCATGGTGGTGCTGTCACTGATTGGCTGGGGTCTCTGGAATCATGGTGGTGCTGTCACTGATTGGCCGGGGTCTCTGGGATCATGGTGGTGCTGTCACTGATTGGCCGGGGTCTTTGGGATCTTGGCGGCGCTGTCACTGATTGGCCGGGGTCTCTGGTATCATGGAGGCTCTGTCACTGATTGGCCGGGGTCTCTGGGATCATGGTGGTGCTGTCACTGATTGGCTGGGATCTCTGGGATCATGGTGGTGCTGTCACTGATTGGTCGGGGTCTCTGGGATCCTGATAATGTTGTCACTGATTGGCCGGGGTCTCTGGTATCATGGAGGCTCTGTCACTGATTGTCCGGGGTCTCTGGGATCATGGTGGGGCTGTCACTGATTGGCTGGGATTTCTGGGATCATGTTGGTGCTGTCACTGTTTGGCTGGGGTCTCTGGGATCATGGTGGTGCTGTCACTGATTGGCCGGGGTATCTGGTATCATGGTGGTGCTGTCACTGATTGGCCGGGGTCTCTAGGATCCTGGCGGTGCTGTCACTTATTGGTCGGGGTCTCTGGGGTCCTGGTGGTGCTGTCACTGATTGGCTGGGGTCTCTGGGATCATGGTGGTGCTGTAACTGATTTACCGGGGTCTCTGGGATCATGGTGGTGCTGTCACTGATTGGCTGGGGTCTCTGGGAACATGGGGGTGCTGTCACTGATTGGTCGGGGTCTCTGGGATCCTGGTGGTGCTGTCACTGATTGGTTGGGGTCTCTGGGATCCTGGTGGTGCTGTCACTGATTGGTCGGGGTCTCTGGGATCCTGGTGGTGCTGTCACTGATTGGCCGGGGTCTCTGGGATCATGGTGGTGCTGTCAATTATTGGTCGGGGTCTCTGGGATCCTGGTGGTGCTTTAACTGATTGGCGGGGGTCTCTGGAATCATGGTGCTGCTGTCACTGATTGGCTGGGGTCTCTGGGATCATGGTGGTGCTTTCACTGATTGGCTGGGGTCTCTGGGATCATGGTGGTGCTGTCACTGATTAGCCTGGTTCTCTGGGAACAAGGTGGTGCTGTCACTGATTGGCCGGGGTCTCTGGTATCATGGAGGCTCTGTCACTGATTGGCCGGGGTCTCTGGGATCCTGGTGGTGCTGTCACTGATTGGCCGGGGTCTCTGGGATCATCGTGGTGCTGTCACTGATTAGCCTGGTTCTCTGGGAACATGGTGGTGCTGTCACTGATTGGCCGGGGTCTCTGGTATCATGGAGGCTCTGTCACTGATTGGCCGGGGTCTCTGGGATCATGGTGGGTCTGTCACTGATTGGCCGGGTCTCTGGGATCATGGTGGTGCTGTCACTGATTGGCCGGGGTCTCTGGGATCATGGTGGTGCTGTCACTGATTAGCCTGGTTCTCTGGGAACAAGGTGGTGCTGTCACTGATTGGCCGGGGTCTCTGGTATCATGGAGGCTCTGTCACTGATTGGCTGGGGTCTCTGGGATCCTGGTGGTGCTGTCACTGATTGGCCGGGGTCTCTGGGATCATCGTGGTGCTGTCACTGATTAGCCTGATTCTCTGGGAACATGGTGGTGCTGTCACTGATTGGCCGGGGTCTCTTTTATCATGGAGGCTCTGTCACTGATTGGCCGGGGTCTCTGGGATCATGGTGGGTCTGTCACTGATTGCCGGGGTCTCTGGGATCCTGGCGGCGCTGTCACTGATTGGCCGGGGTCTCTGGGATCATCGTGGTGCTGTCACTGATTAGCCTGGTTCTCTGGGAACATGGTGGTGCTGTCACTGATTGGCCGGGGTCTCTGGTATCATGGAGGCTCTGTCACTGATTGGCCGGGGTCTCTGGGATCATGGTGGGTCTGTCACTGATTGGCCAGGGTCTCTGGTATCATGGTGGTGCTGTCACTGATTTGCCGGCATCTCTGGGATCATGGCGGCTCTGTCCGGGGTCTCTGGGATCATGGTGGTTCTGTCACTGATTGGCTGGGGTCTCTGGTATCATGGTGGTGCTGTAACTAATTGGCCTGGTTCTCTGGGATCATGGTGGGGCTGTCAGTGATTGGCCGGGGTCTCTGGGATCTTGGTGGTGCTGTCACTGATTGGCCGGGGTCTCTGGGATCATGGTGGTGCTGTCACTGATTGGCCGGGGTCTCTGGGATCATGGTGGTGCTGTCACTGATTGGTCGGGGTCTGTGGGAACATGGTGGTGCTGTCACTGATTGGCCGGGGTCTCTAAGATCCTGGTGGTGCTGTCACTGATTGGCCGGGGTCTCTGGGATCATGGTGGTGCTGTCACTTATTGGTCGGGGTCTCTGGGATCATGGTGGTGCTGTCACTGATTGGCCAGGGTTTCTGGGATCATGGAGGCTCTGTCACTGATTGGCCGGGGTCTCTGGGATCATGGTGGGGCTGTCACTGATTGGCTGGGATCTCTGGGATCATATTGGTGCTGTCACTGATTGGCCGGGGTCTCTGGGATCATCGTGGTGCTGTCACTGATTGGCCGGGGTCTCTAGGATCCTGGCGGTGCTGTCACTGATTGTCCGGGGTCTCTGGGATCATCGTGGTGCTGTCACTGATTGGCTGGGGTCTCTGGGATCATGGTGGTGCTGTAACTGATTGGCGGGGGTCTCTGGAATCATGGTGCTGCTGTCACTGATTGGCCGGGTCTCTGGGATCATGGTGGTGCTGTCACTGATTGGCCGGGGTCTCTGGGATCCTGGTGGTGCTGTCACTGATTGGCCGGGGTCTCTGGGATCATCGTGGTGCTGTCACTGATTAGCCTGGTTCTCTGGGAACATGGTGGTGCTGTCACTGATTGGCCGGGGTCTCTGGTATCATGGAGGCTCTGTCACTGATTGGCCGGGGTCTCTGGGATCATGGCGGCTCTGTCCGGGGTCTCTGGGATCATGGTGGTTCTGTCACTGATTGGCCGGGGTCTCTGGGATCATGGTGGTGCTCTCACTGATTGGCCGGGGTCTCTGGGATCATGGTGGTGCTGTCACTGATTGTCCGGGGTCTCTGGGATCATCGTGGTGCTGTCACTGATTGGCTGGGGTCTCTGGGATCATGGTGGTGCTGTAACTGATTGGCGGGGGTCTCTGGAATCATGGTGCTGCTGTCACTGATTGGCCGGGTCTCTGGGATCATGGTGGTGCTGTCACTGATTGGCCGGGGTCTCTGGGATCATGGTGGTGCTTTCACTGATTGGCTGGGGTCTCTTGGATCATGGTGGTGCTGTCACTGATTAGCCTGGTTCTCTGGGAACAAGGTGGTGCTGTCACTGATTGGCCGGGGTCTCTGGTATCATGGAGGCTCTGTCACTGATTGGCCGGGGTCTCTGGGATCCTGGTGGTGCTGTCACTGATTGGCCGGGGTCTCTGGGATCATGGTGGTGCTGTCACTGATTAGCCTGGTTCTCTGGGAACATGGTGGTGCTGTCACTGATTGGCCGGGGTCTCTGGGATCATGGTGGTGCTGTCACTGATTGGCCGGGGTCTCTGGGATCATCGTGGTGCTGTCACTGATTAGCCTGGTTCTCTGGGAACAAGGTGGTGCTGTCACTGATTGGCCGGGGTCTCTGGTATCATGGAGGCTCTGTCACTGATTGGCCGGGGTCTCTGGGATCCTGGTGGTGCTGTCACTGATTGGCCGGGGTCTCTGGGATCATGGTGGTGCTGTCACTGATTAGCCTGGTTCTCTGGGAACATGGTGGTGCTGTCACTGATTGGCCGGGGTCTCTGGGATCATGGTGGTGCTGTCACTGATTGGCCGGGGTCTCTGGGATCATCGTGGTGCTGTCACTGATTAGCCTGGTTCTTTGGGAACATGGTGGTGCTGTCACTGATTGGCCGGGGTCTCTGGTATCATGGAGGCTCTGTCACTGATTGGCCGGGGTCTCTGGGATCATGGCGGCTCTGTCCGGGGTCTCTGGGATCATGGTGGTTCTGTCACTGATTGGCCGGGGTCTCTGGGATCATGGTGGTGCTCTCACTGATTGGCCGGGGTCTCTGGGATCATGGTGGTGCTGTCACTGATTGGCCGGGGTCTCTGGGATCATGGTGGTGCTGTCACTGATTGGCCGGGGTCTCTGGGATCATGGTGGTGCTCTCACTGATTGGCCGGGGTCTCTGGGATCATGGTGGTGCTGTCACTGATTGGTCGGGGTCTGTGGGAACATGGTGGTGCTGTCACTGATTGGCCCAGGGTCTCTAAGATCCTGGTGGTGCTGTCACTGATTGTCCGGGGTCTCTGGGATCATGGTGGTGCTGTCACTGATTGGCCGGGGTCTCTGGGATCATGGTGGTGCTGTCACTTATTGGTCGGGGTCTCTGGGATCATGGTGGTGCTGTCACTGATTGTCTGGGGTCTCTGGGATCATGGTGGTGCTGTCACTGATTGGCCGGGGTCTCTGGGATCATGGTGGTGCTGTCACTGATTGGCCGGGGTCTCTGGGAACATGGTGGTGCTGTCACTGATTGGCCGGGGTCTCTGGGATCATGGTGGTGCTGTCACTGATTGGCCGGGGTCTCTGGGATCATGGTGGTGCTGTCACTGATTGGCCGGGGTCTCTGGGAACATGGTGGTGTTGTCACTGATTGGCCGGGGTCTCTGGGATCATGGAGGCTCTGTCACTGATTGGCCGGGGTCTCTGGGATCCTGGTGGTGCTGTCACTGATTGGCCGGGGTCTCTGGGATCCTGGTGGTGCTGTCACTGATTGGCCGGGGTCTCTGGGATCATGGTGGTGCTGTCACTGATTGGCCGGGGTCTCTGGGATCCTGGTGGTGCTGTCACCTCTATGATCTCTCCCAGCATCCTCCGGGACTCAGTGACATCATTCCTCTCTGAGTCAGTGACATCATTTCTCTCTGAGTCAGTGACATCATTCCTCTCTGAGTCAGTGACATAATTCCTCTCTGAGTCAGTGACATCATTCCTCTCTGAGTCAGTGACATCATTTCTCTCTGAGTCAGTGACATCATTCCTCTCTGAGTCAGTGACATCATTTCTCTCTGAGTCAGTGACATCATTCCTCTCTGAGTCAGTGACATAATTCCTCTCTGAGTCAGTGACATAATTCCTCTCTGAGTCAGTGACATCATTCCTCTCTGAGTCAGTGACATAATTCCTCTCTGAGTCAGTGACATCATTCCTCTCTGAGTCAGTGACATCATTCCTCTCTGAGTCAGTGACATCATTCCTCTCTGAGTCAGTGACATCATTCCTCTCTGAGTCAGTGACATCATTCCTCGTGACATCATTCCTCTCTGAGTCAGTGACATCATTCCTCTCTGAGTCAGTGACATTTCTCTCTGAGTCAGTGACATCATTCCTCTCTGAGTCAGTGACATCATTCCTCTCTGAGTCAGTGACATCATTCCTCTCTGAGTCAGTGACATCATTCCTCTCTGAGTCAGTGACATCATTCCTCGTGACATCATTCCTCTCTGAGTCAGTGACATCATTCCTCGTGACATCATTTCTCTCTGAGTCAGTGACATCATTCCTCTCTGAGTCAGTGACATCATTCCTCTCTGAGGTCCAGTGACATCATTTCTCTGAGGTCCAGTGACATCATGCCTCTCTGTGTCAGTGACATCATTCCCCTGTGCTGTCACATGACCGGTCACATGTCGCCACGCCCCCGCAGTGGGCACATTGGCTGTAGTGATGGGGATGAGGCCACAGCTCCATCCATAAGGGTTAAGGAGCCGACTGCTTCATCGCCATGGTTACCTGAGGACCGGTCAGTCAAGTTGCCGTGGTTACCAGTCTCCTCCTGCTGCTGCTGTACATTGAGTCTCAGAGTGTTGCCATGGAAACCGACGGTGCGAAATAGAAGAGAAACGCCAAAACTGGACTTGCTGCAAGTGATAAACAAGGGCAACTGGGCTTGCTGCAAGTGATAAACAAGGGCAACTGGACTTGCTGCAAGTTATAAACCAAAGCAACTGGTCTTGCTGCAAGTTATAAACCAAAGCAACTGGACTTGCTGCAAGTTATAAACCAAAGCAACTGGACTTGCTGCAAGTTATAAACCAAAGCAACTGGACTTGCTGCAAGTTATAAACCAAAGCAACTGGACTTGCTGCAAGTTATAAACCAAAGCAACTGGACTTGCTGCAAGTTATAAACCAAAGCAACTGGACTTGCTGCAAGTTATAAACCAAAGCAACTGGACTTGCTGCAAGTTATAAACCAAGGCAACTGGACTTGCTGCAAGTGATAAACCAAGGCAACTGGGCTTGCTGCAAGTGATAAACCAAGGCAACTGGGCTTGCTGCAAGTGATAAACCAAGGCAACTGGACTTGTAAGTGATAAACCAAGGTAACTGGACTTGCTGCAAGTGATAAACCAAGGTAACTGGACTTGCTGCAAGTGATAAACCAAGGTAACTGGACTTGCTGCAAGTGATAAACCAAGGTAACTGGACTTGTAAGTGATAAACCAAGGCAACTGGACTTACTGTAAGTGATAAACCAAGGCAACTGGACTTACTGTAAGTGATAAACCAAGGTAACTGGACTTGCTGCAAGTGATAAACCAAGGCAACTGGACTTGTAAGTGATAAACCAAGGCAACTGGACTTGTAAGTGATAAACCAAGGCAACTGGACTTACTGTAAGTGATAAACCAAGGCAACTGGACTTACTGTAAGTGATAAACCAAGGTAACTGGACTTGCTGCAAGTGATAAACCAAGGCAACTGGACTTGTAAGTGATAAACCAAGGCAACTGGACTTGTAAGTGATAAACCAAGGCAACTGGACTTACTGTAAGTGATAAACCAAGGCAACTGGACTTACTGTAAGTGATAAACCAAGGCAACTGAGCTTGCTGCAAGTGATAAACCAAGGCAACTGGACTTACTGTAAGTGATAAACCAAGGCAACTGAGCTTGCTGCAAGTGATAAACCAAGGCAACTGGACTTACTGTAAGTGACAAACCAAGGCAACTGGACTTACTGTAAGTGACAAACCAAGGCAACTGGACTTACTGTAAGTGATAAACCAAGGCAACTGGGCTTGCTGCAAGTGATAAACCAAGGCAACTGGACTTACTGTAAGTGACAAACCAAGGCAACTGGATTTACTGTAAGTTATATACCAAGGCAACTGGACTTACTGTAAGTGATAAACCGAGGCAACTGGACTTACTGTAAGTGACAAACCAAGGCAACTGGACTTACTGTAAGTGACAAACCAAGGCAACTGGACTTACTGTAAGTGATAAACCGAGGCAACTGGACTTACTGTAAGTGATAAACCGAGGCAACTGGACTTACTGTAAGTGATAAACCAAGGCAACTGGACTTACTGTAAGTGACAAACCAAGGCAACTGGACTTACTGTAAGTGATAAACCAAGGCAACTGGACTTGCTGAAAGGGATAAACCAAGGCAACTGGACTTACTGTAAGTGACAAACCAAGGCAACTGGACTTACTGTAAGTGACAAACCAAGGCAACTGGACTTACTGTAAGTGATAAACCGAGGCAACTGGACTTACTGTAAGTGATAGACCAAGGCAACTGGGCTTGCTGTAAGTGATAAACCAAGGTAACTGGACTTGCTGAAAGGGATAAACCAAGGCAACTGGACTTGCTGCAAGTGATAAACCAAGGCAACTTGACTCGCTGCAAGTGATAAACCAAGGCAACTGGACTTGCTGTAAGGGATAAATCAGGACAACTGGACTTGCTGCAAGTGATAAACCAAGACAACTGGACTTGCTGTCTCACTAGTCATCCGACTGGTAGTAATAGATCAGGACAGCTGGACTTGCTGTTTTTTTAAAGGTGTTTCACTAGTCACCAGCCTGGTGGGAATAAATCAGGGCAACTGGACTTGCTGTTTTTTTCTGAAAGGTGTTTCACTAGTCACCTGACTGGTAGTAATAGATCAGGACAGCTGGACTTGCTGTTTTTTTTCTTAAAGGGCAACCAGGGGTATAAATCTGGGGCAGGCGCTGTTTCTGGCGGGTCATCAGAATTATTGGAGGCAGCGGAATTTCCGCGGCTCAGCGTTTCCTTTGGCGGCTGAGCGGTAATTACGGCGCAGTGTCGCGTTATCGCAGTTATTAATGGGCCTATAACGGTCGCGGCACAATCTCCGCGCGCGCAGGCGTCCGATAAGCCGCTCCGCCATTGTGGCCGCCGTCCCCGGCACACGAGGGGTTAATCCTTTTCATATCTGATTGCTGCAGGGGAGCGTCCGGCCAATCACGTGACGGCGCATTCTCGTGCTCAGGACCCGGGTCTATTTATAATCGGCGTGCGCACGACGCAGCGTAATTAATTTTTTAATGCAGATTTAATCTCCGATCGGCGGATCAAATTAGCTGCGAGCGGCTTGTTCGCATATAAATGGCTATTAGCGCCATCGCCAAGCGGGTTCACTAGTCACCGGCCTGGCGGGAATAAATCAGGGCAACTGGACTTGCTGTCTTAATAATTTTTTTTTTATTATTATTGTTATTTGTTTATTTATTGTTATTTATTTTATTATTATTTATTAACATTAATTTCTTGAAGACAACTGGAAAGGATTCACTAGTCACCAGACTGATGGTAATACATTAGGGCAACTGGACTTGCTGTATTGTTCTTGAAGACATTTGGCTAATTACCAGACAGGTGGTAGTAATTCAGGGCAACTGGACTTGCTGTTTCTTACGGGGGGCCCAGGAGCTTCTCTGTGGAGTGGCTGTGTCCGGGGTTCCCTGGAGGTCCTCGGGGGGGGGGGAGCGTCTGTGTCCTGGAGGTCCTCGGGGGGAGCGGCTGTGTCCGGGAGGTCCTTGGGGGGAGCGTCGGTGTCCAGGAGGTCCTTGGGGGGAGCGTCTGTGTCCGGGAGGTCCTTGGGGGGAGCGTCTGTGTCCGGGAGGTCCTCGGGGGGAGCGGCTGTGTCCGGGAGGTCCTCGGGGGGAGCGTCTGTGTCCGGGAGGTCCTTGGGGGGAGCGTCTGTGTCCGGGAGGTCCTCGGGGGGAGCGGCTGTGTCCGAGAGGTCCTCGGGGGGAGCGGCTGTGTCCTGGAGGTCCTCGGGGGGGGGGGGGGGAGCGTCTGTGTCCTGGAGGTCCTCGGGGGGAGCGGCTGTGTCCTGGAGGTCCTCGGGGGGGAGCGTCTCTGTCCTGGAGGTCCTCGGGGGGAGCGGCTGTGTCCTGGAGGTCCTCGGGGGGGGAGCGTCTGTGTCCTGGAGGTCCTCGGGGGGAGCGTCTGTGTCCGGGAGGTCCTTGGGGGGAGCGTCTGTGTCCAGGAGGTCCTTGGGGGGAGCGTCTGTGTCCGGGAGGTCCTTGGGGGGAGCGTCTGTGTCCGGGAGGTCCTCGGGGGGTGCGGCTGTGTCCGGGAGGTCCTCTGGGGGAGCGGCTGTGTCCGGGAGGTCCTCAGGGGAGCGGCTGTGTCCGGGAGGTCCTCGGGGGGAGCGTCTGTGTCCGGGAGGTCCTTGGGGGGAGCGTCTGTGTCCGGGAGGTCCTCGGGGGGATCGGCTGTGTCCGGGACGTCCTCGGGGGGAGCGGCTGTGTCCGGGAGGACCTCTGGGGGAGCGGCTGTGTCCGGGAGGTCCTCGGGGGGAGCGGCTGTGTCCAGGAGGTCCTCGGGGGAGCGGCTGTGTCCGAGAGGTCCTCGGGGGGAGCGGCTGTGTCTGGAAGGTCCACGGGGGGAGCGGCTGTGTCCGGGAGGTCCTCAGGGGGGATCGGCTGTGTCCGGGAGGTCCTCGAGGGGAGCGGCTGTGTCCGGGAGGTCCTCAGGGGGGAGCGGCTGTGTCCTGGAGGTCCTCAGGGGGAGCAGCTGTGTCCGGGAGGTCCTCGGGGGGGAGCGGCTGTGTCCTGGAGGTCCTCGGGGGGAGCAGCTGTGTCCGGGAGGACCTCTGGGGGAGCGGCTGTGTCCGGGAGGTCCTCTGGGGGAGCGTCTGTGTCCGGGAGGGCCTTTGGGGGAGCGTCTGTGTCCAGGAGGTCCTTGGGGGGAGCGTCTGTGTCTAGGAGGTCCTCGGGGGGAGCGGCTGTGTCCGGGAGGTCCTCGGGGGGAGCGGCTGTGTCCGGGAGGTCCTCGGGGGGGAGCGGCTGTGTCCGGGAGGTCCTCGGGGGGAGCGTCTGTGTCCGGGAGGTCCTCGGGGGGAGCGTCTGTGTCTAGGAGGTCCTCGGGGGGAGCGGCTGTGTCCGGGAGGTCCTCGGGGGGAGCCGCTGTGTCCGGGAGGTCCTCGGGGGGAGCCGCTGTGTCTGGGAGGTCCTCGGGGGGAGCGTCTGTGTCCAGGAGGTCCTCTGGGGGAGCGTCTGTGTCCTGGAGGTCCTCGGGGGGGGGGGAGCAGCTGTGTCCGGGAGGTCCTCGGGGGTAGCGGTTGTGTTCGGGAGGACCTCTGAGGGAGCGGCTGTGTCTGGGAGGTCCTCGGGGGGAGCGGCTGTGTCTGGGAGGTCCTCGGGGGGAGCGGCTGTGTCCTGGAGGTCCTCGGGGGGAGCGGCTGTGTCCGGGAGGTCCTCGGGGGGGGGGGAGCGGCTGTGTCCGGGAGGTCCTCGGGGGTAGCGGTTGTGTTCGGGAGGACCTCTGAGGGAGCGGCTGTGTCTGGGAGGTCCTCGGGGGGAGCGGCTGTGTCCTGGAGATCCTCAGGGGAGCGGCTGTGTCCGGGAGGTCCTCGGGGGGAGCGGCTGTGTCCGGGAGGTTCTCGGGGGAGCGGCTGTGTCCGGGAGGTCCTCGGGGGGAGCGGCTGTGTCCTGGAGATCCTTGGAGGGGGCGGCTGTGTCCTGGAGGTCCTCGGGGGGAGCGGCTGTGTCCGGGAGGTCCTCGGGGGTAGCGGTTGTGTTTGGGAGGACCTCTGAGGGAGCGGCTGTGTCTGGGAGGTCCTGGGGGGGAGCGGCTGTGTCCTGGAGATCCTTGGAGGGGGCGGCTGTGTCCTGGAGGTCCTCAGGGGGAGCGGCTGTGTCCGGGAGGTCCTCGGGGGGGGAGCGGCTGTGTCAGGGAGGTCCTCGGGGGTAGCGGTTGTGTTCGGGAGGACCTCTGAGGGAGCGGCTGTGTCTGGGAGGTCCTCGGGGGGAGCGGCTGTGGCCTGGAGATCCTTGGAGGGGGCGGCTGTGTCCGGGAGGTCCTCGGGGGGAGCGGCTGTGTCGGGAGGTCCTCGGGGGGAGCGGCTGTGGCCTGGAGATCCTTGGAGGGGGCGGCTGTGTCCGGGAGGTCCTCGGGGGGAGCGGCTGTGTCCGGGAGGTCCTCGGGGGGAGCGGCTGTGTCCGGGAGGTCCTCGGGGGGAGCGGTTGTGTTCGGGAGGACCTCTGAGGGAGCGGCTGTGTCTGGGAGGTCCTCGGGGGGAGCGGCTGTGGCCTGGAGATCCTTGGAGGGGGCGGCTGTGTCCGGGAGGTCCTCGGGGGGAGCGGCTGTGTCCGGGAGGTCCTTGGGGGGGAGCGGCTGTGTCCGGGAGGTCCTCGGGGGGGAGCGGCTGTGTCCGGGTGGTCCTCAGGGGAGCGGCTGTGTCCGGGAGGTCCTCGGGGGGAGCGGCTGTGTCCGGGAGGTTCTCGGGGGGAGCGGCTGTGTCCGGGAGGTCCTCGGGGGGAGCGGCTGTGGCCTGGAGATCCTTGGAGGGGGCGGCTGTGTCCGGGAGGTCCTCGGGGGGATCGGCTGTGTCCGGGAGGTCCTCGGGGGGAGCGGCTGTGTCCGGGAGGTCCTCGGGGGGAGCGGCTGTGTCTGGGAGGTCCTCGGGGGGAGCGGCTGTGTCCGGGAGGTCCTCAGGGGAGCGGCTGTGTCCGGGAGGTCCTCGGGGGGAGCGGCTGTGTCCGGGAGGTTCTCGGGGGGAGCGGCTGTGTCCGGGAGGTCCTCGGGGGGAGCGGCTGTGTCCGGGAGGTCCTCGGGGGGAGTGGCTGTGCCCGGGGGGAGCTGCTGTGTCCGGGAGGTCCTCTGGGGGAGCGGCTGTGTCCGGGAGGTCCTCTGAGGGAACGGCTGTGTCTGGGAGGTCCTCTGAGGGAGCGGCTGTGTCTGGAGGTCCTCAGGGGGAGCCGCTGTGTCTGGGAGGACCTCAGGGGGAGTGGCTGTGTCCGGAAGGTCCTCGGGGGGGGGGGGAGCAGCTGTGTCCGGGAGGTCCTCAGAGAGAGTGGCTGCATCCGGGAGGTCCTCCGGGGTAGCGGTTGTGTCTGGGAGGACCTCTGGGGGAGCGGCTGTGTCCGGGAGGTCCTCTGAGGAAGGGGCTGTGTCTCGGAGGTCCTCAGAGGGTGCGGCCGTGTCCAGGAGGTCCTCGGGGGGGAGCGGCTGTGTGCTGGACGTCCTCAGGGGGAGCATCTGTGTCGTGGAGGTCCTCGGAAGCGGCTGTGTCCGGGAGGTCCTCGGGGGGAGCGTTTGTGTCTGGGAGGTCGTCAGGGGGGCGGCTGAGTTCGGGAGTTCCTCAGGGGGAGCGGCTGTGTCCAGAATGTCCTCAGGGGGAGCGGCTGAGTTCGGGAGGTCCTCAGGGGGAGCGGCTGTGTCCGGGATGTCCTCAGGGGGAGCGGCTGAGTTCGGGAGGTCTTCAGGGGGAGCGGCTGTGTCAGAGAGGTCCTCTGGGGAGTGGCTGTGTCAGGGAGGTCCTCCGGGGGAGCGGCTGTGTCCAGGAGGCCCTCGGGGGGAGCGGCTGTGTCCGGGAGGTCCTCGAAGGGAGTATTTGTGTCTGGGAGGTCCTCGGGGGGAGCGGCTGTGTCGTGGAGGTCCTCGGGGGGAGCGGCTGTGTCCAGGAGGTCCTCGGAGGGAGTGGCCATGTCCAGGAGGTCCTCTGGGGGAGCAGCTGTGTCCTGGAGATCCTCGGGGGGAGCGGCTGTGTCCTGGAGGTCCTTGGGGGGAGCGGCTATGTCGTGGAGGTCCTCGGGGGGAGCGGCTGTGTCTGGGAGGTCCTCGGGGGGGAGCATTTGTGTCTGGGAGGTCATCGGGGGGGAGCGTCTGTGTCTAGGAGGTCCGCGGGGGGGGGAGCGTCTGTGTCTAGGAGGTCCTCGGGGGGAGCGGCAGTGTCATGGAGGTCCTCGGGGGGAGCGGCTGTGTCGTGGAGGTCCTCGGAGGGGGCGGCTGTGTTGTGGAGGTCCTCGGGGGGATCGGCTGTGTCCTGGAGGTCCTCGGGGGAAGTGTCTGTGTCCGGGAGGTCCTCGGGGGGGAGCATTTGTGTTTAGGAGGTCCTCGGGGGGAGCGACTGTGTCCGGGAGGTCCTCGGGGGGGAGCGGCTGTGTCTGGGAGGTCCTCGGGGGGGGGCGTCTGTGTCTAGGAGGTCCTCGGGGGGAGCGGCTGTGTCTAGGAGGTCCTCGGGGGGGGGGGAGCGTCTGTGTCTAGGAGGTCCTCGGGGGGAGCGGCTGTGTCTAGGAGGTCCTCGGGGGAAGCGACTGTGTCTAGGAGGTCCTCGGGGGGAGCGGCTGTGTCGTGGAGGTCCTCGGGGGGAGCGGCTGTGTCTAGGAGGTCCTCGGGGGGAGCGGCTGTGTCGTGGAGGTCCTCGGGGGTAGCGGCTGTGTCCGGGAGGTCCTCGGGGGTAGCGGCTGTGTCTGGGAGGTCCTCGGGGGGAGCGGCTGTCTAGGAGGTCCTCGGGGGGAGCGGCTGTGTCTGGGAGGTCCTCGGGGGGAGCGACTGTGTCTAGGAGGTCCTCCGGGGGAGCGACTGTGTCTAGGAGGTCCTCGGGGGGAGCGGCTGTGTCGTGGAGGTCCTCGGGGGGAGCGGCTATGTCGTGGAGGTCCTCGGGGGGAGCGTCTGTGTCCGGGAGGTCCTCGGGGGGGGGGGGGGAGCGGCTGTGTCCGGGAGGTCCTCAGGGGGAGCGGCTGTGTCAGGGAGGTCCTCGAGGGAAGCGTTTGTGTCTGGGAGGTCTTCAGGGGAGCGGCTGTCTAGGAGGTCCTGGGGGGGGGAGCGTCCGTGTCTAGGAGGTCCTCGGGGGGAGCGGCTGTGTCGTGGAGGTCCTCGGGGGGGAGCGGCTGTGTCCGGGAGGTCCTCGGGGGGGGGGGGGGAGCGGCTGTGTCCGGGAGGTCCTCAGGGGGAGCGGCTGTGTCAGGGAGGTCCTCGAGGGAAGCGTTTGTGTCTGGGAGGTCTTCAGGGGAGCGTCTGTGTCTAGGAGGTCCTCGGGGGGGAGCGTCTGTGTCTAGGAGGTCCTCGGGGGGAGCAGCTGTGTCCGGGAGGTCCTCAGAGGGAGCGGCTGTGTCAGGGAGGTCCTCGGGGGGAGCGACTGTGTCTAGGAGGTCCTCGGGCGGAGCGACTGTGTCTAGGAGGTCCTCGGGGGGAGCGGCTGTGTCGTGGAGGTCCTCGGGGGGAGCGGCTGTGTCGTGGAGGTCCTCGGGGGGAGCGTCTGTGTCTAGGAGGTCCTCGGGGGGAGCGGCTGTGTCGTGGAGGTCCTCGGGGGTAGCGGCTGTGTCGTGGAGGTCCTCGGGGGTAGCGGCTGTGTCGTGGAGGTCCTCGGGGGGAGCGTCTGTGTCTAGGAGGTCCTCGGGGGTAGCGGCTGTGTCCGGGAGGTCCTCGGGGGGAGCGGCTGTGTCCGGGAGGTCCTCGGGGTAGCGGCTGTGTCGTGGAGGTCCTCGGGGGGAGCGGCTGTGTCTAGGAGGTCCTCGGGGGGGAGCGGCTGTGTCGTGGAGGTCCTCGGGGGGAGCGGCTGTGTCGTGGAGGTCCTCGGGGGGAGCGGCTGTGTCGTGGAGGTCCTCGGGGGGAGCGGCTGTGTCCGGGAGGTCCTCGGGGGGGGGGGGAGCGGCTGTGTCCGGGAGGTCCTTGAGGGAAGCGTTTGTGTCTGGGAGGTCTTCAGGGGAGCGGCTGTGTCTAGGAGGTCCTCGGGGGGAGCGGCTGTGTCTAGGAGGTTCTCGGGGGGGAGCGTCTGTGTCTAGGAGGTCCTCGGGGGGAGCGGCTGTGTCCGGGAGGTCCTCGAGGGGGAGGGGGAGCGGCTGTGTCCGGGAGGTCCTCGGGGGAGCAGCTGTGTCAGGGAGGTCCTCGAGGGAAGCGTTTGTGTCTGGGAGGTCTTCAGGGGAGCGGCTGTGTCGTGGAGGTCCTCGGGGGGAGCGGCTGTGTCCGGGAGGTCCTCGGGGGGGGGGGAGCGGCTGTGTCCGGGAGGTCCTCAGGGGGAGCGGCTGTGTCAGGGAGGTCCTCGAGGGAAGCGTTTGTGTCTGGGAGGTCTTCAGGGGAGCGGCTGTGTCTAGGAGGTCCTCGGGGGGAAGCGGCTGGGTCCGGGAGGTCCTCGGGGGGGGGGGGGGACTGTGTCCGGGAGGTCCTCGGGGGGGAGCATTTGTGTCTGGGAGGTCCTCGAGGGGAGCGGTTGTGTCTGGGAGGTACTCGGGGGGGGGGGGGAGGGGAGCAGCTGGGTCCGGGAGGTCCTCGGGGGGGGGGGGTTGGGCTGTGTCCGGGAGGTCCTCGGGGGGGGGGGGAGCGACTGGGTCTGGGAGGTACTCGGGGGGGGGGGGAGCGGCTGGGTCCGGGAGGTCCTCGGGGGGGGCTGTGTCCGGGAGGTCCTCGGAGGAAGTATCTGTGTCCGGGAAGTCTTCTGGGAGAGTGGTTATGTCCGGGAGGTCCTCGGGGGAGTGGCTGTGTCCGCGAGGTCCTTGGTGAGATCCTCAAGGGCGTGGCTTTGGGTTAAGGTGTAGACCTTACTGTAGATTGATGGGAGGATTCTCAGGGCACGGTTGCCGTGGTATCTGCGCTCGTCTCGCCGACGTGTCAACGTTTTTCCTCCATAATGACGATCATTATGCGTCTTAATGAAATGACTGTAGCGAGTGCCGCACCCCTCCCCTGAACCCGCCATACATCATCCTCACAATGAGAGGAAATGCGGGAGCGCGCGCTGGCGGCGGCCAGGATGAGTTACGGCGGGGCTCCGGGAAATGTCGCCACTCCAGGTCGTTACGCTGTAAAGTGTCTGGCGGGGCGTCGCTGTGATTTACAGCGGAGACGATGGAAATAATGGCTGCCGTCCGCCGTGTGTACAGAGCAATAATGATCATTAGCCAGCTCCCTGGATGCCCATCGCTGGGCTCTGATTGGCACGTTGCTGAGAAAATGGCGCTGATGACATTATCG
The DNA here is from genome assembly GCA_027917425.1 of Gastrophryne carolinensis. Classification (NCBI taxonomy): domain Eukaryota; kingdom Metazoa; phylum Chordata; class Amphibia; order Anura; family Microhylidae; genus Gastrophryne; species Gastrophryne carolinensis. Next base: position 59,334 of record JAQIHN010000106.1, read on the forward strand.
CTTTTATTGGGAGCAATTAGCGGAATTTCCACACTTTAGAAAGAGTTTTCCTCTTCTGATAAATGGTAGCGCTGGCGCGAGGGATCGCCGGAGCGTGGCCATATTGTTCAATGCATTTTAGACCAATGACAGTGCGGGGACCTGAACCAGACCCCGGGCCCGGCTGCTCCCCAATACCCCAGGTTCATGCTCCTCGGGGGAGGGAGCTGTGTCCAGGGTGCCTGGGAAGTCCTCAGGGGAGCAATGTTCGAGGAGGTCCTCAGTGGAGTGGCTGTGTCCCCGGTGCCAGGAGGTCCTCAGCGGAGTGGCTGTGTCCCGGGTGCCAGGAGGTCCTCAGTGGAGTGGCTGTGTACTAGGTGCCAGGAGGTCCTCAGCGGAGTGGCTGTGTCCCGGGTGCCAGGAGGTCCTCAGTGGAGTGGCTGTGTACTAGGTGCCAGGAGGTCCTCAGTGGAGTGGCTGTGTCCCGGGTGCCAGGAGGTCCTCGGCGGAGTGGCTGTGTCCCGGGTGCCAGGAGGTCCTCGGCAGAGTGGCTGTGTACCAGGTGCCAGGAGGTCCTCAGCTGAGTGGCTGTGTACTAGGTGCCAGGATGTCCTCGGCGGAGTGGCTGTGTCCCGGGTGCCAGGAGGTCCTCGGTGGAGTGGCTGTGTACCAGGTGCCAGGAGGTCCTCGGCGGAGTGGCTGTGCACCATGTGCCAGGAGGTCCTCGGCGGAGTGGCTGTGCACCATGTGCCAGGAGGTCCTCGGCGGAGTGGCTGTGTACCAGGTGCCAGGATGTCCTCGGCGGAGTGGCTGTGTCCCGGTTGCCAGGAGGTCCTTGGCGGAGTGGCTGTGTACCAGGTGCCAGGAGGTCCTCGGCGGAGTGGCTGTGTACCATGTGCCAGGAGGTCCTCGGCGGAGTGGCTGTGTCCCGGGTGCCAGGAGGTCTTCGGCGGAGTGGCTGTGTACCGGGTGCCAGGAGGTCCTCGGCGGAGTGGCTGTGCACCATGTGCCAGGAGGTCCTCGGCGGAGTGGCTGTGTACCAGGTGCCAGGAGGTCCTCGGCGGAGTGGCTGTGCACCATGTGCCAGGAGGTCCTTAGCTGAGTGGCTGTGTCCCGGTTGCCAGGAGGTCCTCGGCGGAGTGGCTGTGTACCAGGTGCCAGGAGGTCCTCGGCGGAGTGGCTGTGTACCATGTGCCAGGAGGTCCTCGGAGGAGTGGCTGTGTCCCGGGTGCCAGGAGGTCTTCGGCGGAGTGGCTGTGTACCGGGTGCCAGGAGGTCCTCGGCGGAGTGGCTGTGCACCATGTGCCAGGAGGTCCTCGGCGGAGCGGCTGTGTCCCGGGTGCCAGGAGGTCCTCGGCGGAGTGGCTGTGCACCATGTGCCAGGAGGTCCTCGGCGGAGTGGCTGTGTACCAGGTGCCAGGAGGTCCTCGGCGGAGTGGCTGTGCACCATGTGCCAGGAGGTCTTTAGCTGAGTGGCTGTGTACCAGGTGCCAGGAGGTCCTCAGCTGAGTGGCTGTGTACCAGGTGCCAGGAGGTCCTCAGCTGAGTGGCTGTGTCCCGGGTGCCAGGAGGTCCTCGGCGGAGTGGCTGTGTACCAGGTGCCAGGAGGTCCTCGGCGGAGTGGCTGTGCACCATGTGCCAGGAGGTCTTTAGCTGAGTGGCTGTGTACCATGTGCCAGGAGGTCCTCAGCTGTGTGGCTGTGTACCAGGTGCCAGGAGGTCCTCGGCGGAGTAGCTGTGTCCCGGGTGCCAGGAGGTCCTCGGTGGAGTGGCTGTGTACCAGGTGCCAGGAGGTCCTCGGCGGAGTGGCTGTGTCCCGGGTGCCAGGAGGTCCTCGGCGGAGTGGCTGTGTCCCGGGTGCCAGGAGGTCCTTGGGGCCCCCCATCTTCCCCTCCTGCTTCCAATCTCGAGTCAGGGGTGGGGCAGTGATAAAAAGGCAGCAGCACTGCGGCTGGGAGGTTTCATGCTGCTGCCTCTCTACCTCCTGCTGCTCTACAAAGAAGATGAGTTTGGGTCTTAAATTGTCCAGCTGTTGCCCCCGCTATGAACTACATTGTAACAGTCAGGCTGAGACTGATACTTCAGTTGTAACAGTATTGGCGTCCGGCTGTGATACACTATATAACAACCATTGGCCTCCGTTGCGGTTGCAGGGAGAGCCGATCCCAGATTCCATTGCGGTTGCAGGGAGAGCCGATCAGATTCCGTTGCGGTTGCAGGAAGAGCTGATCCCAGATTCCGTTGCGGTTGCAGGGAGAGCCGATCAGATTCCGTTGCGGTTGCAGGGAGAGCTGATCCCAGATTCTGTTGCGGTTGCAGGAAGAGCCGATCCCAGATTCCGTTGCGGTTGCAGGGAGAGCTGATCCCAGATTCTGTTGCAGTTGCAGGGAGAGCCGATCCCAGATTCCGTTGCGGTTGCAGGGAGAGCCGATCCCAGATTCTGTTGCGGTTGCAGGGAGAGCCGATCCCAGATTCTGTTGCGGTTGCAGGGAGAGCCGATCCCAGATTCCGTTGCGGTTGCAGGGAGAGCCGATCCCAGATTCTGTTGCGGTTGCAGGGAGAGCTGATCCCAGATTCTGTTGCAGTTGCAGGGAGAGCCGATCCCAGGTTCTGTTGCGGTTGCAGGGAGAGCCGATCAGATTCCGTTGCGGTTGCAGGAAGAGCTGATCCCAGATTCTGTTGCGGTTGCAGGGAGAGCTGATCCCAGATTCTGTTGCGGTTGCAGGGAGAGCCGATCCCAGATTCCGTTGCGGTTGCAGGGAGAGCCGATCCCAGATTCTGTTGCGGTTGCAGGGAGAGCTGATCCCAGATTCTGTTGCAGTTGCAGGGAGAGCCGATCCCAGATTCCGTTGCGGTTGCAGGGAGAGCCGATCCCAGATTCTGTTGCGGTTGCAGGGAGAGCTGATCCCAGATTCTGTTGCAGTTCCAGGAAGAGCCGATCCCAGATTCTGTTGCGGTTGCAGGGAGAGCCGATCCCAGATTATGTTGCGGTTGCAGGGAGAGCCGATCCCAGATTATGTTGCGGTTGCAGGGAGAGCTGATCCCAGATTCTGTTGCGGTTGCAGGGAGAGCCGATCCCAGATTATGTTGCGGTTGCAGGGAGAGCCGATCCCAGATTATGTTGCGGTTGCAGGGAGAGCTGATCCCAGATTCTGTTGCGGTTGCAGGGAGAGCCGATCAGATTCTGTTGCGGTTGCAGGAAGAGCCGATCCCAGATTCCGTTGCGGTTGCAGGGAGAGCCGATCCCAGATTCCGTTGCGGTTCCAGGAAGAGCCTATCAGATTCCGTTGCGGTTGCAGGGAGAGCCGATCCCAGATTCCGTTGCGGTTGCAGGAAGAGCCGATCCCAGATTCTGTTGCGGTTGCAGGGAGAGCTGATCCCAGATTCTGTTGCGGTTGCAGGGAGAGCTGATCCCAGATTCCGTTGCGGTTGCAGGGAGAGCTGATCCCAGATTCCGTTGCGGTTGCAGGGAGAGCTGATCCCAGATTCCGTTGCGGTTGCAGGAAGAGCCGATCCCAGATTCTGTTGCGGTTGCAGGAAGAGCCGATCCCAGATTCCGTTGCGGTTGCAGGAAGAGCCGATCCCAGATTCCGTTGCGGTTGCAGGAAGAGCCGATCCCAGATTCCGTTGCGGTTGCAGGGAGAGCCAATCACAGATTCCGTTGCGGTTGCAGGGAGAGCCGATCAGATTCCGTTGCGGTTGCAGGGAGAGCCGATCACAGATTCCGTTGCGGTTGCAGGGAGAGCCGATCCCAGATTCCGTTGCGGTTGCAGGAAGAGCCGATCCCAGATTCTGTTGCGGTTGCAGGAAGAGCCGATCCCAGATTCCGTTGCGGTTGCAGGAAGAGCCGATCCCAGATTCCGTTGCGGTTGCAGGGAGAGCCGATCCCAGATTCCGTTGCGGTTGCAGGAAGAGCCGATCCCAGATTCTGTTGCGGTTGCAGGGAGAGCCGATCCCAGGTTCCGTTGCGGTTGCAGGAAGAGCCAATCCCAGATTCTGTTGCAGTTGCAGGGAGAGCTGATCCCAGATTCCGTTGCGGTTGCAGGAAGAGCCGATCCCAGATTCCGTTGCGGTTGCAGGAAGAGCCGATCCCAGATTCCATTGCGGTTGCAGGGAGAGCCGATCCCAGATTCCGTTGCGGTTGCAGTAGGAGCCAATCCCAGATTCTGTTGCGGTTGCAGGGAGATCCGATCCCAGATTCCGTTGCGGTTGCAGGGAGAGCCGATCCCAGATTCCGTTGCGGTTGCAGGGAGAGCCGATCCCAGATTCTGTTGCGGTTGCAGGGAGAGCCGATCCCAGATTCCGTTGCGGTTGCAGGGAGAGCCGATCAGATTCCGTTGCGGTTGCAGGAAGAGCTGATCCCAGATTCTGTTGCGGTTGCAGGGAGAGCCGATCCCAGATTCCGTTGCGGTTGCAGGGAGAGCCGATCAGATTCCGTTGCGGTTGCAGGAAGAGCTGATCCCAGATTCCGTTGCGGTTGCAGGGAGAGCTGATCCCAGATTCCGTTGCGGTTGCAGGGAGAGCTGATCCCAGATTCTGTTGCGGTTGCAGGAAGAGCCGATCCCAGATTCCGTTGCAGTTGCAGGAAGAGCCGATCCCAGATTCCGTTGCGGTTGCAGGAAGAGCCGATCCCAGATTCCGTTGCGGTTGCAGGAAGAGCCGATCAGATTCCGTTGCGGTTGCAGGGAGAGCTGATCCCAGATTCTGTTGCGGTTGCAGGGAGAGCTGATCACAGATTCCGTTGCGGTTGCAGGGAGAGCCGATCCCAGATTCCGTTGCGGTTGCAGGGAGAGCCGATCCCAGATTCCGTTGCGGTTGCAGGGAGAGCCGATCCCAGATTCCGTTGCGGTTGCAGGAAGAGCCGATCCCAGATTCCGTTGCGGTTGCAGGAAGAGCCGATCCCAGATTCTGTTGCGGTTGCAGGGAGAGCCAATCCCAGATTCCGTTGCGGTTGCAGGAAGGGCCGATCCCAGATTCCGTTGCGGTTGCAGGAAGAGCCGATCAGATTCCGTTGCGGTTGCAGGAAGAGCCGATCACAGATTCCGTTGCGGTTGCAGGAAGAGCTGATCCCAGATTCCGTTGCGGTTGCAGGGAGAGCTGATCCCAGATTCCGTTGCGGTTGCAGGGAGAGCTGATCCCAGATTCCGTTGCGGTTGCAGGGAGAGCTGATCCCAGATTCCGTTGCGGTTGCAGGGAGAGCCGATCCCAGATTCCGTTGCGGTTGCAGGGAGAGCCGATCCCAGATTCCGTTGCGGTTGCAGGAAGAGCCGATCCCAGATTCCGTTGCGGTTGCAGGGAGAGCCGATCCCAGATTCCGTTGCGGTTGCAGGGAGAGCCGATCCCAGATTCTGTTGCGGTTGCAGGAAGGGCCGATCCCAGATTCCGTTGCGGTTGCAGGAAGAGCCGATCAGATTCCGTTGCGGTTGCAGGAAGAGCCGATCACAGATTCCGTTGCGGTTGCAGGAAGAGCTGATCCCAGATTCTGTTGCGGTTGCAGGGAGAGCTGATCCCAGATTCCGTTGCGGTTGCAGGGAGAGCCGATCCCAGATTCTGTTGCGGTTGCAGGGAGAGCCGATCCCAGATTCTGTTGCAGTTGCAGGGAGAGCCGATCCCAGGTTCTGTTGCGGTTGCAGGGAGAGCTGATCCCAGATTCTGTTGCGGTTGCAGGGAGAGCCGATCCCAGATTCCGTTGCGGTTGCAGGGAGAGCCGATCCCAGATTCTGTTGCGGTTGCAGGGAGAGCTGATCCCAGATTCTGTTGCAGTTGCAGGGAGAGCCGATCCCAGATTCCGTTGCGGTTGCAGGGAGAGCCGATCCCAGATTCTGTTGCGGTTGCAGGGAGAGCTGATCCCAGATTCTGTTGCAGTTCCAGGAAGAGCCGATCCCAGATTCCGTTGCGGTTGCAGGGAGAGCTGATCCCAGATTCTGTTGCAGTTCCAGGAAGAGCTGATCCCAGATTCTGTTGCGGTTGCAGGGAGAGCCGATCCCAGATTATGTTGCGGTTGCAGGGAGAGCCGATCCCAGATTATGTTGCGGTTGCAGGGAGAGCTGATCCCAGATTCTGTTGCGGTTGCAGGGAGAGCCGATCCCAGATTATGTTGCGGTTGCAGGGAGAGCCGATCCCAGATTATGTTGCGGTTGCAGGGAGAGCCGATCAGATTCTGTTGCGGTTGCAGGGAGAGCTGATCCCAGATTCCGTTGCGGTTGCAGGAAGAGCCGATCCCAGATTCCGTTGCGGTTGCAGGAAGAGCCGATCAGATTCCGTTGCGGTTGCAGGGAGAGCCGATCCCAGATTCCGTTACGGTTGCAGGAAGAGCCGATCCCAGATTCCGTTGCGGTTGCAGGGAGAGCTGATCCCAGATTCCGTTGCGGTTGCAGGGAGAGCTGATCCCAGATTCCGTTGCGGTTGCAGGGAGAGCTGATCCCAGATTCCGTTGCGGTTGCAGGGAGATCTGATCCCAGATTCCGTTGCGGTTGCAGGAAGAGCCGATCCCAGATTCTGTTGCGGTTGCAGGAAGAGCCGATCCCAGATTCTGTTGCGGTTGCAGGAAGAGCCGATCCCAGATTCCGTTGCGGTTGCAGGAAGAGCCGATCCCAGATTCCGTTGCGGTTGCAGGGAGAGCCAATCCCAGATTCCGTTGCGGTTGCAGGGAGAGCCGATCAGATTCCGTTGCGGTTGCAGGGAGAGCCGATCACAGATTCCGTTGCGGTTGCAGGGAGAGCCGATCCCAGATTCCGTTGCGGTTGCAGGAAGAGCCGATCCCAGATTCTGTTGCGGTTGCAGGGAGAGCCGATCCCAGATTCCGTTGCGGTTGCAGGAAGAGCCGATCCCAGATTCTGTTGCAGTTGCAGGGAGAGCTGATCCCAGATTCTGTTGCGGTTGCAGGGAGAGCTGATCCCAGATTCCGTTGCGGTTGCAGGAAGAGCCGATCCCAGATTCAGTTGCGGTTGCAGGAAGAGCCGATCCCAGATTCCATTGCGGTTGCAGGGAGAGCCGATCCCAGATTCCGTTGCGGTTGCAGTAGGAGCCGATCCCAGATTCTGTTGCGGTTGCAGGGAGATCCGATCCCAGATTCCGTTGCGGTTGCAGGGAGAGCCGATCCCAGATTCCGTTGCGGTTGCAGGGAGAGCCGATCCCAGATTCTGTTGCGGTTGCAGGGAGAGCCGATCCCAGATTCCGTTGTGGTTGCAGGGAGAGCCGATCAGATTCCGTTGCGGTTGCAGGAAGAGCTGATCCCAGATTCCGTTGCGGTTGCAGGGAGAGCTGATCCCAGATTCCGTTGCGGTTGCAGGAAGAGCCGATCCCAGATTCCCTTTGCGGTTGCAGGAAGAGCCGATCCCAGATTCCGTTGCGGTTGCAGGAAGAGCCGATCAGATTCCGTTGCGGTTGCAGGGAGAGCTGATCCCAGATTCTGTTGCGGTTGCAGGAAGAGCTGATCCCAGATTCTGTTGCGGTTGCAGGGAGAGCCGATCCCAGATTCTGTTGCAGTTGCAGGGAGAGCTGATCCCAGATTCTGTTGCGGTTGCAGGGAGAGCCGATCCCAGATTCCGTTGCGGTTGCAGGGAGAGCTGATCCCAGTTTTCATTGCGGTTGCAGGGAGAGCCGATCAGATTCTGTTGCGGTTGCAGGGAGAGCTGATCCCAGATTCCGTTGCGGTTGCAGGAAGAGCCGATCCCAGATTCCGTTGCGGTTGCAGGGAGAGCCGATCCCAGATTCTGTTGCGGTTGCAGGAAGAGTTGATCCCAGATTCCGTTGCGGTTGCAGGAAGAGTTGATCCCAGATTCCTTTGCGGTTGCAGGGAGAGCCGATCCCAGATTCCGTTGCGGTTCCAGGAAGAGCCGATCCCAGATTCCGTTGCGGTTGCAGGAAGAGTTGATCCCAGATTCCGTTGCGGTTGCAGGAAGAGTTGATCCCAGATTCCTTTGCGGTTGCAGGGAGAGCCGATCCCAGATTCTGTTGCGGTTGCAGGAAGAGCCGATCAGATTCCGTTGCGGTTGCAGGGAGAGCTGATCCCAGATTCCGTTGCGGTTGCAGGAAGAGCCGATCCCAGATTCCGTTGCGGTTGCAGGGAGAGCCGATCCCAGATTCCTTTGCGGTTGCAGGGAGAGCCGATCAGATTCCGTTGCGGTTGCAGGGAGAGCCGATCCCAGATTCTGTTGCGGTTGCAGGGAGAGCCGATCCCAGATTCCGTTGCGGTTGCAGGGAGAGCCGATCCCAGATTCCGTTGCAGTTGCAGGGAGAGCCGATCCCAGATTCCGTTGCGGTTGCAGGGAGAGCCGATCCCAGATTCCGTTGCGGTTGCAGGAAGAGCCGATCCCAGATTCCGTTGCGGTTGCAGGGAGAGCCGATCCCAGATTCCGTTGCGGTTGCAGGGAGAGTCGATCACAGATTCCGTTGCGGTTGCAGGGAGAGCCGATCAGATTCTGTTGCGGTTGCAGGGAGAGCTGATCCCAGATTCCGTTGCGGTTGCAGGGAGAGCTGATCCCAGATTCCGTTGCGGTTGCAGGAAGAGTTGATCCCAGATTCCGTTGCGGTTGCAGGGAGAGCCAATCCCAGATTCCGTTGCGGTTGCAGGGAGAGCCGATCCCAGATTCCGTTGCGGTTGCAGGGAGAGCCGATTCCAGATTCCGTTGCGGTTGCAGGGAGAGTCGATCCCAGATTCCGTTGCGGTTGCAGGGAGAGCCGATCAGATTCCGTTGCGGTTGCAGGGAGAGCTGATCCCAGATTCCGTTGCGGTTGCAGGGAGAGCCGATCCCAGATTCTGTTGCGGTTGCAGGGAGAGCCGATCCCAGATTCCGTTGCGGTTGCAGGGAGAGCCGATCCCAGATTCTGTTGCGGTTGCAGGGAGATCCGATCCCAGATTATGTTGCGGTTGCAGGGAGAGCCGATCCCAGATTCCGTTGTGGTTGCAGGGAGAGCTGATCCCAGATTCCGTTGCGGTTGCAGGGAGAGCCGATCCCAGATTCCGTTGCGGTTGCAGGGAGAGCCGATCCCAGATGCCGTTGCGGTTGCAGGGAGAGCCGATCCCAGATTCCGTTGCGGTTGCAGGAAGAGCCGATCCCAGATTCCGTTGCGGTTGCAAGGAGAGCCGATCCCAGATTCCGTTGCGGTTGCAGGGAGAGCTGATCCCAGATTCTGTTGCGGTTGCAGGGAGAGCCGATCCCAGATTCCGTTGCGGTTGCAGGGAGAGCCGATCCCAGATTCTGTTGCGGTTGCAGGGAGAGCCGATCCCAGATTCTGTTGCGGTTGCAGGGAGAGCCGATCCCAGATTCTGTTGCGGTTGCAGGGAGAGCCGATCCCAGATTCTGTTGCGGTTGCAGGGAGAGCCGATCCCAGATTCCGTTGCGGTTGCAGGGAGAGCCGATCCCAGATTCCGTTGCCGTTGCAGGGAGAGCCGATCCCAGATTCTGTTGCGGTTGCAGGGAGAGCCGATCCCAGATTCTGTTGCGGTTGCAGGGAGAGCTGATCCCAGATTCCGTTGCGGTTGCAGGGAGTGCCGATCAGATTCCGTTGCGGTTGCAGGAAGAGCTGATCCCAGATTCTGTTGCGGTTGCAGGGGGAGCCGATCCCAGATTCTGTTGCGGTTGCAGGGAGAGCCGATCAGATTCCGTTGCGGTTGCAGGGAGAGCCGATCAGATTCCGTTGCGGTTGCAGGGAGAGCCGATCCCAGATTCCGTTGTGGTTGCAGGGAGAGCCGATCAGATTCCGTTGCGGTTGCAGGGAGAGGCGATCACAGATTCTGTTTTGGTTGCAGGGAGAGCTGATCCCAGATTCCGTTGCGGTTGCAGGGAGAGCCGATCAGATTCCGTTGCGGTTGCAGGGAGAGCTGATCCCAGATTCTGTTGCGGTTGCAGGGAGAGCCGATCCCAGATTCCGTTGCGGTTGCAGGGAGAGCCGATCCCAGATTCCGTTGCAGTTGCAGGGAGAGCCGATCCCAGATTCCGTTGCGGTTGCAGGGAGAGCCGATCCCAGATTCCGTTGCGGTTGCAGGAAGAGCCGATCCCAGATTCCGTTGCGGTTGCAGGGAGAGCCGATCCCAGATTCCGTTGCGGTTGCAGGGAGAGTCGATCACAGATTCCGTTGCGGTTGCAGGGAGAGCCGATCAGATTCTGTTGCGGTTGCAGGGAGAGCTGATCCCAGATTCCGTTGCGGTTGCAGGGAGAGCTGATCCCAGATTCCGTTGCGGTTGCAGGAAGAGTTGATCCCAGATTCCGTTGCGGTTGCAGGGAGAGCCAATCCCAGATTCCGTTGCGGTTGCAGGGAGAGCTGATCCCAGATTCCGTTGCGGTTGCAGGGAGAGCCGATCCCAGATTCCGTTGCGGTTGCAGGGAGAGTCGATCCCAGATTCCGTTGCGGTTGCAGGGAGAGCCGATCAGATTCTGTTGCGGTTGCAGGGAGAGCTGATCCCAGATTCCGTTGTGGTTGCAGGGAGAGCCGATCCCAGATTCTGTTGCGGTTGCAGGGAGAGCTGATCCCAGATTCCGTTGTGGTTGCAGGGAGAGCCGATCCCAGATTCTGTTGCGGTTGCAGGGAGATCCGATCCCAGATTATGTTGCGGTTGCAGGGAGAGCCGATCCCAGATTCCGTTGTGGTTGCAGGGAGAGCTGATCCCAGATTCCGTTGTGGTTGCAGGGAGAGCCGATCCCAGATTCCGTTGCGGTTGCAGGGAGAGCCGATCCCAGATGCCGTTGCGGTTGCAGGGAGAGCCGATCCCAGATTCCGTTGCGGTTGCAGGAAGAGCCGATCCCAGATTCCGTTGCGGTTGCAAGGAGAGCCGATCCCAGATTCCGTTGCGGTTGCAGGGAGAGCTGATCCCAGATTCTGTTGCGGTTGCAGGGAGAGCCGATCCCAGATTCTGTTGCGGTTGCAGGGAGAGCCGATCCCAGATTCTGTTGCGGTTGCAGGGAGAGCCGATCCCAGATTCTGTTGCGGTTGCAGGGAGAGCCGATCCCAGATTCTGTTGCGGTTGCAGGGAGAGCCGATCCCAGATTCCGTTGCGGTTGCAGGGAGAGCCGATCCCAGATTCCGTTGCCGTTGCAGGGAGAGCCGATCCCAGATTCTGTTGCGGTTGCAGGGAGAGCCGATCCCAGATTCTGTTGCGGTTGCAGGGAGAGCTGATCCCAGATTCCGTTGCGGTTGCAGGGAGAGCCGATCAGATTCCGTTGCGGTTGCAGGAAGAGCTGATCCCAGATTCTGTTGCGGTTGCAGGGGGAGCCGATCCCAGATTCTGTTGCGGTTGCAGGGAGAGCCGATCAGATTCCGTTGCGGTTGCAGGGAGAGCCGATCAGATTCCGTTGCGGTTGCAGGGAGAGCCGATCCCAGATTCCGTTGTGGTTGCAGGGAGAGCCGATCAGATTCCGTTGCGGTTGCAGGGAGAGGCGATCACAGATTCTGTTTTGGTTGCAGGGAGAGCTGATCCCAGATTCCGTTGCGGTTGCAGGAAGAGCCGATCCCAGATTCCGTTGCGGTTGCAGGGAGAGCCGATCCCAGATTCCGTTGTGGTTGCAGGGAGAGCTGATCCCAGATTCCGTTGCGGTTGCAGGAAGAGCTGATCCCAGATTCCGTTGTGGTTGCAGGGAGAGCCGATCCCAGATTCTGTTGCGGTTGCAGGGAGAGCTGATCCCAGATTCCGTTGTGGTTGCAGGGAGAGCCGATCCCAGATTCTGTTGCGGTTGCAGGAAGAGCCGATCCCAGATTATGTTGCGGTTGCAGGGAGAGCCGATCCCAGATTCCGTTGTGGTTGCAGGGAGAGCTGATCCCAGATTCCGTTGTGGTTGCAGGGAGAGCCGATCCCAGATTCCGTTGCGGTTGCAGGGAGAGCCGATCCCAGATGCCGTTGCGGTTGCAGGGAGAGCCGATCCCAGATTCCGTTGCGGTTGCAGGAAGAGCCGATCCCAGATTCTGTTGCGGTTGCAGGAAGAGCCGATCCCAGATTCCGTTGCGGTTGCAGGGAGAGCTGATCCCAGATTCTGTTGCGGTTGCAGGGAGAGCCGATCCCAGATTCCGTTGCGGTTGCAGGGAGAGCCGATCCCAGATTCCGTTGCGGTTGCAGGGAGAGCCGATCCCAGATTCTGTTGCGGTTGCAGGGAGAGCCGATCCCAGATTCTGTTGCGGTTGCAGGGAGAGCCGATCCCAGATTCTGTTGCGGTTGCAGGGAGAGCCGATCCCAGATTCTGTTGCGGTTGCAGGGAGAGCCGATCCCAGATTCCGTTGCGGTTGCAGGGAGAGCCGATCCCAGATTCCGTTGCCGTTGCAGGGAGAGCCGATCCCAGATTCTGTTGCGGTTGCAGGGAGAGCCGATCCCAGATTCTGTTGCGGTTGCAGGGAGAGCTGATCCCAGATTCCGTTGCGGTTGCAGGGAGAGCCGATCAGATTCCGTTGCGGTTGCAGGAAGAGCTGATCCCAGATTCTGTTGCGGTTGCAGGGAGAGCCGATCCCAGATTCTGTTGCGGTTGCAGGGAGAGCCGATCAGATTCCGTTGCGGTTGCAGGGAGAGCCGATCACAGATTCTGTTTCGGTTGCAGGGAGAGCTGATCCCAGATTCCGTTGCGGTTGCAGGAAGAGCCGATCCCAGATTCCGTTGCGGTTGCAGGGAGAGCTGATCCCAGATTCCGTTGCGGTTGCAGGGAGAGCCGATCCCAGATTCTGTTGCGGTTGCAGGAAGAGCTGATCCCAGATTCTGTTGCGGTTGCAGGGAGAGCCGATCCCAGATTCTGTTGCGGTTGCAGGGAGAGCCGATCCCAGATTCTGTTGCGGTTGCAGGGAGAGCTGATCCCAGATTCTGTTGCGGTTGCAGGGAGAGCCGATCAGATTCCGTTGCGGTTGCAGGGAGAGCCGATCCCAGATTCTGTTGCGGTTGCAGGAAGAGCTGATCCCAGATTCTGTTGCGGTTGCAGGGAGAGCCGATCCCAGATTCTGTTGCGGTTGCAGGGAGAGCTGATCCCAGATTCTGTTGCGGTTGCAGGGAGAGCTGATCCCAGATTCTGTTGCGGTTGCAGGGAGAGCTGATCCCAGATTCCGTTGCGGTTGCAGGGAGAGCCGATCCCAGATTCCGTTGCGGTTGCAGGAAGAGCCGATCCCAGATTCCGTTGCGGTTGCAGGGAGAGCCGATCCCAGATTCTGTTGCGGTTGCAGGAAGAGTTGATCCCAGATTCTGTTGCGGTTGCAGGGAGAGCCGATCAGATTCCGTTGCGGTTGCAGGGAGAGCCGATCCCAGATTCCGTTGCGGTTGCAGGAAGAGCTGATCCCAGATTCTGTTGCGGTTGCAGGGAGAGCCGATCCCAGATTCTGTTGCGGTTGCAGGGAGAGCCAATCCCAGATTCTGTTGCGGTTGCAGGAAGAGTTGATCCCAGATTCCGTTGCGGTTGCAGGAAGAGCTGATCCCAGATTCTGTTGCGGTTGCAGGGAGAGCCGATCCCAGATTCTGTTGCAGTTGCAGGGAGAGCTGATCCCAGATTCTGTTGCGGTTGCAGGGAGAGCCGATCCCAGATTCCGTTGCGGTTGCAGGGAGAGCTGATCCCAGTTTTCATTGCGGTTGCAGGGAGAGCCGATCAGATTCTGTTGCGGTTGCAGGGAGAGCTGATCCCAGATTCCGTTGCGGTTGCAGGAAGAGCCGATCCCAGATTCCGTTGCGGTTGCAGGGAGAGCCGATCCCAGATTCTGTTGCGGTTGCAGGAAGAGTTGATCCCAGATTCCGTTGCGGTTGCAGGAAGAGTTGATCCCAGATTCCTTTGCGGTTGCAGGGAGAGCCGATCCCAGATTCCGTTGCGGTTCCAGGAAGAGCCGATCCCAGATTCCGTTGCGGTTGCAGGAAGAGTTGATCCCAGATTCCGTTTCGGTTGCAGGAAGAGTTGATCCCAGATTCCTTTGCGGTTGCAGGGAGAGCCGATCCCAGATTCTGTTGCGGTTGCAGGAAGAGCCGATCAGATTCCGTTGCGGTTGCAGGGAGAGCTGATCCCAGATTCCGTTGCGGTTGCAGGGAGAGCCGATCAGATTCCGTTGCGGTTGCAGGGAGAGCTGATCCCAGATTCTGTTGCGGTTGCAGGGAGAGCCGATCCCAGATTCCGTTGCGGTTGCAGGGAGAGCCGATCCCAGATTCCGTTGCAGTTGCAGGGAGAGCCGATCCCAGATTCCGTTGCGGTTGCAGGGAGAGCCGATCCCAGATTCCGTTGCGGTTGCAGGAAGAGCCGATCCCAGATTCCGTTGCGGTTGCAGGGAGAGCCGATCCCAGATTCCGTTGCGGTTGCAGGGAGAGTCGATCACAGATTCCGTTGCGGTTGCAGGGAGAGCCGATCAGATTCTGTTGCGGTTGCAGGGAGAGCTGATCCCAGATTCCGTTGCGGTTGCAGGGAGAGCTGATCCCAGATTCCGTTGCGGTTGCAGGAAGAGTTGATCCCAGATTCCGTTGCGGTTGCAGGGAGAGCCAATCCCAGATTCCGTTGCGGTTGCAGGGAGAGCTGATCCCAGATTCCGTTGCGGTTGCAGGGACAGCCGATCCCAGATTCCGTTGCGGTTGCAGGAAGAGTCGATCCCAGATTCCGTTGCGGTTGCAGGGAGAGCCGATCAGATTCTGTTGCGGTTGCAGGGAGAGCTGATCCCAGATTCCGTTGTGGTTGCAGGGAGAGCCGATCCCAGATTCTGTTGCGGTTGCAGGGAGAGCTGATCCCAGATTCCGTTGTGGTTGCAGGGAGAGCCGATCCCAGATTCTGTTGCGGTTGCAGGAAGAGCCGATCCCAGATTATGTTGCGGTTGCAGGGAGAGCCGATCCCAGATTCCGTTGTGGTTGCAGGGAGAGCTGATCCCAGATTCCGTTGTGGTTGCAGGGAGAGCCGATCCCAGATTCCGTTGCGGTTGCAGGGAGAGCCGATCCCAGATGCCGTTGCGGTTACAGGGAGAGCCGATCCCAGATTCCGTTGCGGTTGCAGGAAGAGCCGATCCCAGATTCTGTTGCGGTTGCAGGGAGAGCCGATCCCAGATTCCGTTGCGGTTGCAGGGAGAGCTGATCCCAGATTCTGTTGCGGTTGCAGGGAGAGCCGATCCCAGATTCCGTTGCGGTTGCAGGGAGAGCCGATCCCAGATTCTGTTGCGGTTGCAGGGAGAGCCGATCCCAGATTCTGTTGCGGTTGCAGGGAGAGCCGATCCCAGATTCTGTTGCGGTTGCAGGGAGAGCCGATCCCAGATTCTGTTGCGGTTGCAGGGAGAGCCGATCCCAGATTCCGTTGCGGTTGCAGGGAGAGCCGATCCCAGATTCCGTTGCCGTTGCAGGGAGAGCCGATCCCAGATTCTGTTGCGGTTGCAGGGAGAGCCGATCCCAGATTCTGTTGCGGTTGCAGGGAGAGCTGATCCCAGATTCCGTTGCGGTTGCAGGGAGAGCCGATCAGATTCCGTTGCGGTTGCAGGAAGAGCTGATCCCAGATTCTGTTGCGGTTGCAGGGAGAGCCGATCCCAGATTCTGTTGCGGTTGCAGGGAGAGCCGATCAGATTCCGTTGCGGTTGCAGGGAGAGCCGATCAGATTCCGTTGCGGTTGCAGGGAGAGCCGATCCCAGATTCCGTTGTGGTTGCAGGGAGAGCCGATCCCAGATTATGTTGCGGTTGCAGGGAGAGCCGATCAGATTCCGTTGCGGTTGCAGGGAGAGGCGATCACAGATTCTGTTTTGGTTGCAGGGAGAGCTGATCCCAGATTCCGTTGCGGTTGCAGGAAGAGCCGATCCCAGATTCCGTTGCGGTTGCAGGGAGAGCCGATCCCAGATTCCGTTGTGGTTGCAGGGAGAGCTGATCCCAGATTCCGTTGCGGTTGCAGGAAGAGCTGATCCCAGATTCCGTTGTGGTTGCAGGGAGAGCCGATCCCAGATTCTGTTGCGGTTGCAGGGAGAGCTGATCCCAGATTCCGTTGTGGTTGCAGGGAGAGCCGATCCCAGATTCTGTTGCGGTTGCAGGAAGAGCCGATCCCAGATTATGTTGCGGTTGCAGGGAGAGCCGATCCCAGATTCCGTTGTGGTTGCAGGAAGAGCTGATCCCAGATTCCGTTGTGGTTGCAGGGAGAGCCGATCCCAGATTCCGTTGCGGTTGCAGGGAGAGCCGATCCCAGATGCCGTTGCGGTTGCAGGGAGAGCCGATCCCAGATTCCGTTGCGGTTGCAGGAAGAGCCGATCCCAGATTCTGTTGCGGTTGCAGGAAGAGCCGATCCCAGATTCCGTTGCGGTTGCAGGGAGAGCTGATCCCAGATTCTGTTGCGGTTGCAGGGAGAGCCGATCCCAGATTCTGTTGCGGTTGCAGGGAGAGCCGATCCCAGATTCTGTTGCGGTTGCAGGGAGAGCCGATCCCAGATTCTGTTGCGGTTGCAGGGAGAGCCGATCCCAGATTCTGTTGCGGTTGCAGGGAGAGCCGATCCCAGATTCCGTTGCGGTTGCAGGGAGAGCCGATCCCAGATTCCGTTGCGGTTGCAGGGAGAGCCGATCCCAGATTCTGTTGCGGTTGCAGGGAGAGCCGATCCCAGATTCTGTTGCGGTTGCAGGGAGAGCTGATCCCAGATTCCGTTGCGGTTGCAGGGAGAGCCGATCAGATTCCGTTGCGGTTGCAGGAAGAGCTGATCCCAGATTCTGTTGCGGTTGCAGGGGGAGCCGATCCCAGATTCTGTTGCGGTTGCAGGGAGAGCCGATCAGATTCCGTTGCGGTTGCAGGGAGAGCCGATCAGATTCCGTTGCGGTTGCAGGGAGAGCCGATCCCAGATTCCGTTGTGGTTGCAGGGAGAGCCGATCAGATTCCGTTGCGGTTGCAGGGAGAGGCGATCACAGATTCTGTTTTGGTTGCAGGGAGAGCTGATCCCAGATTCCGTTGCGGTTGCAGGAAGAGCCGATCCCAGATTCCGTTGCGGTTGCAGGGAGAGCCGATCCCAGATTCCGTTGTGGTTGCAGGGAGAGCTGATCCCAGATTCCGTTGCGGTTGCAGGAAGAGCTGATCCCAGATTCCGTTGTGGTTGCAGGGAGAGCCGATCCCAGATTCTGTTGCGGTTGCAGGGAGAGCTGATCCCAGATTCCGTTGTGGTTGCAGGGAGAGCCGATCCCAGATTCTGTTGCGGTTGCAGGGAGAGCTGATCCCAGATTCTGTTGCGGTTGCAGGGAGAGCCGATCCCAGATTCTGTTGCGGTTGCAGGGAGAGCCGATCCCAGATTCTGTTGCGGTTGCAGGGAGAGCCGATCCCAGATTCTGTTGCGGTTGCAGGGAGAGCCGATCCCAGATTCTGTTGCGGTTGCAGGGAGAGCCGATCCCAGATTCCGTTGCGGTTGCAGGGAGAGCCGATCCCAGATTCCGTTGCGGTTGCAGGGAGAGCCGATCCCAGATTCTGTTGCGGTTGCAGGGAGAGCCGATCCCAGATTCTGTTGCGGTTGCAGGGAGAGCTGATCCCAGATTCCGTTGCGGTTGCAGGGAGAGCCGATCAGATTCCGTTGCGGTTGCAGGAAGAGCTGATCCCAGATTCTGTTGCGGTTGCAGGGGGAGCCGATCCCAGATTCTGTTGCGGTTGCAGGGAGAGCCGATCAGATTCCGTTGCGGTTGCAGGGAGAGCCGATCAGATTCCGTTGCGGTTGCAGGGAGAGCCGATCCCAGATTCCGTTGTGGTTGCAGGGAGAGCCGATCAGATTCCGTTGCGGTTGCAGGGAGAGGCGATCACAGATTCTGTTTTGGTTGCAGGGAGAGCTGATCCCAGATTCCGTTGCGGTTGCAGGAAGAGCCGATCCCAGATTCCGTTGCGGTTGCAGGGAGAGCCGATCCCAGATTCCGTTGTGGTTGCAGGGAGAGCTGATCCCAGATTCCGTTGCGGTTGCAGGAAGAGCTGATCCCAGATTCCGTTGTGGTTGCAGGGAGAGCCGATCCCAGATTCTGTTGCGGTTGCAGGGAGAGCTGATCCCAGATTCCGTTGTGGTTGCAGGGAGAGCCGATCCCAGATTCTGTTGCGGTTGCAGGAAGAGCCGATCCCAGATTATGTTGCGGTTGCAGGGAGAGCCGATCCCAGATTCCGTTGTGGTTGCAGGGAGAGCTGATCCCAGATTCCGTTGTGGTTGCAGGGAGAGCCGATCCCAGATTCCGTTGCGGTTGCAGGGAGAGCCGATCCCAGATGCCGTTGCGGTTGCAGGGAGAGCCGATCCCAGATTCCGTTGCGGTTGCAGGAAGAGCCGATCCCAGATTCTGTTGCGGTTGCAGGAAGAGCCGATCCCAGATTCCGTTGCGGTTGCAGGGAGAGCTGATCCCAGATTCTGTTGCGGTTGCAGGGAGAGCCGATCCCAGATTCCGTTGCGGTTGCAGGGAGAGCCGATCCCAGATTCCGTTGCGGTTGCAGGGAGAGCCGATCCCAGATTCTGTTGCGGTTGCAGGGAGAGCCGATCCCAGATTCTGTTGCGGTTGCAGGGAGAGCCGATCCCAGATTCTGTTGCGGTTGCAGGGAGAGCCGATCCCAGATTCTGTTGCGGTTGCAGGGAGAGCCGATCCCAGATTCCGTTGCGGTTGCAGGGAGAGCCGATCCCAGATTCCGTTGCCGTTGCAGGGAGAGCCGATCCCAGATTCTGTTGCGGTTGCAGGGAGAGCCGATCCCAGATTCTGTTGCGGTTGCAGGGAGAGCTGATCCCAGATTCCGTTGCGGTTGCAGGGAGAGCCGATCAGATTCCGTTGCGGTTGCAGGAAGAGCTGATCCCAGATTCTGTTGCGGTTGCAGGGAGAGCCGATCCCAGATTCTGTTGCGGTTGCAGGGAGAGCCGATCAGATTCCGTTGCGGTTGCAGGGAGAGCCGATCACAGATTCTGTTTCGGTTGCAGGGAGAGCTGATCCCAGATTCCGTTGCGGTTGCAGGAAGAGCCGATCCCAGATTCCGTTGCGGTTGCAGGGAGAGCTGATCCCAGATTCCGTTGCGGTTGCAGGGAGAGCCGATCCCAGATTCTGTTGCGGTTGCAGGAAGAGCCGATCCCAGATTCTGTTGCGGTTGCAGGGAGAGCCGATCCCAGATTCTGTTGCGGTTGCAGGGAGAGCCGATCCCAGATTCTGTTGCGGTTGCAGGGAGAGCTGATCCCAGATTCTGTTGCGGTTGCAGGGAGAGCCGATCAGATTCCGTTGCGGTTGCAGGGAGAGCCGATCCCAGATTCTGTTGCGGTTGCAGGAAGAGCTGATCCCAGATTCTGTTGCGGTTGCAGGGAGAGCCGATCCCAGATTCTGTTGCGGTTGCAGGGAGAGCTGATCCCAGATTCTGTTGCGGTTGCAGGGAGAGCTGATCCCAGATTCTGTTGCGGTTGCAGGGAGAGCTGATCCCAGATTCCGTTGCGGTTGCAGGGAGAGCCGATCCCAGATTCCGTTGCGGTTGCAGGAAGAGCCGATCCCAGATTCCGTTGCGGTTGCAGGGAGAGCCGATCCCAGATTCTGTTGCGGTTGCAGGAAGAGTTGATCCCAGATTCTGTTGCGGTTGCAGGGAGAGCCGATCAGATTCCGTTGCGGTTGCAGGGAGAGCCGATCCCAGATTCCGTTGCGGTTGCAGGAAGAGCTGATCCCAGATTCTGTTGCGGTTGCAGGGAGAGCCGATCCCAGATTCTGTTGCGGTTGCAGGGAGAGCCAATCCCAGATTCTGTTGCGGTTGCAGGAAGAGTTGATCCCAGATTCCGTTGCGGTTGCAGGAAGAGCTGATCCCAGATTCTGTTGCGGTTGCAGGGAGAGCCGATCCCAGATTCTGTTGCAGTTGCAGGGAGAGCTGATCCCAGATTCTGTTGCGGTTGCAGGGAGAGCCGATCCCAGATTCCGTTGCGGTTGCAGGGAGAGCTGATCCCAGTTTTCATTGCGGTTGCAGGGAGAGCCGATCAGATTCTGTTGCGGTTGCAGGGAGAGCTGATCCCAGATTCCGTTGCGGTTGCAGGAAGAGCCGATCCCAGATTCCGTTGCGGTTGCAGGGAGAGCCGATCCCAGATTCTGTTGCGGTTGCAGGAAGAGTTGATCCCAGATTCCGTTGCGGTTGCAGGAAGAGTTGATCCCAGATTCCTTTGCGGTTGCAGGGAGAGCCGATCCCAGATTCCGTTGCGGTTCCAGGAAGAGCCGATCCCAGATTCCGTTGCGGTTGCAGGAAGAGTTGATCCCAGATTCCGTTTCGGTTGCAGGAAGAGTTGATCCCAGATTCCTTTGCGGTTGCAGGGAGAGCCGATCCCAGATTCTGTTGCGGTTGCAGGAAGAGCCGATCAGATTCCGTTGCGGTTGCAGGGAGAGCTGATCCCAGATTCCGTTGCGGTTGCAGGGAGAGCCGATCAGATTCCGTTGCGGTTGCAGGGAGAGCTGATCCCAGATTCTGTTGCGGTTGCAGGGAGAGCCGATCCCAGATTCCGTTGCGGTTGCAGGGAGAGCCGATCCCAGATTCCGTTGCAGTTGCAGGGAGAGCCGATCCCAGATTCCGTTGCGGTTGCAGGGAGAGCCGATCCCAGATTCCGTTGCGGTTGCAGGAAGAGCCGATCCCAGATTCCGTTGCGGTTGCAGGGAGAGCCGATCCCAGATTCCGTTGCGGTTGCAGGGAGAGTCGATCACAGATTCCGTTGCGGTTGCAGGGAGAGCCGATCAGATTCTGTTGCGGTTGCAGGGAGAGCTGATCCCAGATTCCGTTGCGGTTGCAGGGAGAGCTGATCCCAGATTCCGTTGCGGTTGCAGGAAGAGTTGATCCCAGATTCCGTTGCGGTTGCAGGGAGAGCCAATCCCAGATTCCGTTGCGGTTGCAGGGAGAGCTGATCCCAGATTCCGTTGCGGTTGCAGGGACAGCCGATCCCAGATTCCGTTGCGGTTGCAGGAAGAGTCGATCCCAGATTCCGTTGCGGTTGCAGGGAGAGCCGATCAGATTCTGTTGCGGTTGCAGGGAGAGCTGATCCCAGATTCCGTTGTGGTTGCAGGGAGAGCCGATCCCAGATTCTGTTGCGGTTGCAGGGAGAGCTGATCCCAGATTCCGTTGTGGTTGCAGGGAGAGCCGATCCCAGATTCTGTTGCGGTTGCAGGAAGAGCCGATCCCAGATTATGTTGCGGTTGCAGGGAGAGCCGATCCCAGATTCCGTTGTGGTTGCAGGGAGAGCTGATCCCAGATTCCGTTGTGGTTGCAGGGAGAGCCGATCCCAGATTCCGTTGCGGTTGCAGGGAGAGCCGATCCCAGATGCCGTTGCGGTTGCAGGGAGAGCCGATCCCAGATTCCGTTGCGGTTGCAGGAAGAGCTGATCCCAGATTCTGTTGCGGTTGCAGGGAGAGCCGATCCCAGATTCCGTTGCGGTTGCAGGGAGAGCTGATCCCAGATTCTGTTGCGGTTGCAGGGAGAGCCGATCCCAGATTCCGTTGCGGTTGCAGGGAGAGCCGATCCCAGATTCTGTTGCGGTTGCAGGGAGAGCCGATCCCAGATTCTGTTGCGGTTGCAGGGAGAGCCGATCCCAGATTCTGTTGCGGTTGCAGGGAGAGCCGATCCCAGATTCTGTTGCGGTTGCAGGGAGAGCCGATCCCAGATTCCGTTGCGGTTGCAGGGAGAGCCGATCCCAGATTCCGTTGCCGTTGCAGGGAGAGCCGATCCCAGATTCTGTTGCGGTTGCAGGGAGAGCCGATCCCAGATTCTGTTGCGGTTGCAGGGAGAGCTGATCCCAGATTCCGTTGCGGTTGCAGGGAGAGCCGATCAGATTCCGTTGCGGTTGCAGGAAGAGCTGATCCCAGATTCTGTTGCGGTTGCAGGGAGAGCCGATCCCAGATTCTGTTGCGGTTGCAGGGAGAGCCGATCAGATTCCGTTGCGGTTGCAGGGAGAGCCGATCAGATTCCGTTGCGGTTGCAGGGAGAGCCGATCCCAGATTCCGTTGTGGTTGCAGGGAGAGCCGATCCCAGATTATGTTGCGGTTGCAGGGAGAGCCGATCAGATTCCGTTGCGGTTGCAGGGAGAGGCGATCACAGATTCTGTTTTGGTTGCAGGGAGAGCTGATCCCAGATTCCGTTGCGGTTGCAGGAAGAGCCGATCCCAGATTCCGTTGCGGTTGCAGGGAGAGCCGATCCCAGATTCCGTTGTGGTTGCAGGGAGAGCTGATCCCAGATTCCGTTGCGGTTGCAGGAAGAGCTGATCCCAGATTCCGTTGTGGTTGCAGGGAGAGCCGATCCCAGATTCTGTTGCGGTTGCAGGGAGAGCTGATCCCAGATTCCGTTGTGGTTGCAGGGAGAGCCGATCCCAGATTCTGTTGCGGTTGCAGGAAGAGCCGATCCCAGATTATGTTGCGGTTGCAGGGAGAGCCGATCCCAGATTCCGTTGTGGTTGCAGGAAGAGCTGATCCCAGATTCCGTTGTGGTTGCAGGGAGAGCCGATCCCAGATTCCGTTGCGGTTGCAGGGAGAGCCGATCCCAGATGCCGTTGCGGTTGCAGGGAGAGCCGATCCCAGATTCCGTTGCGGTTGCAGGAAGAGCCGATCCCAGATTCTGTTGCGGTTGCAGGAAGAGCCGATCCCAGATTCCGTTGCGGTTGCAGGGAGAGCTGATCCCAGATTCTGTTGCGGTTGCAGGGAGAGCCGATCCCAGATTCCGTTGCGGTTGCAGGGAGAGCCGATCCCAGATTCTGTTGCGGTTGCAGGGAGAGCCGATCCCAGATTCTGTTGCGGTTGCAGGGAGAGCCGATCCCAGATTCTGTTGCGGTTGCAGGGAGAGCCGATCCCAGATTCTGTTGCGGTTGCAGGGAGAGCCGATCCCAGATTCCGTTGCGGTTGCAGGGAGAGCCGATCCCAGATTCCGTTGCCGTTGCAGGGAGAGCCGATCCCAGATTCTGTTGCGGTTGCAGGGAGAGCCGATCCCAGATTCTGTTGCGGTTGCAGGGAGAGCTGATCCCAGATTCCGTTGCGGTTGCAGGGAGAGCCGATCAGATTCCGTTGCGGTTGCAGGAAGAGCTGATCCCAGATTCTGTTGCGGTTGCAGGGAGAGCCGATCCCAGATTCTGTTGCGGTTGCAGGGAGAGCCGATCAGATTCCGTTGCGGTTGCAGGGAGAGCCGATCAGATTCCGTTGCGGTTGCAGGGAGAGCCGTTCCCAGATTCCGTTGTGGTTGCAGGGAGAGCCGATCAGATTCCGTTGCGGTTGCAGGGAGAGGCGATCCCAGATTCCGTTGCGGTTGCAGGAAGAGCCGATCCCAGATTCCGTTGCGGTTGCAGGGAGAGCCGATCCCAGATTCCGTTGCGGTTGCAGGAAGAGCCGATCCCAGATTCCGTTGCGGTTGCAGGGGGAGCCGATCCCAGATTCCGTTGTGGTTGCAGGGAGAGCTGATCCCAGATTCCGTTGCGGTTGCAGGAAGAGCCGATCCCAGATTCTGTTGCGGTTGCAGGAAGAGCCGATCCCAGATTCCGTTGCGGTTGCAGGGAGAGCCGATCAGATTTCGTTGCGGTTGCAGGGAGAGCTGATCCCAGATTCCGTTGCGGTTGCAGGGAGAGCCGATCCCAGATTCCGTTGCGGTTGCAGGGAGAGCCGATCCCAGATTCCGTTGCGGTTGCAGGAAGAGCCGATCCCAGATTCCGTTGCGGTTGCAGGGAGAGCCGATCCCAGATTCTGTTGCGGTTGCAGGAAGAGTTGATCCCAGATTCCGTTGCGGTTGCAGGAAGAGCTGATCCCAGATTCTGTTGCGGTTGCAGGAAGAGTTGATCCCAGATTCCGTTGCGGTTGCAGGAAGAGTTGATCCCAGATTCCGTTGCGGTTGCAGGAAGAGCTGATCCCAGATTCTGTTGCGGTTGCAGGGAGAGCCGATCCCAGATTCCGTTGCGGTTGCAGGGAGAGCCGATCCCAGATTCCGTTGTGGTTGCAGGGAGAGCTGATCCCAGATTCCGTTGCGGTTGCAGGAAGAGCTGATCCCAGATTCCGTTGTGGTTGCAGGGAGAGCCGATCCCAGATTCTGTTGCGGTTGCAGGGAGAGCTGATCCCAGATTCCGTTGTGGTTGCAGGGAGAGCCGATCCCAGATTCTGTTGCGGTTGCAGGAAGAGCCGATCCCAGATTATGTTGCGGTTGCAGGGAGAGCCGATCCCAGATTCCGTTGTGGTTGCAGGAAGAGCTGATCCCAGATTCCGTTGTGGTTGCAGGGAGAGCCGATCCCAGATTCCGTTGCGGTTGCAGGGAGAGCCGATCCCAGATGCCGTTGCGGTTGCAGGGAGAGCCGATCCCAGATTCCGTTGCGGTTGCAGGAAGAGCCGATCCCAGATTCTGTTGCGGTTGCAGGAAGAGCCGATCCCAGATTCCGTTGCGGTTGCAGGGAGAGCTGATCCCAGATTCTGTTGCGGTTGCAGGGAGAGCCGATCCCAGATTCCGTTGCAGTTGCAGGGAGAGCCGATCCCAGATTCTGTTGCGGTTGCAGGGAGAGCCGATCCCAGATTCTGTTGCGGTTGCAGGGAGAGCCGATCCCAGATTCTGTTGCGGTTGCAGGGAGAGCCGATCCCAGATTCTGTTGCGGTTGCAGGGAGAGCCGATCCCAGATTCCGTTGCGGTTGCAGGGAGAGCCGATCCCAGATTCCGTTGCCGTTGCAGGGAGAGCCGATCCCAGATTCTGTTGCGGTTGCAGGGAGAGCCGATCCCAGATTCTGTTGCGGTTGCAGGGAGAGCTGATCCCAGATTCCGTTGCGGTTGCAGGGAGAGCCGATCAGATTCCGTTGCGGTTGCAGGAAGAGCTGATCCCAGATTCTGTTGCGGTTGCAGGGAGAGCCGATCCCAGATTCTGTTGCGGTTGCAGGGAGAGCCGATCAGATTCCGTTGCGGTTGCAGGGAGAGCCGATCAGATTCCGTTGCGGTTGCAGGGAGAGCCGTTCCCAGATTCCGTTGTGGTTGCAGGGAGAGCCGATCAGATTCCGTTGCGGTTGCAGGGAGAGGCGATCCCAGATTCCGTTGCGGTTGCAGGAAGAGCCGATCCCAGATTCCGTTGCGGTTGCAGGGAGAGCCGATCCCAGATTCCGTTGCGGTTGCAGGAAGAGCCGATCCCAGATTCCGTTGCGGTTGCAGGGAGAGCCGATCCCAGATTCCGTTGTGGTTGCAGGGAGAGCTGATCCCAGATTCCGTTGCGGTTGCAGGAAGAGCCGATCCCAGATTCTGTTGCGGTTGCAGGAAGAGCCGATCCCAGATTCCGTTGCGGTTGCAGGGAGAGCCGATCAGATTTCGTTGCGGTTGCAGGGAGAGCTGATCCCAGATTCCGTTGCGGTTGCAGGGAGAGCCGATCCCAGATTCCGTTGCGGTTGCAGGGAGAGCCGATCCCAGATTCCGTTGCGGTTGCAGGAAGAGCCGATCCCAGATTCCGTTGCGGTTGCAGGGAGAGCCGATCCCAGATTCTGTTGCGGTTGCAGGAAGAGTTGATCCCAGATTCCGTTGCGGTTGCAGGAAGAGCTGATCCCAGATTCTGTTGCGGTTGCAGGAAGAGTTGATCCCAGATTCCGTTGCGGTTGCAGGAAGAGTTGATCCCAGATTCCGTTGCGGTTGCAGGAAGAGCTGATCCCAGATTCTGTTGCGGTTGCAGGGAGAGCCGATCCCAGATTCTGTTGCAGTTGCAGGGAGAGCTGATCCCAGATTCTGTTGCGGTTGCAGGGAGAGCCGATCCCAGATTCCGTTGCGGTTGCAGGGAGAGCTGATCCCAGTTTTCATTGCGGTTGCAGGGAGAGCCGATCAGATTCTGTTGCGGTTGCAGGGAGAGCTGATCCCAGATTCCGTTGCGGTTGCAGGAAGAGCCGATCCCAGATTCCATTGCGGTTGCAGGGAGAGCCGATCCCAGATTCTGTTGCGGTTGCAGGAAGAGTTGATCCCAGATTCCGTTGCGGTTGCAGGAAGAGTTGATCCCAGATTCCTTTGCGGTTGCAGGGAGAGCCGATCCCAGATTCCGTTGCGGTTCCAGGAAGAGCCGATCCCAGATTCCGTTGCGATTGCAGGAAGAGCCGATCAGATTCCGTTGCGGTTGCAGGGAGAGCTGATCCCAGATTCCGTTGCGGTTGCAGGGAGATCTGATCCCAGATTCTGTTGCGGTTGCAGGGAGAGCCGATCCCAGATTCCGTTGCGGTTGCAGGGAGAGCTGATCCCAGATTCCGTTGCGGTTGCAGGGAGAGCCGATCCCAGATTCCGTTGCGGTTGCAGGGAGAGCCGATCCCAGATTCCGTTGCGGTTG
This sequence comes from Gastrophryne carolinensis, assembly GCA_027917425.1. NCBI lineage: Eukaryota > Metazoa > Chordata > Amphibia > Anura > Microhylidae > Gastrophryne > Gastrophryne carolinensis. Next base: position 85,448 of record JAQIHN010000106.1, read on the forward strand.
CAGGGAGAGCCGATCCCAGATTCCGTTGCGGTTGCAGGGAGAGCCGATCCCAGATTCCGTTGCGGTTGCAGGGAGAGCCGATCCCAGATTCCGTTGCGGTTGCAGGGAGAGCCGATCCCAGATTCCGTTGCGGTTGCAGGGAGAGCCGATCCCAGATTCCGTTGCGGTTGCAGGGAGAGCCGATCCCAGATTCCGTTGCGGTTGCAGGAAGAGTCGATCCCAGATTCCGTTGCGGTTGCAGGGAGAGCTGATCCCAGATTCCGTTGCGGTTGCAGGGAGAGCCGATCCCAGATTCTGTTGCGGTTGCAGGGAGAGCCGATCACAGATTCCGTTGTGGTTACAGGGAGAGCTGATCAGATTCCGTTGCGGTTCCAGGAAGAGTCGATCCCAGATTCCGTTGCGGTTGCAGGAAGAGTCGATCCCAGATTCCGTTGCGGTTGCAGGGAGAGCCGATCAGATTCTGTTGCGGTTGCAGGGAGAGCTGATCCCAGATTCCGTTGTGGTTGCAGGGAGAGCCGATCCCAGATTCTGTTGCGGTTGCAGGGAGAGCTGATCCCAGATTCTGTTGCGGTTGCAGGGAGAGCTGATCCCAGATTCCGTTGCGGTTGCAGGGAGAGCTGATCCCAGATTCCGTTGCGGTTGCAGGAAGAGCCGATCAGATTCCGTTGCGGTTGCAGGGAGAGCCGATCAGATTCCGTTGCGGTTGCAGGGAGAGCCGATCCCAGATTCCGTTGCGGTTGCAGGGAGAGCCGATCCCAGATTCCGTTGCGGTTGCAGGGAGAGCCGATCAGATTCCGTTGCGGTTGCAGGGAGAGCCGATCCCAGATTCCGTTGCGGTTGCAGGGAGAGCCGATCAGATTCCGTTGCGGTTGCAGGGAGAGCCGATCCCAGATTCTGTTGCGGTTGCAGGGAGAGCCGATCCCAGATTCCGTTGCGGTTGCAGGGAGAGCCGATCCCAGATTCTGTTGCGGTTGCAGGGAGAGCCGATCCCAGATTCTGTTGCGGTTGCAGGGAGAGCCGATCAGATTCCGTTGCGGTTGCAGGGAGAGCCGATCAGATTCCGTTGCGGTTGCAGGGAGAGCCGATCAGATTCCGTTGCGGTTGCAGGGAGAGCCGATCAGATTCCGTTGCGGTTGCAGGGAGAGCCGATCCCAGATTCTGTTGCGGTTGCAGGGAGAGCCGATCCCAGATTCTGTTGCGGTTGCAGGGAGAGCCGATCCCAGATTCTGTTGCGGTTGCAGGAAGAGCCGATCACAGATTCCGTTGCGGTTGCAGGGAGAGCCGATCAGATTCCGTTGCGGTTGCAGGGAGAGCTGATCCCAGATTCCGTTGCGGTTGCAGGGAGAGCCGATCACAGATTCCGTTGCGGTTGCAGGGAGAGCCGATCAGATTCCGTTGCGGTTGCAGAGAGAGCCGATCCCAGATTCCGTTGCGGTTGCAGGGAGAGCCGATCAGATTCCGTTGCGGTTGCAGGAAGAGCCGATCCCAGATTCTGTTGCGGTTGCAGGAAGAGCAGATCCCAGATTATGTTGCGGTTGCAGGGAGAGCTGATCCCAGATTCCTTTGCGGTTGCAGGGAGAGCCGATCCCAGATTCCGTTGCGGTTGCAGGAAGAGCCGATCCCAGATTCTGTTGCGGTTGCAGGGAGAGCCGATCAGATTTCGTTGCGGTTGCAGGGAGAGCCGATCCCAGATTCCGTTGCGGTTGCAGGGAGAGGCGATCACAGATTCTGTTTTGGTTGCAGGGAGAGCTGATCCCAGATTCTGTTGCGGTTGCAGGAAGAGCAGATCCCAGATTATGTTGCGGTTGCAGGGAGAGCTGATCCCAGATTCTGTTGCGGTTGCAGGGAGAGCCGATCAGATTTCGTTGCGGTTGCAGGAAGAGCCGATCCCAGATTCTGTTGCGGTTGCAGGGAGAGCTGATCCCAGATTCTGTTGCGGTTGCAGGAAGAGCCGATTCCAGATTCTGTTGCGGTTGCAGGAAGAGCCGATCAGATTCTGTTGCGGTTGCAGGGAGAGCCGATCAGATTCCGTTGCGGTTGCAGGGAGAGCCGATCCCAGATTCCGTTGCGGTTGCAGGGAGAGCCGATCCCAGATTCCGTTGCGGTTGCAGGGAGAGCCGATCAGATTCCGTTGCGGTTGCAGAGAGAGCCGATCCCAGATTCCGTTGCGGTTGCAGGGAGAGCAGATCCCAGATTCCGTTGCGGTTGCAGGAAGAGCCGATCCCAGATTCTGTTGCGGTTGCAGGAAGAGCAGATCCCAGATTATGTTGCGGTTGCAGGGAGAGCCGATCCCAGATTCTGTTGCGGTTGCAGGGAGAGCCGATCCCAGATTCTGTTGCGGTTGCAGGGAGAGCCGATCCCAGATTCCGTTGCGGTTGCAGGGAGAGCAGATCCCAGATTCTGTTGCGGTTGCAGGAAGAGCAGATCCCAGATTATGTTGCGGTTGCAGGGAGAGCCGATCAGATTTCGTTGCGGTTGCAGGAAGAGCCGATCCCAGATTCTGTTGCGGTTGCAGGGAGAACCGATCCCAGATTCCGTTGCGGTTGCAGGGAGAGCCGATCAGATTTCGTTGCGGTTGCAGGGAGAGCCGATCCCAGATTCTGTTGCGGTTGCAGGGAGAGCCGATCCCAGATTCCGTTGCGGTTGCAGGAAGAGCCGATCCCAGATTCTGTTGCGGTTGCAGGGAGAACCGATCCCAGATTCCGTTGCGGTTGCAGGGAGAGCTGATCCCAGATTCTGTTGCGGATGCAGGAAGAGCCAGGCGTTGCGCTGCAGATAATTTTCGTTGTCTCTATAATTTGCTGACGCGGGGCCGGGCGCTCGGTGCGACGCCGATTCCATGTTTATCCACAAAGAGAAAATATGATTAGCGCCGCATAAATGATTGCGCAAGGAAAACAATCCCGCCTCCCGCGTCTTATAAATAATTGGAGCGCTCACTCGCCATCAGATATGGAGGGGCTCCGATGCGCCGGCGACAGAATCCCCGACTATGCCGAGCCAGCGAATCACAAGCAGGAGCTCCTTCCGGAAGAGGCGTTTGTGGCGATATGCGGAGGGACACAGACCTATGGACTAATGGGCGGAGATTTAACTGGAATAACCTGCGATGATTACGTATCATGTGGCGCCAATGATGTCACTGCAATCACATGGTATGTTTTCGTTAGTACAGGTCCTATGACCCTAAACGGCTGCGGGGCCCTTCACTCGCAACCTTGTGTGGTCACAAGTCCTAACCTCCAGGCCACGACTGCCATTAATGATGCAGGGCAACCAAGTATTACATTAATATGGGGCATAACTTTTGGTAGAAAGGTCCCAGAACACTGGTTCTGGGGTCAAATGACTCAGATGCTGTATATCCAAACACCTCTGCAACATGTGGTTTCTAACCACCATAGCTCGGCCCCTTCCCCCTTTAGGGTGATATAAAGCATACACATGCAGCCAATAGGAATTGCACATTCATAATATGGAACAAAATGATGAGGAATGTGCACTGCAACCTCGTAATTCCTTAAAATGATCGGTTCAAGTGCAACTGGGTTCTTCTTCTCCATTCAGGTTCCCCATGAGTTGTGGTGCACAGCAGGAATCACCAGTCAGTCCTTATTGGGGGCAACACGTTAGATAGGTGTGAGTTGAATCAGCAGGGGGTCTTTAGGCCTCCCGCTGTGACCAAGCGTGAACTATGCTAGGCTTCCATTTATACTCTTCCTGCAGACCTGATCGTTAACTTCCAGGGAATGAGTCTATTTGGAGTTATTCTCCATCGCTTGCCTGCAGAAGTCCCTCCTGGTTGTTGGAGTGAGACCCTCAGTTCCTCAATGGCTGGAGATTGGAGGCTCCTCCCCTAGTGAAGACCTCTTCATGGCGTGACCCACGTGGGCTACAGTCCAATCTCCATCTATCACTGCGTCTGAGACAAAAGCGGGGTGGGGGGAGCAGACCTCCATTGCCATTATGATGAAAGCGGTGGTGTGAGGTCACACCTGACCCGTAGCCCAATGTCCTGCAAACACCTTCTCATGGGATGTGACCTCCAATCTGTCACTTCTAGCACAGAATAGATCACTAATCGCCATTCGTCCATTCGGATGTCCTTGCTGAGCTTCTCCTCCTTGCGCCGTTGGCTGTCTGTTAAAGGGGAAATTAAGTGTTCTAATTATAGGTATATTTTATTATATTCTATATGATTATAGATGTCTGTGACAGACGCTCTGTCTTTTGGATGTCATCACTATTCAGTTGCCCACCAGGTCATTCACTGGCCTTGTCTTAATTAGGTTCCAGACAATGTCATTGTATTTTGATACTGTTACAGGCAATGTCATTGTATTTTGACTGCCATTGTGTATTGTTGATTACGTCACAGTCAATGGCATTGTCCTGATTGATTGTATTACAGCCTGCTATTGTTCTACTGATTGCGTCACCGGCAGAGTTGAGGGATTGTGTGCCCTGCTGCTATTGGTCAGTGTGGTTGTCATTGCATGGAGACTTGTGTATATAAGGCACAGTGTGGCACTAATAAAAAGAGTTCATCTTCACCCTCAATACTGAGTTCTGTCTCTTATTGGGGGAAACGCTATATTACAATTCACTAGCCCTTGTAAGGGCTGTTCCTGTTTCCTCACGGACGACTCTGGAATTCCAGCAGCACCTCTTACGATTGGGAAAAGGACATCTCGGGCGGTGAAGCCCTCCGGCGATAAGGGTTATCGCTACAATGTCTCCAAATTATGTACCTGAATTCTTGGTAAGACTCAACTAGGGTGTGCACCTGAAATCCTGCCATGTCTATAGTATACAGACAATAGACTATATTCACACCTGGCTGCCAGCTCCCTCGATAGCGGAGGTGTTTTCTGGGCTGCTGCTCATTTCCTCTTGAAAAGGAATCCTTGAATTCCTAATTAGGTTGGACACAGACTTAACATCCAAATACACATTGGATACGGGCATTGGATGGTATTTTTGGAGAGCGGTGTAACTCCTTAAATATGACAGTTGTGACTATATTGATGAGAGAGTCTTATTCAGGATTATAAGAGCTCTCATTTGATATCACACATGATATATATATATATATATATATATATATATAGGCCAGAGATTGATAATCCGCATAGTATCAGACTCTGTATGATATAGAGTTAGAGTCTAAGTTCATGTAACTAAGACATTAATGGGGATCATGAAATATGACAGTTGTGACTATAATATTGAGAGAGTCTTATTCGGGATTATAAGACCTTTCATTTGATATCACACATGACATATATGTATTGGCCAGAGACTGATAATCCGCATAGTATCAGACTCTGTATGATATAGAGTTAAAGTCTAAGTACATGTAACTAAGATATTAATGGGGATCATGACTTTCCTGGTTACAATATGATAACATGTATATTGTGGAGTTATATCACTTTATAGAATATCTATCTAATCTCACAGAGGCAGGTTGTAGGCAGTACAATGCAGACACACCCAGGAGGCGGGGAATGCTGGCCACACCCCCTAGTGTTAGTAAATTAGGAGGATGGATGCAGGGCTATTCAGTCCATGGACGCGCCCCCTACTTGAAGCATAATGATGGCTGAGTATCTCTCACTCTCTGCATTATAACATTTATTGTACTGTAACATATAACTTACTATAACTTATTATATAACAACGGTCTGTAATCCCGGGGCCAAAGGTTTTCCATGGGGGGGCAGCGCCACTCCGTTGGGTGCAGCGTGTGGATAATCGAGTCCTGGCCTCCAGGAGGAGACTTTGCCGGCTCCTTGCCGTGGCGCGCACCTCCTCCACATGGGCCCCGCTCTGTAATTGTCGGCGTATATACAAAGCAGGTAATCAGGATGGCGGTGGCGCGGAGGAGCGTGTTCGGGAGTCGCTCGCAGGGAGATTACAGTTATCACAGTGTGATCAGCAGCGGCTGAAGGTTGCCCCCCCCCCCACAACCGGCGGCGTAAACAAGCGGCGTCCCGTATGTTTCATCTCCTCGCACAAGGCTAATCTGCCGCCATCATTTATTTACAGGACACGCGAGACACGCTCCCGCCGAGGGTTCCCGCTCCTGACCCCTCACCAGTACCAACACTGAGTATATAGTGGCCCCCGGAGAGCACTGCCCGCTCCTGACCCCTCACCAATACCAACACTGGGTATATAGTTGCCCCTGGAGAGCACTGCTGCTTCTGACCCATCACCAATACCAACACTGGGTATATAGTGGCCCCTGGAGAGCACTGCCCGCTCCTGACCCCTCACCAATACCAACACTGGGTATATAGTTGCCCCTGGAGAGCACTGCCCGCTCCTAACCCCTCACCAATACCAACACTGGGTATATAGTTGCCCCTGGAGAGCACTGCCCACTCCTAACCCCTCACCAATACCAACACTGGGCATATAGTGGCCCCTGGAGAGCACTGCCCACTCCTGACCCCTCACCAATACCAACACTGGGTATATAGTGGCCTCTGGAGAGCACTGGCCACTCCTAACCCCTCACCAATACCAACACTGGGTATATAGTGGCCCCTGGAGCGCACTGCCGCTTCTGAGCCCTCACCAATACCAGCACTGGGTATATAGTGGCCCCTGGAGAGCACTGCCCGCTCCTAACCCCTCACCAATACCAACACTGGGTATATAGTTGCCCCTGGAGAGCACTGCCCACTCCTAACCCCTCACCAATACCAACACTGGGCATATAGTGGCCCCTGGAGAGCACTGCCCACTCCTGACCCCTCACCAATACCAACACTGGGTATATAGTGGCCTCTGGAGAGCACTGGCCACTCCTAACCCCTCACCAATACCAACACTGGGTATATAGTGGCCCCTGGAGCGCACTGCCGCTTCTGAGCCCTCACCAATACCAGCACTGGGTATATAGTGGCCCCTGGAGAGCACTGCCCACTCCTAACCCCTCACCAATACCAACACTGGGTATATAGTGGCCCCTGGAGAGCACTGCCCACTCCTAACCCCTCACCAATACCAACACTGGGTATATAGTGGCCCCTGGAGAGCACTGCCCACTCCTGACCCCTCACCAATACCAACACTGGGTATATAGTGGCCTCTGAAGAGCACTGCCCACTCCTAACCCCTCACCAATACCAACACTGGGTATATAGTGGCCCCTGGAGAGCACTGCCGCTTCTGAGCCCTCACCAATACCAGCACTGGGTATATAGTGGCCCCTGGAGAGCACTGCCCACTCCTGACCCCTCACCAATACCAACACTGGGTATATAGTGGCCTCTGGAGAGCACTGCCCACTCCTAACCCCTCACCAATACCAACACTGGGTATATAGTGGCCCCTGGAGAGCACTGCCGCTTCTGAGCCCTCACCAATACCAGCACTGGGTATATAGTGGCCCCTGGAGAGCACTGCCCACTCCTGACCCCTTACCAATACCAACAATGGGTATATAGTGGCCCGTGTGTGTGGCCCCTGGAGAGCACTGCCCGCTCCTGACCCCTCACCAATACCAACACTGGGTATATAGTTGTGACTATATTAATAATAATTAGTATCAGACTCTGTATGATGTGATATTAAACATGACATATATGTATTGGCCAGATACTGATAATCCTCATAGTATTACACTCTGTATGATATGTATTTGGTGTTTGGGTTCATTGATAATCCGCATAGTAGCAGACTCTGTATGATATAGAGTTAGAGTCTAAGTTCATGTAACTAAGATATTAATAGGGATCATGAAATATGTCAGTTGTTACTATATTAATGAGAGAGAGTCTTATTCAGGATTATGAGACCTTTAATTTGATATAAACATGACATATATGTATTTGCCAGAGACTGATAATCCGCATAGTATCATACTCTGTATGATATGGAGTTAGATTCTAAGTTCTTGTAACTAAGATAATAATGGGGATCATGACTTTCTTGGTTACACTATGTCAGTTATGACTATATTAGTCATTATTAGTCTTATTCAGGATTATAAGACCTTTCATTTGATATCACACATGACATATATGTATTGGCCAGAGACGGATAATCCGCATAGTATCATACTTTGTATGATATAGAGTTAAAGTCTAAGTTCATGTAACTAAGATATTAATGGGGATCATGAATTTCTGGGGTACACTATATCAGCTATGACTATATTAGTCATTATTAGTTTTATTCAGGACTATAAGACCTTTCATTTGATATCACACATGACATAGATGTATTGGCCAGAGACTGATAATCTGCATAGTATCAGACTCTGTATGATATAGAGTTAAAGTCTAAGTTCATGTAACTAAGATATTAATGGGGATCATGACTTTCTTGGTTACACTATGTCAGCTATGACTATATTAGTCATTATTAGTCTTATTCGGGATTATAAGACCTTTCATTTGATATCACACATGACATATATGTATTGGCCAGAGACTGATAATCCGCATAGTATCAGACTCTGTATGATATAGAGTTAAAGTCTAAGTACATGTAACTAAGATAATAATGGGGATCATGACTTTCTTGGTTACAATATGATAACATGTATATTGTGGAGTTATATCACTTTATAGAATATCTATCTAATCTCACAGAGGCAGGTTGTAGGCAGTACAATGCAGACACACCCAGGAGGCGGGGAATGCTGGCCACACCCCCTAGTGTTAGTAACTTCGGAGGATGGTTGCAGGTGTGTTCAGTCCATGAACACGCCCCCTACTTGAAGCATAATGATGGCTGAGTATCTCTCACTCTCTGCATTATAACATTTATTGTACTGTAACATATAACTTACTATAACTTATTATATAACAACGGCCTGTAATCCCGGGGCCAAAGGTTTTCCATGGGGGGGCAGCGCCGCTCCGTTGGGTGCAGCGTGTGGATAATCGAGTCCTGGCCTCCAGGAGGAGACTTTGCCGGCTCCTTGCCGTGGCGCGCACCTCCTCCACATGGGCCCCGCTCTGTAATTGTCGGCGTATATACAAAGCAGGTAATCAGGATGGCGGTGGCGCGGAGGAGCGTGTTCGGGAGTCGCTCGCAGGGAGATTACAGTTATCACAGTGTGATCAGCAGCGGCTGAAGGAAGGTTGCCGCCCCCCCCCCCCACAACCAGCGGCGTAAACAAGCGGCGTCCCGTATGTTTCATCTCCTCGCACAAGGCTAATCTGCCGCCATCATTTATTTACAGGACATGCGAGACACGCTCCCGCCGAGGGTTCCCGCTCCTGACCCCTCACCAATACCAACACTGGGTATATAGTGGCCCCTGGAGAGGACTGCCCACTCCTGACCCCTCACCAATACCAACACTGGGTATATAGCGGCCCCTGGAGAGCACTGCCCGCTCCTGACTCCTCACCAATGCCAACACTGGGTATATAGTGGCCCCTGGAGAGCACTGCCCACTCCTGACCCCTCACCAATACCAACACTGGGTATATAGTGACCCCTGGAGAGCACTCCCCACTCCTGACCCCTCACCAATACCAACATTGGGTATATAGTTGCCCCTGGAGAGCACTGCCCACTCCTAACCCCTCACCAATACCAACACTGGGTATATAGTGGCCCCTGGAGAGCACTGCCCGCTCCTAACCCCTCACCAATACCAACACTGGGTATATAGTGGCCCCCAAAAAGAACTGCCTACTCCTTACCCATCACCAATACCAACACTGGGTATATAGTGACCCCTGGAGAGCACTGCCCATTCCTGACCCCTCACCAATACCAACACTGGGTATATAGTGGCCCCTGGAGAGCACTGCCCACTCCTGACCCCTCACCAATACCAACACTAGGTATATAGTGGCCCCTGGAGAGCACTGCCCACTCCTGACCTCTCACCAATACCAACACTGGGTATATAGTGGCCCCTGGAGAGCACTGCCCACTCCTGACCCCCACCAATACCAACACTGGGTATATAGTGACCCCTGGAGAGCACTGCCCACTCCTGACCCCTCACCAATACTAACACTGGGTATATAGTGACCCCTGGAGAGCACTGCCGCTCCTGACCCCTCACCAATACCAACACTGGGTATATAGTGGCCCCTGGAGAGCACTGCCCACTCCTAACCCCTCACCAATACCAACACTGGGTATATAGTGACCCCTGGAGAGCACTGCCCACTCCTGACCCCTCACCAATACTAACACTGGGTATATAGTGACCCCTGGAGAGCACTGCCGCTCCTGACCCCTCACCAATACCAACACTGGGTATATAGTGGCTATAATGGAATATGAAATGATACAAATGCTGTTCTGAGAGGTTACAGGATACAGTGAGTTACCTTAGTATGCAGTTTGCAGAGTAGTGGTGATGGCGCGCTCCCACAAGAGGTAAGTGGTAAGCTTGTGGCTGGACACCTCCAGCATGCGGGAATCATGACCTCTCCAGATAAGTGACCCACGCCTGGCCCAGGGTTACCCCCTTTTATGCCTCGGGAACCTTACACCCCCCTCCCTTCTGTGGGACGGATTGTCACCTCCCCTTTAGGGGTTATAACTTTGGGCAGGGGGGTCGTATGGCTTTGGATACGGCCCCAAAAGATTGGGCTGGATGCCGGGCATCTGATGAGTCCAAAGATGGGTCAGAACCTTGGATCTCCATTTCTGTAGGTTCCCCTTGTTGCTGAGCCCGGAGTAACCTACTTCTCCGCGTGCGGGTTTGTGGGCCGGTTCTGGTTCTGTACCTGGTGCTGGGACACTTAGAGGCTGGAGGTGAGAGAATCAGCAGCAGGGAGTCTGTGATCTGCACCAGGGCCCAGCTCATAAATGCTAATTCCCCCTCCTGGGGTAGATAGGGGCCAATGCATATTGATGACTAAAAGCCTTAACGGGGAAATAAAGAGGAACTCCGGATCTGTGATAAAATGAAATGTAATGTTTGCCCGTGTGTGATGTCATTGGGGTGCAATGTGTGTATTTGGGGCCCTTCTCCCTCTCTCACTAACACGCTGTGTGGGATGCCCGGCGGGTGTGTGGTCGCTGCGTCACGCCCCCGTCTGCCTCTGTGTCACGCCCCCGCCTGCCTCTGTGTCACGCCCCCGTCTGCCTCTGTGTCACGCCCCCGTCTGCCTCTGTGTCACGCCCCCGTCTGCCTCTGTGTCACGCCCCCGTCTGCCTCTGTGTCACGCCCCCGTCTGCCTCTGTGTCACGCCCCCATCTGCCTCTGTGTCACGCCCCTGTCTGCCTCTGTATCACGCCCCTGTCTGCCTCTGTGTCACGCCCCTGTCTGCCTCTGTATCACGCCCCTGTATGCCTCTGTGTCACGCCCCTGTCTGCCTCTGTGTCACGCCCCCGTCTGCCTCTGTATCACGCCCCGTCTGCCTCTGTGTCACGCCCCCGTCTGCCTCTGTGTCACGCCCCCGTCTGCCTCTGTATCACGCCCCTGTCTGCCTCTGTGTCACACCCCTATCTGCCTCTGTGTCACGCCCCGTCTGCCTCTGTGTCACGCCCCCGTCTGCCTCTGTGTCAGGCCCCCGTCTGCCTCTGTGTCAGGCCCCCGTCTGCCTCTGTGTCAGGCCCCCGTCTGCCTCTGTGTCAGGCCCCAGTCTGCCTCTGTGTCACGCCCCCGTCTGCCTCTGTGTCACGCCCCCGTCTGCCTCTGTGTCACGCCCCCGTCTGCCTCTGTGTCACGCCCCCGTCTGCCTCTGTGTCACGCCCCTGTCTGCCTCTGTATCACGCCCCTGTCTGCCTCTGTGTCACACCCCTGTCTGCCTCTGTGTCACGCCCCCGTCTGTCTCTGTGTCACGCCCCTGTCTGCCTCTGTGTCACGCCCCTGTCTGCCTCTGTGTCACGCCCCTGTCTGCCTCTGTGTCACGTTCCTGTCTGCCTCTGTGTCACGTTCCTGTCTGCCTCTGTGTCACGCCCCTGTCTGCCTCTGTGTCACGCCCATGTCTGCTTCTGTGTCATGCCCATGCCTGCCTCTGTGTCACGCCCCCGTCTGTCTCTGTGTCACGCCCCTGTCTGCCTCTGTGTCACGTCCATGTCTGCCTCTGTGTCACGCCCCCATCTGACTCTGTGTCACGCCCCTTTCTGCCTCTGTGTCGCGCCCCTGTCTGCCTCTGTGTCATGCCCCCGTCTGCCTCTGTGTCACGCCCCTGTCTGCCTCTGTGTCACGCCCCTGTCTGTCTCTGTGTCACGCCCATGTCTGCTTCTGTGTCATGCCCATGTCTGCCTCTGTGTCACGCCCCCGTCTGTCTCTGTGTCACGCCTGTCTGTCTCTGTGTCAGGCCCCTGTCTGCCTCTGTGTCACGCCCATGTCTGCTTCTGTGTCATGCCCATGTCTGCCTCTGTGTCACGCCCCTGTCTGCCTCTGTGTCACGTTCCTGTCTGCCTCTGTGTCACGCCCCCACCTGCCTCTGTGTCATGCCCCTGTCTGCCTCTGTGTCACGGCCATGTCTGCTTCTGTGTCATGCCCATGTCTGCCTCTGTGTCATGCCCCCGTCTGTCTCTGTGTCACGCCCCCGTCTGCCTCTGTGTCATGCCCCCGTCTGCCTCTGTGTCACGCCCCCACCTGCCTCTGTGTCACGCCCCCGTCTGTCTCTGTGTCACGCCCCTGTCTGCCTCTGTGTCGCGCCCCTGTCTGCCTCTGTGTCATGCCCCCGTCTGCCTCTGTGTCATGCCCCCGTCTGCCTCTGTGTCACGCCCCTGTCTGCCTCTGTGTCACGCCCCTGTCTGCCTCTGTGTCACGCCCCTGTCTGCCTCTGTGTCTTGCAGCTCACGGCTTCATCAGTGAGGATGAATATCTGGAGATCAGCGGCATCTCGCGGGAACAGTCCGGGCTCTATGAATGCAGCGCCGCCAACGACGTCTCCTCCCCCGATGTGCGAAGGGTTAAAGTTACCGTCAACTGTAAGTCACCCATCACATGATCCCTGCTCCTCTGTGTAAGCTCCGCCCCTCCTAGTAAGTGTAGCCCCGCCCCCTCCTAGTAAGTGTAGCCCCACCCCCTCCTAGTAAGTGTAGCCGCCCCCTCCTAGTAAGTGTAGCCTCACCCCCTCCTAGTAAGTGGAGCCCCGCCCCTCCTAGTAAGTGGAGCCCCGCCCCTCCTAGTAAGTGGAGCACCACCCCCTCCTAGTAAGTGGAGCCCCGCCCCTCCTAGTAAGTGTAGCACCACCCCTCCTAGTAAGTGGAGCGCCACCCCCTCCTAGTAAGTGTAGCCCCACCCCTCCTAGTAAGTGGAGCTGCCCCCTCCTAGTAAGTGGAGCCGCCCCCTCCTAGTAAGTGGAGCACCACCCCCTCCTAGTAAGTGTAGCCCCGCCCCCTCCTAGTAAGTGTAGCCCCGTCCCTCCTAGTAAGTGTAGCCCCGCCCCTCCTAGTAAGTGTAGCCCCACCCCCTCCTAGTAAGTGGAGCCGCCCCCTCCTAGTAAGTGGATCCGCCCCCTCCTAGTAAGTGGAGCACCACCCCCTCCTAGTAAGTGTAGCCCCGCCCCCTCCTAGTAAGTGGAGCCGCGCCCCTCCTAGTAAGTATAGCCCCACCCCCTCCTAGTAAGTGTAGCCCCACCCCTCCTAGTAAGTGTAGCCGCCCCCTCCTAGTAAGTGTAGCCCCACCCCCTCCTAGTAAGTGTAGCCCCACCCCTCCTAGTAAGTGTAGCCCAGCCCCCTCCTAGTAAGTGTAGCCCCACCCCCTCCTAGTAAGTGGAGCACCACTCCCTCCTAGTAAGTGGAGCCCCGCCCCCTCCTAGTAAGTGGAGCCCCGCCCCTCCTAGTAAGGGTAGCCCCACCCCCTCCTAGTAAGTGGAGCACCACCCCCTCCTAGTAAGTGTAGCCCCACCCCTCCTAGTAAGTGTAGCCGCCCCCTCCTAGTAAGTGGAGCCGCCCCCTCCTAGTAAGTGGAGCACCACCCCCTCCTAGTAAGTGGAGCACCACCCCCTCCTAGTAAGTGGAGCCCCGCCCCCTCCTAGAAAGTGGAGCCCCGCCCCACCCCCTCCTAGTAAGTGGAGCACCACCCCCTCCTAGTAAGTGGAGCCCCACCCCTCCTAGTAAGTGGAGCCCCACCCCCTCCTAGTAAGTGTAGCCGCCCCCTCCTAGTAAGTGGAGCCGCCCCCTCCTCGTAAGTGTAGCCCCGCCCCCTCCAAGTAAGTGTAGCCCCACCCCCTCCTAGTAAGTGGAGCACCACCCCTCCTAGTAAGTGTAGCCGCCCCCTCCTAGTAAGTGGAGCACCACCCTCTCCTAGTAAGTGTAGCCCCGCCCCCTCCTAGTAAGTGGAGCCCCGCCCCTCCTAGTAAGTGTAGCCCCACCCCTCCTAGTAAGTGTAGCCCCACCCCTCCTAGTAAGTGTAGCCCCACCCCCTCCTAGTAAGTGGAGCCGCCCCCTCCTAGTAAGTGTAGCCCCGCCCCCTCCTAGTAAGTGTAGCCCCACCCCTCCTAGTAAGTGTAGCCCTGCCCCCTCCTAGTAAGTGTAGCCCTGCCCCCTCCTAGTAAGTGTAGCCCCACCCCTCCTAGTAAGTGTAGCCCCACCCCTCCTAGTAAGTGTAGCCCCACCCCCTCCTAGTAAGTGGAGCCGCCCCCTCCTAGTAAGTGTAGCCCCACCCCTCCTAGTAAGTGTAGCTCCACCCCTCCTAGTAAGTGTAGCCCCGCCCCCTCCTAGTAAGTGTAGCCCCGCCCCCTCCTAGTAAGTGTAGCCCCGCCCCCTCCTAGTAAGTGTAGCCCCACCCCCTCCTAGTAAATGTAGCCGCCCCCTCCTAGTAAGTGTAGCCCAGCCCCCTCCTAGTAAGTGTAGCCCCACCCCCTCCTTGTAAGTGTAGCCCCACCCCCTCCTAGTAAGTGGAGCACCACCCCCTCCTAGTAAGTGTAGCCACCCCCTCCTAGTATGTGTAGCCCCACCCCTCCTAGTGTAGCCGCCCCCTCCTAGTAAGTGTAGCCCCACCCCCTCCTAGTAAGTGTAGCCCCACCCCCTCCTAGTAAGTGTAGCCTTGCCCCCTCCTAGTAAGTGTAGCCCCACCCCTCCTAGTAAGTGTAGCCGCCCCCTCCTAGTAAGTGTAGCCCCGCCCCCTCCTAGTAAGTGGAGCCGCCCCCTCCTAGTAAGTGGAGCACCACCCCCTCCTAGTAAGTGTAGCCGCCCCCTCCTAGTAAGTGTAGCCCCACCCCCTCCTAGTAAGTGTAGCCGCCCCCTCCTAGTAAGTGTAGCCGCCCCCTCCTAGTAAGTGGAGCCGCCCCCTCCTAGTAAGTGGAGCACCACCCCCTCCTAGTAAGTGTAGCCCCGCCCCCTCCAAGTAAGTGGAGCCCCGCCCCTCCTAGTAAGTGTAGCCCCACCCCCTCCTAGAAAGTGTAGCCCCACCCCCTCCTAGAAAGTGTAGCCGCCCCCTCCTAGTAAGTGGAGCACCACCCCCTCCTAGTAAGTGTAGCCCCGCCCCCTCCTAGTAAGTGGAGCCGCGCCCCTCCTAGTAAGTGTAGCCCCACCCCCTCCTAGTAAGTGTAGCCCCACCCCTCCTAGTAAGTGTAGCCCCACCCCCTCCTAGTAAGTGGAGCACCACCCCCTCCTAGTAAGTGTAGCCCCACCCCTCCTAGTAAATGTAGCCGCCCCCTCCTAGTAAGTGGAGCCCCGCCCCTCCTAGTAAGTGTAGCCTTGCCCCCATATAGTAAGTGTAGCCGCCCCCTCCTAGTAAGTGTAGCCCCACCCCTCCTAGTAAGTGGAGCACCACCCCCTCCTAGTAACTGTAGCCCTGCCCCCTCCTAGTAAGTGGAGCCGCCCCCTCCTAGTAAGTGGAGCACCACCCCCTCCTAGTAAGTGTAGCCGCCCCCTCCTAGTAAGTGTAGCCCCACCCCCTCCTAGTAAGTGTAGCCGCCCCCTCCTAGTAAGTGTAGCCGCCCCCTCCTAGTAAGTGGAGCCGCCCCCTCCTAGTAAGTGGAGCACCACCCCCTCCTAGTAAGTGTAGCCCCGCCCCCTCCAAGTAAGTGGAGCCCCGCCCCTCCTAGTAAGTGTAGCCCCACCCCCTCCTAGTAAGTGTAGCCGCCCCCTCCTAGTAAGTGGAGCCACCCCCTTCTAGTAAGTGTAGCCTTGCCCCCATATAGTAAGTGTAGCCGCCCCCTCCTAGTAAGTGTAGCCCCACCCCTCCTAGTAAGTGGAGCACCACCCCCTCCTAGTAAGTGTAGCCCCGCCCTCTCCTAGTAAGTGGAGCCGCCCCCTCCTAGTAAGTGGAGCCGCCCCCTCCTAGTAAGTGGAGCACCACCCCCTCCTAGTAAGTGTAGCCGCCCCCTCCTAGTAAGTGTAGCCCCACCCCCTCCTAGTAAGTGTAGCCGCCCCCTCCTAGTAAGTGGAGCCGCCCCCTCCTAGTAAGTGGAGCCGCCCCCTCCAAGTAAGTGGAGCCCCGCCCCTCCTAGTAAGTGTAGCCCCACCCCCTCCTAGTAAGTGTAGCCGCCCCCTCCTAGTAAGTGGAGCCGCCCCCTCCTAGTAAGTGGAGCACCACCCCCTCCTAGTAAGTGTAGCCCCACCCCTCCTAGTAAGTGTAGCCCCACCCCCTCCTAGTAAGTGGAGCACCACCCCCTCCTAGTAAGTGTAGCCCCACCCCTCCTAGTAAGTGTAGCCGCCCCCTCCCAGTAAGTGGAGCCCCGCCCCTCCTAGTAAGTGTAGCCTTGCCCCCATATAGTAAGTGTAGCCGCCCCCTCCTAGTAAGTGTAGCCCCACCCCTCCTAGTAAGTGGAGCACCACCCCCTCCTAGTAAGTGTAGCCCCGCCCTCTCCTAGTAAGTGGAGCCGCCCCCTCCTAGTAAGTGGAGCCGCCCCCTCCTAGTAAGTGGAGCACCACCCCCTCCTAGTAAGTGTAGCCGCCCCCTCCTAGTAAGTGTAGCCCCACCCCCTCCTAGTAAGTGTAGCCGCCCCCTCCTAGTAAGTGGAGCCGCCCCCTCCTAGTAAGTGGAGCACCACCCCCTCCTAGTAAGTGTAGCCCCGCCCCCTCCAAGTAAGTGGAGCCCCGCCCCTCCTAGTAAGTGTAGCCCCACCCCCTCCTAGTAAGTGTAGCTGCCCCCTCCTAGTAAGTGGAGCCGCCCCCTCCTAGTAAGTGGAGCACCACCCCCTCCTAGTAAGTGGAGCACCACCCCCTCCTAGTAAGTGTAGCCCCGCCCCCTCCTAGTAAGTGGAGCCGCGCCCCTCCTAGTAAGTGGAGCCCCACCCCCTCCTAGTAAGTGGAGCACCACCCCCTCCTAGTAAGTGTAGCCCCACCCCTCCTAGTAAGTGTAGCCCCACCCCCTCCTAGTAAGTGGAGCACCACCCCCTCCTAGTAAGTGTAGCCCCACCCCTCCTAGTAAGTGTAGCCGCCCCCTCCTAGTAAGTGGAGCCCCGCCCCTCCTAGAAAGTGTAGCCCCACCCCCTCCTAGTAAGTGGAGCACCACCCCCTCCTAGTAAGTGTAGCACCACCCCTCCTAGTATGTGTAGCCCCACCCCTCCTAGTAAGTGTAGCACCACCCCTCCTAGTAAGTGTAGCCCCACCCCCCCCTAGTAAGTGTAGCCGCCCCCTCCCAGTAAGTGGAGCCCCGCCCCTCCTAGTAAGTGTAGCCTTGCCCCCATATAGTAAGTGTAGCCGCCCCCTCCTAGTAAGTGTAGCCCCACCCCTCCTAGTAAGTGGAGCACCACCCCCTCCTAGTAAGTGTAGCCCCGCCCTCTCCTAGTAAGTGTAGCCGCCCCCTCCCAGTATGTGTAGCCCCACCCCTCCTAGTAAGTGTAGCCGCCCCCTCCTAGTAAGTGGAGCACCATCCTCTCCTAGTAAGTGTGGCCCCACCCCCTCCTAGTAAGTGTAGCCCTGCCCCCATATAGTAAGTGTAGCCGCCCCCTCTTAGTAAGTGTAGCCCCACCCCTCCTAGTAAGTGGAGCACCACCCCCTCCTAGTAAGTGTAGCCCCACCCCCCCCTAGTAAGTGTAGCCGCCCCCTCCCAGTAAGTGGAGCCCCGCCCCTCCTAGTAAGTGTAGCCTTGCCCCCATATAGTAAGTGTAGCCGCCCCCTCCTAGTAAGTGTAGCCCCACCCCTCCTAGTAAGTGGAGCACCACCCCCTCCTAGTAAGTGTAGCCCCGCCCTCTCCTAGTAAGTGGAGCCGCCCCCTCCTAGTAAGTGGAGCCGCCCCCTCCTAGTAAGTGTAGCCCCACCCCCTCCTAGTAAGTGTAGCCGCCCCCTCCTAGTAAGTGGAGCCGCCCCCTCCTAGTAAGTGGAGCCGCCCCCTCCAAGTAAGTGGAGCCCCGCCCCTCCTAGTAAGTGTAGCCCCACCCCCTCCTAGTAAGTGTAGCCGCCCCCTCCTAGTAAGTGGAGCCGCCCCCTCCTAGTAAGTGGAGCACCACCCCCTCCTAGTAAGTGTAGCCCCACCCCTCCTAGTAAGTGTAGCCCCACCCCCTCCTAGTAAGTGGAGCACCACCCCCTCCTAGTAAGTGTAGCCCCACCCCTCCTAGTAAGTGTAGCCGCCCCCTCCCAGTAAGTGGAGCCCCGCCCCTCCTAGTAAGTGTAGCCTTGCCCCCATATAGTAAGTGTAGCCGCCCCCTCCTAGTAAGTGTAGCCCCACCCCTCCTAGTAAGTGGAGCACCACCCCCTCCTAGTAAGTGTAGCCCCGCCCTCTCCTAGTAAGTGGAGCCGCCCCCTCCTAGTAAGTGGAGCACCACCCCCTCCTAGTAAGTGTAGCCGCCCCCTCCTAGTAAGTGTAGCCCCACCCCCTCCTAGTAAGTGTAGCCGCCCCCTCCTAGTAAGTGGAGCCGCCCCCTCCTAGTAAGTGGAGCACCACCCCCTCCTAGTAAGTGTAGCCCCGCCCCCTCCAAGTAAGTGTAGCCCCGCCCCTCCTAGTAAGTGTAGCCCCACCCCCTCCTAGTAAGTGTAGCTGCCCCCTCCTAGTAAGTGGAGCCGCCCCCTCCTAGTAAGTGGAGCACCACCCCCTCCTAGTAAGTGGAGCACCACCCCCTCCTAGTAAGTGTAGCCCCGCCCCCTCCTAGTAAGTGGAGCCACGCCCCTCCTAGTAAGTGGAGCCCCACCCCCTCCTAGTAAGTGGAGCACCACCCCCTCCTAGTAAGTGTAGCCCCACCCCTCCTAGTAAGTGTAGCCCCACCCCCTCCTAGTAAGTGGAGCACCACCCCCTCCTAGTAAGTGTAGCCCCACCCCTCCTAGTAAGTGTAGCCGCCCCCTCCTAGTAAGTGGAGCCCCGCCCCTCCTAGAAAGTGTAGCCCCACCCCCTCCTAGTAAGTGGAGCACCACCCCCTCCTAGTAAGTGGAGCACCACCCCCTTCTAGTAAGTGTAGCCCCACCCCCTCCTAGTAAGTGGAGCACCACCCCCTCCTAGTAAGTGTAGCACCACCCCTCCTAGTATGTGTAGCCCCACCCCTCCTAGTAAGTGTAGCACCACCCCTCCTAGTAAGTGTAGCCCCACCCCCTCCTAGTAAGTGTAGCCCTGCCCCCATATAGTAAGTGTAGCCGCCCCCTCCTAGTAAGTGTAGCCGCCCCCTCCTAGTAAGTGTAGCCCCTCCCCTCCTAGTAAGTGTAGCCCCACCCCCTCCTAGTAAGTGTAGCACCACCCCTCCTAGTAAGTGTAGCCGCCCCCTCCTAGTAAGTGGAGCCCTGCCCCTCCTAGTAAGTGGAGCACCACCCCCTCCTAGTAAGTGGAGCACCACCCTCTCCTAGTAAGTGTAGCCCCACCCCCTCCTAGTAAATGTAGCCGCCCCCTCCTAGTAAGTGTAGCCCAGCCCCCTCCTTGTAAGTGGAGCCCCTCCCCCTCCTAGTAAGTGGAGCACCACCCCCTCCTAGTAAGTGTAGCCCCACCCCCTCCTAGTAAGTGTAGCCGCCCCCTCCTAGTATGTGGAGCACCATCCTCTCCTAGTAAGTGTGGCCCCACCCCCTCCTAGTAAGTGTAGCCCTGCCCCCATATAGTAAGTGTAGCCGCCCCCTCTTAGTAAGTGTAGCCCCACCCCTCCTAGTAAGTGGAGCACCACCCCCTCCTAGTAAGTGTAGCCCCACCCCCTCCTAGTAAGTGTAGCCGCCCCCTCCTAGTAAGTGTAGCCCCACCCCCTCCTAGTAAGTGTAGCCGCCCCCTCCTAGTAAGTGGAGCACCACCCCCTCCTAGTAAGTGTAGCCCTGCCCCTCCTAGTAAGTGTAGCCCCGCCCCCTCCTATTAAGTGTAGCCCCGCCCCCTCCTAATAAGTTTAGCCCCGCCCCCTCCTAGTAAGTGGAGCCCCGCCCCCTCCTAGTAAGTGGAGCCCCGCCCCCTCCTAGTAAGTGGAGCCTTATGCCTTTGCAGAAAGCAAAGCCTCGCCCCTTGCAGTAAGTTTATCCTCGCATGAGCGCGGAGCTGGGCAGTGGGCGGAGCCATCATGGCTGCTCCCATGAACCACAAGAGTTATTTATCCTGGACTGTCCCTTTAAGCTCAATGTTATACGTTTCGTGGCGTTTATTCATGGTGCCGCGCTTCGTGGCGTTTATTCATGGCGCCGCATTTTGTGGCGTTTATTCATGGTGCTGCGTTTTGTGGCATTTATTCACGGTGCTGCGTTTCGTGGTGTTCATTCATGATGCTGCGTTTCGTGGCGTTTATTCATGGTGCTGCGTTTCGTGGCGTTTATTCATGGTGCTGCGTTTCGTGGTGTTCATGATGCTGCGCTTCGTGGCGTTTATTCATGGCGCCGCATTTTGTGGCGTTTATTCATGGTGCTGCGTTTTGTGGCATTTATTCATGGTGCTGCGTTTCGTGGCGTTTATTCATGATGCTGCGTTTAGTGGCGTTTATTCATGATGCTGCGTTTCGTGGCGTTTATTCATGGTGCTGCGTTTCGTGGTGTTCATGATGCTGCGTTTTGTGGCGTTTATTCATGATGCTGCGTTTCGTGGCGTTTATTCATGGTGCTGCGTTTCGTAGCGTTTATTCATGGCACCGCGTTTCGTGGTGTTTGTGTCCCATCATGCCTTGCTGTGTCTCTGCAGACCCGCCTTACATCCTGGACGCCCGGAATATCGGGGTGCCCCTCGGCCACCAGGGAATCCTCCAGTGCGACGCCCTCGCCGTCCCAGCCGCCGACTTCTTCTGGTACAAAGAGGACAAAAGGTGAGCGCACCGCGGGGGCGGGGCATGCGTGACAATTGTTTACAGTGACGGTCATGTGACCTGCGCTCCTGATGATTGGTTCCAGTGATGGTCATGTGACCTGCGCGCCTGATGATTGGTTCCAGTGATGGTCATGTGACCTGCGCTGCCTGATGATTGGTTCCAGTGATGGTCATGTGACCTGCGCTGTCTGATGATTGGTTCCAGTGATGGTCACGTGACCTGCGCTGCCTGATGATTGGTTCCAGTGATGGTCATGTGACCTGCGCTGCCTGATGATTGGTTCCAGTGATGGTCACGTGACCTGCGCTGCCTGATGATTGGTTCCAGTGATGGTCACGTGACCTGCGCTGCCTGATGATTGGTTCCAGTGATGGTCACGTGACCTGCGCTGCCTGATGATTGGTTCCAGTGATGGTCATGTGACCTGCTCTGCCTGATGATTGGTTCCAGTGATGGTCATGTGACCTGCGCTGCCTGATGATTGGTTCCAGTGATGGTCATGTGACCTGCGCTGCCTGATGATTGGTTCCAGTGATGGTCATGTGACCTGCGCTGCCTGATGATTGGTTCCAGTGATGGTCACGTGACCTGCGCTGCCTGATGATTGGTTCCAGTGATGGTCACGTGACCTGCGCTGCCTGATGATTGGTTCCAGTGATGGTCACGTGACCTGCGCTGCCTGATGATTGGTTCCAGTGATGGTCATGTGACCTGCTCTGCCTGATGATTGGTTCCAGTGATGGTCATGTGACCTGCGCTGCCTGATGATTGGTTCCAGTGATGGTCATGTGACCTGCGCTGCCTGATGATTGGTTCCAGTGATGGTCATGTGACCTGCGCTGCCTGATGATTGGTTCCAGTGATGGTCATGTGACCTGCACTGCCTGATGATTGGTTCCAGTGATGGTCATGTGACCTGCGCGAGTTTTTCTCTCTCTCCGGCAGGTTAAGCGACTTGCGCAAAGGGCTGAAGGTGGAGAACAGAGAAACTTTCTCGCGCGTCACCTTCTTCAATGTGTCGGAGCAAGATTACGGCAACTACACCTGTGTGGCCACCAACCGACTGGGCCACAGCAACGCCAGCATCATCCTGTACGGTGAGTGCGCGGGGGGCGGGGCCAGGCCTCAGGCTCCACCCTCTTCTCCTCCCATCCCGCCGGCGCGCTCCTCCCACTGTCACACAGCCGCCATCTTGTAGCGCCCGCTTCACGCATCGACTACATTGCATCCTGCGCACCCCCCCATCTTCCTGTTTACCCAGCATTCTCCATCCTGTCTCCTGATTGGCCGGTGGCGGCTGTGGCGCGTTGGTCCAATTACTCGGCGC
Source organism: Gastrophryne carolinensis (assembly GCA_027917425.1). Classification (NCBI taxonomy): domain Eukaryota; kingdom Metazoa; phylum Chordata; class Amphibia; order Anura; family Microhylidae; genus Gastrophryne; species Gastrophryne carolinensis. The sequence goes on from JAQIHN010000106.1 coordinate 107,810, forward strand.
CATGTTTGATTTTATTTGATCGGTTCTGTATTCCGTTATGTAAAGTGGCTCCTTTTATCCTCCCCTCCCCCCTCCATCTCTCCGCCCCCCATTGTAGAGACATTGCCGCCCACCAGCTCACCCCTTCTGCAAGGTCAGTATATGGCTCCGCCTCCCCTGTGTGTGTGTAAGCCCCATAATGCTCTGCTCTAACCTGTCTGTAAACCCCGCCTCCTCATCTGACCCCGCCCCCATCCCTGGACGCCGCGTTGTGTGACCGTCCATCTGACCCCTCCCTCCATCCCTGGACGCCGCATTGTGTGACCATCCATCTGACCCCACCCCCTCCCTCCATCCCTGGACGCCGCGTTGTGTGACCATCCATCTGACCCCTCCCTCCATCCCAGGACGCTGCGTTGTGTGACTGTCCATCTGACCCCACCCCCTCCCTCCATCCCTGAACGCCGCGTTGTGTGACCATCCATCTGACCCCACCCCCTCCCTCCATCCCTGGACGCCGCAATGTGTGACCGTCCATCTGACCCCACCCCCTCCCTCCATCCCTGGACGCCGCGTTGTGTGACCGTCCTGTGTAGTCGCTGTTCAGTCCTTGTCGCTGTCGCGATGCCTCGTCGCTGGTTGTGGTGTTTTGTCCGGCTTGTTGCCACACCCCCTTTTTTCCTGTGGACCCGCCCACGCAGGACCCGCTCACCTCTGTTGTCTGTAAATGATTTAATGAATTTAATGAATAAGGGAAGATGTGCAAATGATACCAGAAAGGCATTATGGGAGATCACATCCACAATCATTTTTTACCATAAGAACTATAAATCTATGGAATAGCCTCCCACAGGAGCTTGTTACAGCATCAACCGCTGACAGCTTCAAAAAAGGATCAGATGCTTATTTAGAAGAAAATAACATTAACACTTACTATTAGCTGCTATCTAAAAACTAAAAAAAAATAAATAAAATAAATAACTTCCACCTATAAAATAAAATAAAAGATAACTTCCCCGACCCAACAGCCTTGGCTGAACTTGATGGACATATGTCTTATTTCAACCGTATTAACTATATAACTATGTAAATATAGAACTATATAACTATGTAACTATGTAACTATATAACTATGTAACTATATAACTATGTAACTATATAACTATGTAACTATGTAACTATGTAAATATATAACTATGTAACTAACTATATAACTATGTAACTATATAACTATGTAACTATATAACTATGTAACTATATAACTATGTAACTATATAACTATGTAACTATGTAAATATATAACTATGTAACTAACTATATAACTATGTAACTATATAACTATGTAACTATATAACTATGTAACTATGTAAATATATAACTATGTAACTAACTATATAACTATGTAACTATATAACTATATAACTAACTATGTAACTATATAACTATGTAACTATGTAACTATATAACTATGTAACTATATAACTAACTATATAACTATGTAACTATATAACTATGTAACTATATAACTATGTAACTATATAACTATGTAACTATATAACTATATAACTATGTAACTATATAACTAACTATATAACTATGTAAATATATAACTATGTAACTATGTAAATATATAACTATGTAACTAACTATATAACTATGTAACTATATAACTAGGTAACTATATAACTATAACTATATAACTATAACTATATAACTATGTAACTATATAACTATGTAAATATATGACTATGTAACTATATAACTAACTATATAACTATGTAACTATATAACTATGTAAATATATAACTATGTAACTATATAACTATGTAACTATGTAACTATATAACTATGTAACTATATAACTATGTAACTATGTAACTATATAACTATGTAACTATATAACTATGTAACTATATAACTATGTAACTATATAACTATGTAACTATGTAACTATGTAACTATATAACTATATAACTATGTAACTATGTAACTATATAACTATGTAACTATATAACATCGACTCACTCCTGTAGGACGGGGGGCGTGTCCTGGTTACACGGATCATTTTAAACGACCTTTCCTCAGGAAGTACCGCCTCCACATTCTATAATTGGCCAAAGTATCATCCAATAGAGATTGAGCTTTAGATATTAGAGGTCTGCTTTATGGAGAACCTAGACTGTAAGGGGCCGGGTTAGTAGCGCTGTCATCCCGGGCACCAGAAAGGCAGAGGGCACCAATCTGACTGCTGAGACCTGGAGGCTGGGAAATGTGCCGTCATACTCACCCCGGACCCCTGCATCCTGCTTCCTGTCCTCTGTTCCCCGAGTCATCATACAACACCTTTGTCACCTGCCTGAAATATGGATGATGGGGAGCAGCGTGCAGGAGCCGGGTGAGTATGACACACGCTTCCCACACTGGGTTAGTATCACCCTGAGTGTCAGAAAAGCAGGAGCACCAAGCTGATTACTGAGTCTTCCGGCTGGAGAGTAATGCTCATTGCAGCATTCAATTAATACCCCCCCAGCATAAAATAATAACCCCCCACTATGCATTAACACCCCCCTTCACCTACACCCCTACAGGGATTGTGTAAGTTGCCTTCAGGCGATAGGTAAGTGATCTGTGGGGCAATGACTGATCCTCGGGGGAGGTAATAAGCGCCCATAGATCCTCGGGGGAGGTAATGAGTGCCCATGATCCTCGGGGGAGGTAATGAGTGCCCATGATCCTCGGGGAGGTAACGAGCGCCCATAGATCCTCGGAGGAAGTAACGAGCGCCCATGATCCTCAGGTGAGGTAACGAGCGCCCATGATCCTCGGGGAGGTAATGAGTGCCCATGATCCTCGGAGGAGGTAACGAGCGCCCATGAGCCTTAGGGGAGGTGACGAGCGCCCATAGATCCTCGGGGAGGTAACGAGCGCCCATGATCCTCGGGGAAGGTAATGAGTACCCATGATCCTCGGGGAGGTAACGAGCGCCCATGAGCCTTGGGGGAGGTAACGAGTGCCCATAGATCCTCGGGGGAGGTAACGGGCGCCCATGATCCTCGGGAGGTAACGAGTGCCCATGATCCCTGGGGGAGGTAACGAGCACCCATGATCCCTGGGAGAGGTAATGAGTGCCCATGATCTTCGGGGGAGGTAATGAGTGCCCATGATCTTCGGGGGAGGTAATGAGTGCCCATGATCCTCGGGGAAGATAATGAGTGCCCATGATCCTCGGGGGAGGTAATGAGTGCCCATGATTCTCGGGGCGGTAATGAGTGCCCATAGATCCTCGGGGGAGGTAATGAGTGCCCATGATCCTCGGAGGAGGTAACGAGCGCCCATGAGCCTTGGGGGAGGTAATGAGTGCCCATAGATCCTCGGGGGAGGTAATGAGTGCCCATGATCCTCGGGAGGTAACGAGCGCCCATGATCCTCGGGGAGGTAACGAGCGCCCATGATCCTCGGGAGGTAATGAGCGCCCATGATCCTCGGGAGGTAATGAGCGCCCATGATCCTCGGGAGGTAATGAGTGCCCATGATCCTCGGGAGGTAACGAGTGCCCATGATCCTCGGGAGGTAACGAGTGCCCATGATCCTCGGGAGGTAACGAGTGCCCATGATCCTCGGGAGGTAACGAGCGCCCATGATCCTCGGGAGGTAGCGAGCGCCCATGATCCTTGGGAGGTAACGAGTGCCCATGATCCTCGGGAGGTAACGAGCGCCCATGATCCTTGGGAGGTAACGAGTGCCCATGATCCTCGGGAGGTAATGAGTGCCCATGATCCTCGGGAGGTAACGAGCGCCCATGATCCTTGGGAGGTAACGAGTGCCCATGATCCTCGGGAGGTAATGAGTGCCCATGATCCTCGGGAGGTAACGAGTGCCCATGATCCTCGGGAGGTAACGAGCGCCCATGATCCTTGGGAGGTAACGAGCGCCCATGATCCTTGGGAGGTAACGAGTGCCCATGATCCTCGGGAGGTAACGAGCGCCCATGATCCTTGGGAGGTAACGAGTGCCCATGATCCTCGGGAGGTAATGAGTGCCCATGATCCTCGGGAGGTAACGAGCGCCCATGATCCTTGGGAGGTAACGAGTGCCCATGATCCTCGGGAGGTAACGAGTGCCCATGATCCTCGGGAGGTAACGAGTGCCGATGATCCTTGGGAGGTAACGAGCGCCCATGATCCTTGGGAGGTAACGAGTGCCCATGATCCTCGGGAGGTAACGAGTGCCCATGATCCTCGGGAGGTAATGAGTGCCCATGATCCTCGGGAGGTAACGAGCGCCCATGATCCTTGGGAGGTAACGAGTGCCCATGATCCTCGGGAGGTAACGGGCGCCCATGATCCTCGGGAGGTAACGAGCGCCCATGATCCTCGGGAGGTAACGAGCGCCCATGATCCTCGGGGAGGTAACGAGCGCCCATGATCCTCGGGAGGTAATGAGCGCCCATGATCCTCGGGAGGTAATGAGCGCCCATGATCCTCGGGAGGTAATGAGTGCCCATGATCCTCGGGAGGTAACGAGTGCCCATGATCCTCGGGAGGTAACGAGTGCCCATGATCCTCGGGAGGTAACGAGTGCCCATGATCCTCGGGAGGTAACGAGCGCCCATGATCCTCGGGAGGTAGCGAGCGCCCATGATCCTTGGGAGGTAACGAGCGCCCATGATCCTCGGGAGGTAACGAGCGCCCATGATCCTTGGGAGGTAACGAGTGCCCATGATCCTCGGGAGGTAATGAGTGCCCATGATCCTCGGGAGGTAACGAGCGCCCATGATCCTTGGGAGGTAACGAGTGCCCATGATCCTCGGGAGGTAATGAGTGCCCATGATCCTCGGGAGGTAACGAGTGCCCATGATCCTCGGGAGGTAACGAGCGCCCATGATCCTTGGGAGGTAACGAGCGCCCATGATCCTTGGGAGGTAACGAGTGCCCATGATCCTCGGGAGGTAACGAGCGCCCATGATCCTTGGGAGGTAACGAGTGCCCATGATCCTCGGGAGGTAATGAGTGCCCATGATCCTCGGGAGGTAACGAGCGCCCATGATCCTTGGGAGGTAACGAGTGCCCATGATCCTCGGGAGGTAACGAGTGCCCATGATCCTCGGGAGGTAACGAGCGCCGATGATCCTTGGGAGGTAACGAGCGCCCATGATCCTTGGGAGGTAACGAGTGCCCATGATCCTCGGGAGGTAACGAGCGCCCATGATCCTTGGGAGGTAACGAGTGCCCATGATCCTCGGGAGGTAATGAGCGCCCATGATCCTCGGGAGGTAACGAGCGCCCATGATCCTTGGGAGGTAACGAGTGCCCATGATCCTCGGTGAGGTAACTAGTGCCCATGATTCTCGGGGAGGTAATGAGTGCCCATGATCATCGGGAGGTAATGAGTACCCATAGATCCTCGGGGGAGGTAATGAGTACCCATGATCCTCGGGGAGGTAACGAGCGCCCATGAGCCTTGGGGGAGGTAATGAGTGCCCATAGATCCTCGGGGGAGGTAACGAGCGCCCATGATCCTCGAGAGGTAACGAGTGCCCATGATCTTCGGGGGAGGTAATGAGTGCCCATGATCCTCGGGGGAGGTAACGAGTGCCCATGATCCTCGGGGGAGGTAACGAGTGCCCATGATTCTCGGGGAGGTAACGAGTGCCCATGATTCTCGGGGAGGTAATGAGTGCCCATGATCCTCGGGAGGTAACGAGTGCCCATAGATCCTCGGGGGAGGTAATGAGTGCCCATGATCATCGGGAGGTAATGAGTGCCCATAGATCCTCGGGGGAGGTAATGAGTGCCCATGATCATCGGGGGAGGTAAAGAGTGCCCATGATCCTCGGAGGAGGTAACGAGCGCCCATGAGCCTTAGGGGAGGTAACGAGCGCCCATGATCCTCAGGGAAGGTAATGAGTACCTATGATCCTCAGGAGGTAACGAGCGCCCATGATCCTCAGGAGGTAACGAGCGCCCATGATCCTCGGGAGGTAACGAGTGCCCATGATCTTCGGGGGAGGTAATGAGTGCCCATGATCCTCGGGGGAGGTAACGAGTGCCCATGATCCTCGGGGGAGGTAACGAGTGCCCATGATTCTCGGGGAGGTAACGAGTGCCCATGATTCTCGGGGAGGTAATGAGTGCCCATGATCCTCGGGAGGTAACGAGTGCCCATAGATCCTCGGGGGAGGTAATGAGTGCCCATGATCATCGGGAGGTAATGAGTGCCCATAGATCCTCGGGGGAGGTAATGAGTGCCCATGATCATCGGGGGAGGTAAAGAGTGCCCATGATCCTCGGAGGAGGTAACGAGCGCCCATGAGCCTTAGGGGAGGTAACGAGCGCCCATGATCCTCAGGGAAGGTAATGAGTACCTATGATCCTCAGGAGGTAACGAGCGCCCATGATCCTCAGGAGGTAACGAGTGCCCATGATCCTCGGGAGGTAACGAGCGCCCATGATCCTCGGGGAGGTAATGAGTGCCCATGATCATCGGGAGGTAATGAGTACCCATAGATCCTCGGGGGAGGTAATGAGTACCCATGATCCTCGGGGAGGTAACGAGCGCCCATGAGCCTTGGGGGAGGTAATGAGTGCCCATAGATCCTCGGGGAGGTAACGAGCGCCCATGAGCCTTGGGGGAGGTAATGAGTGCCCATAGATCCTCGGGGAGGTAACGAGCGCCCATAGATCCTCGGAGGAGGTAACGAGCGCCCATGATCCTCAGAGGAGGTAACGAGCGACCATGATCCTCGGAGGAGGTAACGAGTGCCCATGAGCCTTGGGGGAGGTAACGAGCGCCCATGATCCTTGGGGGAGGTAATGAGTGCCCATGATCCTCAGGAGAGGTAACGAGCGCCCATGATCCTCGGGGGAGGTAATGAGCGCCCATGATCCTCGGGGGAGGTAATGAGTGCCCATGATCCTCGGAGGAGGTAACGAGCGCCCATGATCCTCGGGGGAGGTAATGAGTGCCCATGATCCTCGGGGGAGGTAACGAGTGCCCATGATCCTCGGGGGAGGTAATGAGTGCCCATGATCCTCGGAGGAGGTAACGAGCGCCTATGATCCTCGGGGGAGGTAATGAGTGCCCATGATCCTCGGGGAAGGTAATGAGTGCCCATGATCCTCGGGGGAGGTAATGAGTGCCCATGATCCTCGGAGGAGGTAACGAGCGCCCATGATCCTCGGGGGAGGTAATGAGCGCCCATGATCCTCAGGGGAGGTAATGAGTGCCCATGATCCTCGGGGGAGGTAATGAGTGCCCATGATCCTCGGGGGGAGGTAATGAGCGCCCATGATCTTTGGGGGAAGTAATGAATGCCCATGATCCTTGGGGAGGTAACGAGTGGCCATGATCCTCGGGGAGGTAACGAGCGCCCATGAGCCTTGGGGCAGGTAATGAGTGCCCATGATCCTCGGGGGAGGTAATGAGTGCCCATGATCCTCGGGGGAGGTAATGAGTGCCCATGATCCTCGGGGGAGGTAATGAGTGCCCATGATCCTCGGGGAGGTAACGAGCGCCCATGAGCCTTGGGGCAGGTAATGAGTGCCCATGATCCTCGGGGGAGGTAATGAGTGCCCATGATCCTCGGGGGAGGTAATGAGCGCCCATGATCCTCGGGGGAGGTAATGAGTGCCCATGATCCTCGGGGGAGGTAACGAGTGCCCATGATCCTCGGGGGAGGTAATGAGTGCCCATGATCCTCGGAGGAGGTAACGAGCGCCCATGATCCTCGGGGGAGGTGATGAGTGCCCATGATCCTCGGGGAAGGTAATGAGTGCCCATGATCCTCGGGGGAGGTAATGAGTGCCCATGATCCTCGGGGGAGGTAACGAGCGCCCATGATCCTCGGGGGAGGTAATGAGCGCCCATGATCCTCGGGGGAGGTAATGAGTGCCCATGATCCTCGGGGGGAGGTAATGAGCGCCCATGATCTTTGGGGGAAGTAATGAATGCCCATGATCCTTGGGGAGGTAACGAGTGGCCATGATCCTCGGGGAGGTAACGAGCGCCCATGAGCCTTGGGGCAGGTAATGAGTGCCCATGATCCTCGGGGGAGGTAATGAGTGCCCATGATCCTCGGGGGAGGTAATGAGTGCCCATGATCCTCGGGGGAGGTAACGAGCGCCCATTATCCTTGGGGGGAGATAATGAGTGCCCATGATCCTCGGGGGAGGTAATGATCTTCGGGGGAGTTAACGAGTGCCCTTGATCCTCGGGGAGGTAACGAGCGCCCATAGATCCTCGGGGAGGTAACGAGTGCCCATGATCCTCAGGGGAGGTAATGAGTGTCCATAGATCCTTGGGGGGGGGGGTAACAAGCGCCTATGATCCTCGGGGGAGGTAATGAGCGCCCATAGATCCTCGGGGGAGGTAATGAGTGCCCATAGATCCTCGGGGGAAGTAATGAGTGCCCATAGATCCTCGGGGGAGGTAATGAGTGCCCATAGATCCTCGGGGGAGGTAATGAGTGCCCATAGATCCTCGGGGGAGGTAATGAGTGCCCATAGATCCTCGGGGGAGGTAATGAGTGCCCATAGATCCTCGGGGGAGGTAACGAGCGCCCATGATCCTCGGGGGAGGTAATGAGTGCCCATGATCCCCGGGGGAGGTAATGAGTGGCCATGATCCTCAGGAGAGGTAACGAGCGCCCATGATCCTCGGGGAGGTAATGAGTGCCCATGATCCTCGGGGAGGTAATGAGTGCCCATAGATCCTCGGGGAGGTAATGAGTGCCCATGATCCTCGGGGAGGTAATGAGTGCCCATAGATCCTCGGGGAGGTAATGAGTGCCCATGATCCTTGGGGAGGTAATGAGCGCCCATAGATCCTCGGGGGAGGTAATGAGCACCCATGATCCTCGGGGGAGGTAATGAGCGCCCATGATCCTCGGGGGAGGTCATGAGCGCCCATAGATCCTTGGAGGAGGTAACGAGCGCCCATGATCCTCGGGGAGGTCATGAGCGCCCATGATCCTCGGGGGAGGTAACGAGCGCCCATGATCCTCGGGGGAGGTAACGAGCGCCCATGATCCTCGGGGGAAGTAATGAGTGCCCATGATCCTCGGGGGAGGTAACGAGCGCCCATGATCCTCGGGGGAGGTAACGAGCGCCCATGATCCTCGGGGGAGGTAACGAGCGCCCATGATCCTCGGGGGAGGTAACGAGCGCCCATGATCCTCGGGGGAGGTGACGAGCGCCCATGATCCTCGGGGGAGGTGACGAGCGCCCATGATCCTCGGGGGAGGTAACGAGCGCCCATGATCCTCGGGGGAGGTAACGAGCACCCATGATCCTCAGGGGTGGGGAGAGACACATATTGATCGATGATCTCACGCACTGTTCTCCTCCCTAATCAGCATTGTTTTTAATTTCTAGAAGAGACCACAGCTACCTTGACCCCCCTTAAAGGTCAGTATGACTGAGCCATCGCCACCCCCCGCCCCGAGCTTCCCGCATAGCTGCCGGCCACGCAGCGCGACCCGCTCATACCCCCCCCCCCCCATCTAGGGCTTTTCTATATTAACAGACGTCTCAGTTCCTGAGGCACAATGGACTCTGTGTGTTGGGATACCCCTGGATACCCTGCCCGCCCCGAGGGGGTCACTGCGCCACAACTGGTTCCTGCATGTGCCCATCTGCTGCATGGCCTGGCCCAGCAACCTGACACTCAGTCCTTCCGGTGTACCTGACATTTCCTGCCAGCCAATGAGGTCACATGACTCCCCCAAATGGGGGATATCCCATAACACACCCCTCACCCCTCCCTTTCCGTATAGTCCTGCTGTATTCTCTTTATACTCTCCCCTCCACTTTATCCTCTGTAAACTCTCCATTCTCTTTAAACTCTCCTGCTGTATCCTCTGTAAACTCTCCTGCTGTGTCCTCTGTAAACTCTCCTTCTGTATCCTCTGTAAACTCTCCCGCTGTCTCCTCTGTAAACTCTCCCGCTGTATCCTCTGTAAACTCTCCCGCTGTCTCCTCTGTAAACTCTCCCGCTGTCTCCTCTGTAAACTCTCCCGCTGTCTCCTCTGTAAACTCTCCCGCTGTATCCTCTGTAAACTCTCCCGCTGTCTCCTCTGTAAACTCTCCCGCTGTCTCCTCTGTAAACTCTCCCGCTGTGTCCTCTGTAAACTCTCCTTCTGTATCCTCTGTAAACCCTCACGCTGGATCCTCTGTAAACTTTCCAGCTGAGTCCTCTGTAAACTCTCCCCCTGTGTCCTCTGTAAACTCTCCCGCTGTATCCTCTCTAAACTCTCCCACTGTATCCTCTGTAAACCCTCCCGCTGTATCCTCTGTAAACCCTCCCGCTGTCTCCTCTGTAAACCCTCCCGCTGTATCCTCTGTAAACTCTCCAGCTGTATCCTCTGTAAACCCTCCCGCTGTCTCCTCTGTAAACCCTCCCGCTGTCTCCTCTGTAAACCCTCCCGCTGTATCCTCTGTAAACTCTCCAGCTGTATCCTCTGTAAACCCTCCCGCTGTCTCCTCTGTAAACCCTCCCGCTGTATCCTCTGTAAACTCTCCCGCTGTATCCTCTGTAAACCCTCCCGCTGTATCCTCTGTAAACTCTCCCGCTGTATCCTCTGTAAACTCTCCCGCTGTATCCTCTGTAAACTCTCCCACTGTATCCTCTGTAAACTCTCCCACTGTATCTTCTGTAAACTCTCCTTCTGTATCCTCTGTAAACTCTCCCGCTGTATCCTCTGTAAACTCTCCCGCTGTATCCTCTGTAAACTCTCCCGCTGTATCCTCTGTAAACTCTCCCACTGTATCCTCTGTAAACTCTCCCACTGTATCTTCTGTAAACTCTCCTTCTGTATCCTCTGTAAACTCTCCCACTGTATCCTCTGTAAACTCTCCCGCTGTATCCTCTGTAAACCCTCCCGCTGTCTCCTCTGTAAACCCTCCCGCTGTATCCTCTGTAAACTCTCCCGCTGTATCCTCTGTAAACCCTCCCGCTGTATCCTCTGTAAACTATCCCGCTGTATCCTCTGTAAACTATCCCGCTGTATCCTCTGTAAACTATCCCGCTGTATCCTCTGTAAACTCTCCCACTGTATCCTCTGTAAACTCTCCCGCTGTATCCTCTGTAAACTATCCCGCTGTATCCTCTGTAAACTCTCCCCCTGTGTCCTCTGTAAACTCTCCCGCTGTATACTCTGTAAACGCTCCCACTGTATCCTCTGTAAACTCTTCCACTGTATCCTCTGTAAACTCTCCCGCTGTATTCTCTGTAAACTCTCCCGCTGTGTCCTCTGTAAACTCTCCCGCTGTGTCCTCTGTAAACTCTCCTGCTGTGTCCTCTGTAAACTCTCCTGCTGTTTCCTCTGTAAACACTCCTGCTGTGTCCTCTGTAAACTCTCCTGCGGTGTCCTCTGTAAACTCTCCCACTGTATCCTCTGTAAACTCTCCCACTGTATCCTCTGTAAACTCTCCCGCTGTATCCTCTGTAAACTCTCCCGCTGTATCCTCTGTAAACTCTCCCGCGGTATCCTCTGTAAACTCTTCTGCGGTGTCCTCTGTAAACTCTCCTGCGGTGTCCTCTGTAAACTCTCCTGCGGTGTCCTCTGTAAACTCTCCTGCGGTGTCCTCTGTAAACTCTCCTGCGGTGTCCTCTGTAAACACTCCTGCTGTGTCCTCTGTAAACTCTCTTGCTGTATCTTCTGTAAACTCTCCCTCTGTAAACTTTCCCGCTGTATCCTCTCCCGCTGTGTCCTCTGTAAACTCTCCCACTGTATCCTCTGTAAACTCTCCCGCTGTATCCTCTGTAAACTCTCCCGCTGTATCCTCTGTAAACTCTCCCGCTGTATTTTCTGTAAACAGTCCCGCAGTATCCTCTGTAAACTCTCCCGCTGTATCCTCTGTAAACTCTCCTGCTGTGTCCTCTGTAAACTCTCTCGCTGTCTCCTCTCTAAACTCTCCCACTGTATCTTCTGTAAACTCTCCCTCTATAAACTTTCCAGTTGTATCCTCTGTAAACTCTCCCGCTGTATCCTCTGTAAACTCTCTCGCTGTCTCCTCTGTAAACTCTCCCGCTGTATCATCTGTAAACTCTCCCACTGTATCCTCTGTAAACTCTCCTGCTGTGTCCTCTGTAAACTCTCCTGCTGTATCCTCTGTAAACTCGCCTGCTGTGTCCTCTGTAAACTCTCCCGCTGTCTCCTCTGTAAACTCTCCCGCTGTATCCTCTGTAAACTCTCCTGCTGTATCCTCTGTAAACTCTCCTGCTGTATCCTCTCTAAACCCTCCTGCTGTATCCTCTGTAAACCCTCCTGCTGTGTCCTCTGTAAACTCTCCTGCTGTGTCCTCTGTAAACTCTCCCGCTGTGTCCTCTGTAAACTCTCCTGCTGCATCCTCTGTAAACTCTCTCGCTGTCTCCTCTCTAAACTCTCCCGCTGTATCCTCTGTAAACCCTCCTGCTGTGTCCTCTGTAAACTCTCCTGCTGTGTCCTCTGTAAACTCTCCTGCTGTGTCCTCTGTAAACTCTCCTGCTGTGTCCTCTCTAAACTCTCCCGCTGTGTCCTCTGTAAACTCTCCTGCTGTATCCTCTGTAAACTCTCTTGCTGTATCCTCTGTAAACTCTCCTGCTGTGTCCTCTGTAAACTCTCCTGCTGTATCCTCTGTAAACTCTCCCGCTGTATCCTCTGTAAACTCTCCTACTGTGTCCTCTGTATACTCTCCCACTGTATTTTCTGTAAACTGTCCCGCTGTATCCTCTGTAAACTCTCCCGCTGTATCCTCTGTAAACTCTCCCACTGTATCCTCTGTAAACTCTCCCACTGTATTTTCTGTAAACTGTCCCGCTGTATCCTCTGTAAACTCTCCTACTGTGTCCTCTGTATACTCTCCCGCTGTATTTTCTGTAAACTGTCCCGCTGTATTTTCTGTAAACTCTCCCGCTGTATCCTCTGTAAACTCTCCCACTGTATCCTCTGTAAACTCTCCCACTGTATCCTCTGTAAACCCTCCTGCTGTATCCTCTGTAAACTCTCCCACTGTATCCTCTGTAAACTCTCCTGCTGTATCCTCTGTAAACTCTCTTGCTGTATCCTCTGTAAACTCTCCTGCTGTGTCCTCTGTAAACTCTCCAGCTGTCTCATCTGTAAACTCTCCTGCTGTATCCTCTGTAAACTCTCCCGCTGTATCCTCTGTAAACTCTCCTACTGTGTCCTCTGTATACTCTCCCGCTGTATTTTCTGTAAACTGTCCCGCTGTATCCTCTGTAAACTCTCCCGCTGTATCCTCTGTAAACTCTCCCACTGTATCCTCTGTAAACTCTCCCACTGTATTTTCTGTAAACTGTCCCGCTGTATCCTCTGTAAACTCTCCTACTGTGTCCTCTGTATACTCTCCCGCTGTATTTTCTGTAAACTGTCCTGCTGTATTTTCTGTAAACTCTCCCGCTGTATCCTCTGTAAACTCTCCCACTGTATCCTCTGTAATCTCTCCCGCTGTATCCTCTGTAAACTCTCCCACTGTATCCTCTGTAAACTCTCCCACTGTATCCTCTGTAAACCCTCTTGCTGTATCCTCTGTAAACTCTCCTGCTGTGTCCTCTGTAAACACTCCTGCTGTATCCTCTGTAAACTCTCCCGCTGTATCCTCTGTAAACTCTCCCGCTGTATCCTCTGTAAACCCTCCTGCTGTGTCCTCTGTAAACACTCCTGCTGTATCCTCTGTAAACTCTCCTTCTGTATCCTCTGTAAACTCTCCCGCTGTATCCTCTGTAAACTCTCCCGCTGTATCCTCTGTAAACTCTCCCACTGTATCCTCTGTAAACTCTCCCACTGTATCCTCTGTAAACCCTCTTGCTGTATCCTCTGTAAACTCTCCTGCTGTGTCCTCTGTAAACTCTCCTGCTGTGTCCTCTGTAAACACTCCCGCTGTATCCTCTGTAAACTCTCCCGCTGTATCCTCTGTAAACTCTCCCGCTGTATCCTCTGTAAACCCTCCTGCTGTGTCCTCTGTAAACCCTCCTGCTGTGTCCTCTGTAAACACTCCTGCTGTATCCTCTGTAAACTCTCCCGCTGTATCCTCTGTAAACTCTCCCGCTGTATCCTCTGTAAACTCTCCCGCTGTATCCTCTGTAAACTCTCCTGCTGTATCCTCTGTAAACTCTCCCGCTGTATCCTCTGTAAACTCTCCTGCTGTATCCTCTGTAAACCCTCCTGCTGTGTCCTCTGTAAACACTCCTGCTGTATCCTCTGTAAACTCTCCCGCTGTATCCTCTGTAAACTCTCCCGCTGTATCCTCTGTAAACTCTATCGCTGTATCCTCTGTAAACCCTCCTGCTGTGTCCTCTGTAAACACTCCTGCTGTATCCTTTGTAAACTCTCCCGCTGTATCCTCTGTAAACTCTCCCGCTGTATCCTCTGTAAACACTCCTGCTGTATCCTCTGTAAACCCTCCTGCTGTGTCCTCTTTAAACACTCCTGCTGTATCCACTGTAAACTCTCACGCTGTATCCTCTGTAAACTCTCCCGCTGTATCCTCTGTAAACTCTCCCGCTGTATCCTCTGTAAACTCTCCCGCTGTATCCTCTGTAAACCCTCCTGCTGTGTCCTCTGTAAACCCTCCTGCTGTGTCCTCTGTAAACACTCCTGCTGTATCCTCTGTAAACTCTCCCGCTGTATCCTCTGTAAACTCTCCCGCTGTATCCTCTGTAAACTCTCCTGCTGTATCCTCTGTAAACTCTCCCGCTGTATCCTCTGTAAACTCTCCTGCTGTATCCTCTGTAAACCCTCCTGCTGTGTCCTCTGTAAACACTCCTGCTGTATCCTCTGTAAACTCTCCCGCTGTATCCTCTGTAAACTCTCCCGCTGTATCCTCTGTAAACTCTATCGCTGTATCCTCTGTAAACCCTCCTGCTGTGTCCTCTGTAAACACTCCTGCTGTATCCTTTGTAAACTCTCCCGCTGTATCCTCTGTAAACTCTCCCGCTGTATCCTCTGTAAACACTCCTGCTGTATCCTCTGTAAACCCTCCTGCTGTGTCCTCTTTAAACACTCCTGCTGTATCCACTGTAAACTCTCACGCTGTATCCTCTGTAAACTCTCCCGCTGTATCCTCTGTAAACTCTCCCGCTGTATCCTCTGTAAACTCTCCTGCTGTATCCTCTGTAAACCCTCCTGCTGTATCCTCTGTAAACTCTCCCGCTTTATCCTCTGTAAACTCTCCCGCTGTATCCTCTGTAAACTCTATCGCTGTATCCTCTGTAAACCCTCCTGCTGTGTCCTCTGTAAACACTCCTGCTGTATCCTCTGTAAACTCTCCCGCTGTATCCTCTGTAAACTCTCCCGCTGTATCCTCTGTAAACTCTCCCGCTGTATCCTCTGTAAACTCTCCCGCTGTATCCTCTGTAAACTCTCCCACTGTATTTTCTGTAAACTCTCCCGCTGTATCCTCTGTAAACTCTCCCGCTGTATCCTCTGTAAACTCTCCCACTGTATCCTCTGTAAACTCTCCTGCTGTGTCCTCTGTAAACTCTCCCGCTGTATCCTCTGTAAACTCTCCTGCTGTATCCTCTGTAAACTCTCCCGCTGTATCCTCTGTAAACTCTCCCGCTTTATCCTCTGTAAACTCTCCCGCTGTATCCTCTGTAAACTCTCCCGCTGTATGCTCTGTAAACTCTCCTGCTGTGTCCTCTGTAAACTCTCCCGCTGTATCCTCTGTAAACTCTCCCGCTGTATGCTCTGTAAACTCTCCTGCTGTGTCCTCTGTAAACTCTCCTGCTGTGTCCTCTGTAAACTCTCAAAGGGACCATCAACAGTCCAAGGGACCAAGGGAAATCAACAGTCACTGAATTTAAACATGCCTGGGATAAGCACACATCTATCCTAAGATAAAGAGTACATACAGTATACACATAAGGGCAGACTAGATGGACTGTATGGTCTCCTTCTGCCGTCAACCTTCTATGTTTCTATGACCAGGACGGGAGCGATGATGCCCAATGGGACTAGGACGGGAGCGATGAGGCCCAATGGGGCCAGGACTGGAGCGATGAGGCCCAATGGGGCCAGAACGGGAGCAATGAGGCCCAATGGGGCTATAACGAGAGCCATGAGGCCCAATGGGGCCAGAACAGGAGCGATGAGGCCCAGTGGGGCCAGAACAGGAGCAATGAGGCCCAATGGGGCCAGAACGGAAGCGATGAGGCCCAATGGGGCCAGAACGGAAGCGATGAGGCCCAGTGGGGCCAGGACTGGAGCAATGAGGCCCAATGGGGCCAGGTCGGGAGCAGGGCCCCAATGGTGTTTCAATGCTGATAACCTGCGTATAGAGAAGCACCGAGAGGCGGGACTCCCCCAGTCACATGTTTCCCTTGTTGCCCCCTATTGGTCTATGTTGGTATATGTTGTGTACAGACCTTCACTCATTGCTGACGCCCAGTGGCTTACAAACAATAGCGACAGAAGAGGCAGCTGCTACTAGGCCCATGGAGGAAGGAGATCCAGGGCTGGCTGCATAAGGGCCAAGCCGAGAAAATGGGCCTCCAAGCTGAGCCTTTGAGTTGTGCTGCTATAAGGGTGTCTTTGGTTGCTCCACCATTAATAGGCCCCACCCATTGTCCCAACCTCCTCTCCTCTGAGTTTTACCTTTAACAATGAAGGAGCAGCCCTGGCTCCACCCCTGTCCAATGTCCATCCATTTTGCCGTCACCCCTTCCTCCGCTCACACTTGCCTCCATCTTGCCGTCACCCCTTTCTCTCGCCTTCATCTTGCCATCACCCCTTCCTCCAGTCTCCTCCATCTTGCCGTCACTCCCCCTCTCGCCTCCATCTTGCCGTCACCCCTTCCTCCGGTCTCCTCCATCTTGCCGTCACTCCTTCTTCTCTCCTCCATCTTGCCATCACCCCTTCCTCCGGTCTCCTCCATCTTGCCGTCACTCCTTCTTCTCTCCTCCATCTTGCCATCACCCCTTCCTCCGGTCTCCTCCATCTTGCCGTCACTCCTTCCTCTCTCCTCCATCTTGCCGTCACTTCCCCTCTCGCCTCCATCTTGCCGTCACCCATTCCTCTCTCCTTCATCTTGCCGTCACCCCTTCCTCCGGTCTCCTCCATCTTGCCGTCACCCCTTCCTCCGGTCTCCTCCATCTTGCCGTCACTCCTTCCTCTCCTCCATCTTGCCGTCACCCCTTCCTCTGGTCTCCTCCATCTTCCTGTCACCCCTTCCTCTGGTCTCCTCCATCTTGCTGTCACCCCTTCCTTTGGTCTCCTCCATCTTGTTGTCACCCCTTCCTCTGGTCTTCTCCATCTTGCCATCACCCCTCCAGTCGCCTCCATCTTGCCGTCACCCCTTCCTCTCGCCTTCATATTGCCGTCACCCCTTCCTCTGGTCTCCTCCATCTTGCTGTCACCCCTTCCTCTGGTCTTCTCCATCTTGCCATCACCCCTCCAGTCACCTCCATCTTGCCATCACCCCTTCCTCTGGTCTTCTCCATCTTGCTGTCACCCCTTCCTCTGGTCTCCTCCATCTTGCCATCACCCCTCCAGTCGCCTTCATCTTGCCGTCATCCCTTCCTCTGGTCTCCTCCATCTTGCCGTCACCCCTTCCTCTCGCCTTCATATTGCCGTCACCCCTTCCTCTGGTTTCCTCCATCTTGCTGTCACCCCTTCCTCTGGTCTTCTCCATCTTGCAATCACCCCTCCAGTCGCCTCCATCTTGCTGTCACCCCTTCCTCCGGTCTCCTCCATCTTGCCGTCGCCCCTTCTCTCGCCTTCATATTGCCGTCACCCCTTCCTCTGGTCTCCTCCATCTTGCCATCACCCCTCCAGTCGCCTTCATCTTGTTGTCATCCCTTCCTCTC
Organism: Gastrophryne carolinensis; assembly: GCA_027917425.1. Classification (NCBI taxonomy): domain Eukaryota; kingdom Metazoa; phylum Chordata; class Amphibia; order Anura; family Microhylidae; genus Gastrophryne; species Gastrophryne carolinensis. The sequence continues at coordinate 125,591 of JAQIHN010000106.1, forward strand.
GCCTCCATCTTGCCGTTACCCCTTACTCTCGCCTCCATCTTGCTGTCACCCCTTCCTCTCGCCTCCATCTTGCCGTCACCCTTTCCTTCAGTTGCCTCCATCTTACCATTACCCCTTCCTCTCGCCTCCATCTTACCATCACCCCTTCCTCTCACCTCCATCTTGCCATCACCCCTTCCTCTCGCCTCCATCTTGCCGTCACCCCTTCCTCTCGCCTCCATCTTGCCATCACCCCTTCCTTCAGTTACCTCCATCTTGTCGTCACCCCTTACTCCGGTCTCCTCCATCTTGCCGTCACCCCTTCCTCTCACCTCCATCTTGCCGTCACCCCTTCCTCCGGTCTCCTCCATCTTGCCGTCACCCCTTCCTCTCGCCTCCATCTTGCCGTCACCCCTTCCTTCAGTTGCCTCCATCTTACCGTTACCCCTTCCTCTCGCCTCCATCTTACCATCACCCCTTCCTCTCACCTCCATCTTGCCATCACCCCTTCCTCTCGCCTCCATCTTGCCGTCACCCCTTCCTCTCGCATCCATCTTGCCATCACCCCTTCCTTCAGTTACCTCCATCTTGCCGTCACCCCTTCCTCCGGTCTCCTCCATCTTGCCGTCACCCCTTCCTCTCACCTCCATCTTGCCGTCACCCCTTCCTCCGGTCTCCTCCATCTTGCCATCACCCCTTCCTCTCACCTCCATCTTGCCGTCACCCCTTCCTCTCACCTCCATCTTGCCGTCACCCCTTCCTCCGGTCTCCTCCATCTTGCCGTCACCCCTTCCAGTCGCCTCCATCTTGCCGTTACCCCTTCCTCCGGTCGCCTCCATCTTGCCGTCACCCCTTCCTCCGGTCTCCTCCATCTTGCCGTCACCCCTTCCTCCAGTCGCCTCCATCTTGCCGTCACCCCTTCCTCCGGTCTCCTCCATCTTGCCATCACCCCTTCCTCTCGCCTCCATCTTGCCATCACCCCTTCCTCTCGCCTCCATCTTGCCATCACCCCTTCCTTCAGTTACCTTCATCTTGCCGTCACCCCTTCCTCTGGTCTCCTCCATCTTGCCGTCACCCCTTCCTCCAGTCGCCTCCATCTTGCCGTCACCCCTTCCTCCGGTCTCCTCCATCTTGCCGTCACCCCTTCTTCTCGCCTCCATCTTGCCGTCACCCCTTCCTCTGGTCTCCTCCATCTTGCCGTCACCCCTTCCTCTCGCCTCCATCTTGCCGTCACCCCTTCCTCCGGTCTCCTCCATCTTGCCGTCACCCCTTCCTCTAGCCTCCATCTTGCCGCCACCCTTTCCTCTCGCCTCCATCTTGCCGTCACCCCTTCCTCCGGTCGCCTCCATCTTGCCGTCACCCCTTCCTCCGGTCGCCTCCATCTTGCCGTCACCCCTTCCTCCGGTCACCTCCGTCTTGCCGTCACCCCTTCCTCCGGTCGCCTCCATCCTTCTGTCCTCCATATTTTCTCTTGGCCTTTGCTCGTTCTTTGTCTCTCTGATCTCTCTCTCTCTCTTTGTCTCTTTCTCCGTCTGTCTCCACAGGCCCGGGCACCGTCCACGATGGTAACAGCGGTTCTCCGGCGTGTCCGCTGTTGGCGCCCCTGTGGCTGCTCACCCTCCTGCTTCCTCTGTCTGTCCTAGTTTCTTCTGCTCAGTTCTGACCTGCTCCAGGCAGCGCCCTCCTCGCTGACCTTCCCGTCCGGGAGCCGCCATCTTCATTAAAAGAATTTACAACGTTCGATGTCGCAAAATTTAAGGAGAATTAAAAAGAAAAAAACGTAAAAAGCAAAAAAAAAAAAAAACTCAACAAACACAAACGATTGTTTCTAATAAAAAATAAATAAAGGATCCGGAAAAGGTGGCGGAGGCGGCAAAGCTGGAAGAGACTCTTGCGGGGGAGCGAGCCAAGGACTGAGCTGCGCTGGTCGACTCGCCAAAAGACAACGCTCATAAAAAAAAAGACTCTGCTCATCGCAACTCTGCACAACGCGGACGCACCCCCTCCATCCCATCACCTCCGCTTTGTTACCCCCGGACCGTCGGGTCACTTACCTGCAGACTATGGCTCGGGCCTAATTACTTGCTGGAACGCAGCAGAGCAATACTTAACCCTTTGCAGTGCCGCAGGGGAGCGAACTCTCCGTCGGAGCCGCGGAAAGGCCCCGTTTATTTACCCTTTTTTGCTGGACTGTCGATTGTTAGCGTGAACGTGTGATGTCATGTGACCGGATGCTACTTGTGACACTTGGCGTCTGCCGTGGGATTCCTTCCTGTACATGTTGCCCCGGAGGAGGGTGGGGACCTGGGAGGCGGAGGAGGGTGGGGACCCGGGAGGCGGAGGAGGGTGGGGACCCGGGAGGCGGAGGAATGTGGGGACCTGGGAGGCCGAGGCGGAGGAGAGTGGGGATCCGGGAGGCCGAGGCCAAGGAGGGTAGGGACCCGGGAGGCCAAGGCCAATGAGGGTGGGGACCTGGGAGGCGGAGGAGGGTGGGGACCCGGGAACCCGAGGCGGAGGAGGGTGAGGACCCGGGAACCCGAGGCGGAGGAGGGTGGGGACCCAGGAGGCTGAGGCGGAGGAGGGTGGGGACCCGGAAACCGAGGCAGAGGAGGGTGGGGACCGGGAGGCCGAGGCAGGGGGGTAACATACAATGTAAATATGGCAAGAACCTACCTTTATGCATGAGTCCACGTGAGCGGGTGGCGGCCATTGATTGGGCTGCGCTGTAATAGGGGGGACCTGGCAGCGTCTGCACATTACACGAGATAAGCACATGCAGTCACTTGTTTACACCAGCACAGTTTAGCGTTTGTGGCGCCGGCGGGTTGGGGGGGGAAGGGGCATGCGAGGACCTGCGGGGGGAGGGGGGGGCAGGCGGCCATTTTTATTCCAGTTTAGGCATAAGGTGTATGTATGAGTGCTGTACCGGCACGTATGTAGACGCGTCGGCCATGTTTATGTCCCCGTCCCACCCTGGCGCCCTCACGGGTGACACATACCCACAACTGAGCACAAGAACGTCCCCCGGCGCCCTCGCGCACCCAACAACCCGCCAGTCATAAATGCCTTTACCGTGATGGACGCCATGTTTTTAGGGACTTTGAGAGTTTTGCGCATCATGGCGGCTGCAGAGCGAGCTGCCAGGTTACCCAGGGCAACCATTAGACTCCGCCCTGTCCGTGTTGGGGGGTCCCGGTGCCATCAAGGATGAGGGGAGACGCGGGGTCACTGATGACGTCACTGGTGTATGGCAAAGCCTGTGAGCGAGTTCACTATCCCTCGTCTCCAGGTCACTGATGACATCACTGGTGTATGGCGAAGCCTGTGAGCGAGTTCACTATCCCTCGTCTCCAGGTCACTGATGACGTCACTGGTGTATGGCGAAGCCTGTGAGCGAGTTCACTATCCCTCGTCTCCAGCGGCATGCTGTGTGGAGAGACGCCGGGTCACTGATGACATCACCGGTGTATGGCGAAGCCTGTGAGCGAGTTCACTATCCCTCATCTCCAGGTCACTGATGACGTCACAGGTGTATGGCGAAGCCTGCGAGCGAGTTCACTATCCCTCGTCTCCAGGTCACTGATGACGTCACAGGTGTATGGCGAAGCCTGCGAGCGAGTTCACTATCCCTCGTCTCCAGGTCACTGATGATGTCACCGGTGTATGACCACTGATGATGTCAGCCCCCCCCCCCCTCCCCCCTCCCCCCCGGGAATCCTTCCGGCGCTCGTTTCGGGGTCACAGTGCCTGCTGTAGAATTATTGTATATGTGTGTAAATTATATGTCGATTAAATATTTTATTTACCCCCCCAGAGAGGCGGCGGCGCCGTATGTTGTCAGGTCAGTCCGGCCAATCAGGTGTGGTGGGGGGAGGGGGGGATCATCATTACCCAATCAGTATTAGAGGGGGAGAGAGACGGGCGACCACCCAACACCCTAATCTATGAATGAATTTTGTAACTGTAATAATAAATCTGGAGTGAAGGAAGACGTGTGTCTGTTTCATTGTGGCCCGAGGAAGCGGGCGGGGGCGCGTGATGTCACAGCAGGTGAGTGATGGCACAGCAGGTGAGTGATGTCACAGCAGGTGAGTCATGAGACAGCATCGGGGGGGCTACCTTATCACCCACCAGTGCTGCCAGACCCTGTACAAACCCCTCCTGCAAGAGCGCGCTCTCACCTTCTCAAGAGATGCCCTGATGTGTCAGGAGACGATGCTCTCTTCTGTCTAGCTTGTCTCTGCTCTCTTCTGCCTTCTCTGCCTCTGCTCTCTTCTGCCTTTTCTCTCTTCTGCCTCCTGTGCCTCTGCTCTCTTCTGCCTCCCCGGCCTCTGCTCTCTTCTGCCTCTGCTCTCTTTTCTGTCTCCTCTGCCTCTGCTCTCTTCTGCCTCCTCTGCCTTTGCTCTCTTCTATCTACCTTGTCTCTGCTCTCTTCTGTCTCCTCTGCCTCTGCTCTCTTCTGCCTCCTGTGCCTCTGCTCTCTTCTGCCTCCCCGGCCTCTGCTCTCTTCTGCCTCTGCTCTCTTTTCTGTCTCCTCTGCCTCTGCTCTCTTCTGCCTCCTCTGCTCTCTTCTGTCTACCTTGTCTCTGCTCTCTTCTGTCTCCTCTGCCTCTGCTCTCTTCTGCCTCCTGTGCCTCTGCTCTATTCTGCCTTCTCTGCCTCTGCTCTCTTCTGCTTCCTGTGCCTCTGCTCTCTTCTGCCTCTGCTCTCTTTTATGTCTCCTCTGCCTCTGCTCTCTTCTGCCTCTGCTCTCTTTTCTGTCTCCTCTGCCTCTGCTCTCTTCTGCCTCCTCTGCCTCTGCTCTCTTCTGCCTCCTCTGCTCTCTTCTTTCTACCTTGTCTCTGCTCTCTTCTGTCTCCTCTGCCTCTGCTCTCTTCTGCCTCCTCTGCCTCTGCTCTCTTCTGCCTCCTCTGCCTCTGCTCTCTTCTGCCTCCTCTGCCTCTGCTCTCTTCTGCCTCTGCTCTCTCTTCTGTCTCCTCTGCCTCTGCTTTCTCTTCTGTCTCCTCTGCCTCTGCTTTCTCTTCTGCCTCCTCTGCCTCTGCTTTCTTCTGCCTCTGATCTCACTTCTGTCTCCTCTGCCTCTGCTCTCTTCTTTCTACCTTGTCTCTGCCTCCTCTGCCTCTGCTCTCTCTTCTGCCTCCTCTGCCTCTGCTCTCTCTTCTGCCTCCTCTGCCACTGCTCTCTTCTACCTCTGCTCTCTCTTCTGCCTCCTCTGCCTCTGCTCTCTTCTGTCTCCTCTGCCTCTGCTCTCTCTTCTGTCTCCTCTGCCTCTGCTCTCTCTTCTGTCTCCTCTGCCTCTGCTCTCTCTTCTGTCTCCTCTGCCTCTGCTCTCTCTTCTGTCTCCTCTGCCTCTGCTCTCTCTTCTGCCTCCTCTGCCACTGCTCTCTTCTACCTCTGCTCTCTCTTCTGCCTCCTCTGCCTCTGCTCTCTTCTGTCTCCTCTGCCTCTGCTCTCTCTTCTGTCTCCTCTGCCTCTGCTCTCTCTTCTGTCTCCTCTGCCGCTGCTCTCTCTTCTGTCTCCTCTGCCTCTGCTCTCTCTTCTGTCTCCTCTGCCTCTGCTCTCTCTTCTGTCTCCTCTGCCTCTGCTCTCTCTTCTGTCTCCTCTGCCTCTGCTCTCTCTTCTGCCTCCTCTGCCACTGCTCTCTTCTACCTCTGCTCTCTCTTCTGCCTCCTCTGCCTCTGCTCTCTTCTGTCTCCTCTGCCTCTGCTCTCTCTTCTGTCTCCTCTGCCTCTGCTCTCTCTTCTGTCTCCTCTGCCTCTGCTCTCTCTTCTGTCTCCTCTGCCTCTGCTCTCTCTTCTGTCTCCTCTGCCTCTGCTCTCTCTTCTGTCTCCTCTGCCTCTGCTCTCTCTTCTGTCTCCTCTGCCTCTGCTCTCTCTTCTGTCTCCTCTGCCTCTGCTCTCTCTTCTGTCTCCTCTGCCTCTGCTCTCTCTTCTGTCTCCTCTGCCTCTGCTCTCTCTTCTGTCTCCTCTGCCTCTGCTCTCTTCTGTCTCCTCTGCCTCTGCTCTCTCTTCTGTCTCCTCTGCCTCTGCTCTCTCTTCTGTCTCCTCTGCCTCTGCTCTCTCTTCTGTCTCCTCTGCCTCTGCTCTCTCTTCTGCCTCTGCTCTCTCTTCTGCCTCCTCTGCCACTGCTCTCTTCTACCTCTGCTCTCTCTTCTGCCTCCTCTGCCTCTGCTCTCCTCTGTCTCCTCTGCCTCTGCTCTCTTCTTTCTACCTTGTCTCTGACTCCTCTGCCTCTGCTCTCTCTTCTGCCTCCTCTGCCTCTGCTCTCTCTTCTGTCTCCTCTGCCTCTGCTCTCTCTTCTGTCTCCTCTGCCTCTGCTCTCTCTTCTGCCTCCTCTGCCACTGCTCTCTTCTACCTCTGCTCTCTCTTCTGCCTCCTCTGCCTCTGCTCTCTTCTGTCTCCTCTGCCTCTGCTCTCTCTTCTGTCTCCTCTGCCTCTGCTCTCTCTTCTGTCTCCTCTGCCTCTGCTCTCTCTTCTGTCTCCTCTGCCTCTGCTCTCTCTTCTGTCTCCTCTGCCTCTGCTCTCTCTTCTGTCTCCTCTGCCTCTGCTCTCTCTTCTGTCTCCTCTGCCTCTGCTCTCTCTTCTGTCTCATCTGCCTCTGCTCTCTCTTCTGTCTCCTCTGCCTCTGCTCTCTCTTCTGTCTCCTCTGCCTCTGCTCTCTCTTCTGTCTCCTCTGCCTCTGCTCTCTCTTCTGTCTCCTCTGCCTCTGCTCTCTTCTGTCTCCTCTGCCTCTGCTCTCTCTTCTGTCTCCTCTGCCTCTGCTCTCTCTTCTGTCTCCTCTGCCTCTGCTCTCTCTTCTGTCTCCTCTGCCTCTGCTCTCTCTTCTGTCTCCTCTGCCTCTGCTCTCTCTTCTGTCTCCTCTGCCTCTGCTCTCTTCTGCCTCTGCTCTCTCTTCTGTCTCCTCTGCCTCTGCCTCTGCTCTCTTCTGCCTCCTCTGCCTCTGCTTTCTTCTGCCTCCTCTGCCTCTGCTTTCTTCTGCCTCCTCTGCTCTCTCTTCTGTCTCCTCTGCCTCTGCTCTCTCTTCTGCCTCCTCTGCCTCTGCTTTCTTCTGCCTCCTCTGCCTCTGCTCTCTCTTCTTTCTCCTCTGCCTCTGCTCTCTTCTGCCTCCTCTGCCTCTGCTCTCTCTTCTTTCTCCTCTGCCTCTGCTCTCTTCTGCCTCCTCTGCCTCTGCTCTCTCTTCTTTCTCCTCTGCCTCTGCTCTCTCTTCTGTCTCCTCTGCCTCTGCTCTCTTCTGCCTCTGCTCTCTCTTCTGTCTCCTCTGCCTCTGCTCTCTTCTGCCTCTGCTCTCTCTTCTGCCTCCTCTGCCTCTGCTTTCTTCTGTCTCCTCTGCCTCTACTCTCTTCTGTCTCCTCTGCCTCTGCTCTCTCTTCTGTCTCCTCTGCTTCTGCTCTCTCTTCTGCATCCTCTGCCTCTGCTCTCTCTTCTGTCTCCTCTGCCTCTGCTCTCTTCTGCCTCTTCTCTCTCTTCTGCCTCCTCTGCCTCTGCTTTCTTCTGCCTCCTCTGCCTCTGCTCTCTCTTCTTTCTCCTCTGCCTCTGCTCTCTTCTGTCTCCTCTGCCTCTGCTCTCTTCTGTCTCCTCTGCCTCTGCTCTCTCTTCTGCCTCCTCTGCCTCTGCTCTCTCTTCTGTCTCCTCTGCCTCTGCTCTCTCTTCTGTCTCCTCTGCTTCTGCTCTCTCTTCTGTCTCCTCTGCCTCTGCTCTCTCTTCTGTCTCCTCTGCCTCTGCTCTCTCTTCTGTCTCCTCTGCCTCTGCTCTCTCTTCTGTCTCCTCTGCCTCTGCTCTCTCTTCTGTCCCCTCTGCCTCTGCTCTCTCTTCTGTCTCCTCTGCCTCTGCTCTCTCTTCTGTCTTCCCAGCCTGCCGCCTCTTCCGGCTGCTCTCTACTCCGTCTCCCTGGTATCTACTCTCTTCTTTCTTTCTGGTCTGCACTCTTTGCTATCTCCCCGACCTCTGATGACGTCTGTCTCTCCAACCTATGCTCTCTTCTGTCTCCCCGACCAATGCTCTATTCTTAGTATACAGTACGTCCTGCTCCAGATATACTTTCTATCGGGTATTACTCCGCCAGATGGCGCTGGACTGCAGAGACATCAAAAACAGGCTCCTCCCGGCCCCTCAAATGCCCAGGGACCTCCCACAAATCCCCAGATTTCTCTGCAGTCTGGACTGCGAAGGACAAGAATATGGCTCTCTCTTCTCGCAGGTGAGCGGGGTTATTAACCTGCGGCCCTGTAGGTCTATTCCCACCCGTTCCATTATTAATGTGCCTCCCAGCCTTGGCTGCGCTGGTCGGGTGAAGGTGGGCAGCACCGCTGTTAGGTGCTTAGGAGCGCTGCTCCACCGCAATCCTCCACCAAAGGGTAGGCGGGTCAGGCATATGGTGAGCCTCTATGGGATGCCCCTCCCGCACTATTGCCCCTGCCTATCGGTGGGCCCTGTGTTAAGTGGCCGCTGTCCTCCCTCACTCTCCTTGTAGCCTTCGGGGGAAAGGGGGGGTGTGTATGCGTGTATGTATGTATATACGTGTACTGGCTTCGTGCTTTATTACATCGCTTTGTGTCAGCCGCCGCACTGACTTGTTTTATTATTACTGTACTTAAAATTGCCGCCGCCGTGCGCCTTTTTGTCACCATGCTCCGCGCTTGGCAGCGGCGTTACCTCAGGTGCTGGCGCGCTGTCATTGGCTGCTTGTCACGTGTTGGCTTCGCGCTCTTCGGGGGGGGGGGGCAGGGGCCTGTCTCTGGCGCGTTCTGAATCATGGCTTGTGCGGGCCCGCCCCTTGAGGTATACCAACGCCATTTTGTCTGCTTGTTCGGCTTCTGCTTGACGGACCTCTACCTACCGCGGTCCGTAAGTGCCCTCGCAGGCGGCTTTATTACCACCCTTTTATTATTGTCTGCTTACGGCTCATTTGACTGTGTCTTTCAGACTGGCGAACCCATTGGCTTCTCCCGGCCCTCTATTAGTTGATTAACTTGTGGGGCCTAGTGTAATTACTCCCACTCCCTAGCGGGTTATTGGGGCATCCGGGGTTGCTATATAGCGTTATTCCCTATCGCCGTATAGTGCCGCGATATTCACCATATGGAGGCATCCCAGGATAATGTGACCGGGGTCCCTTCGGGACAAGACCGGCTGTGTGTAGCGTGTGGGCAGCCTCATGCTGACGCTGACAAGGCGCGGGTCTGTGTAACCTGTGCTGAGCAGGTGCTTGCATTGCAATCTGGCCTGCCAGTGGCTGCACCTCGTTTCACTTCACCTTCTCCCCCAAGCTTAAATCTCACTTCTACTGAGTTGCATACTAGTGGGGATTCTCAGCCTGCTGTGTCTTCTAGACTGGCTACTGTTGAACAGATTATTGCGAGGTCTTTAGCGTGTAAGGCCCCTGCTAAGAAGTGGCACTTGACGCCTAATGTCACTGTTTTCCCTATGGGAACTGAGGAGTTTTGGAATCTTTGTGGCTATACCCCGTCTGATGAAGGGGAGCTCTTTTCTGATTCAGGCTCATCTGATGAGAGACCAAGGGGTCATGACGATTCTGCCTCTGACCCCTGGGCCCCGGATGACACTGACAGATTATTGACCCAGATTTTTGAGGTTCTGTCTATCTCTCTCCCTGTTGAGGCTCCCAGGCAAAGAGAGGAGCTTTTCCATACAGCAACATCACGTTTGGAATTTCCAGAGCAGGCACATTTCCATAACCTTGTGCTCAAGGAATGGGAGCGCCCTAGTAGACTTCCCGGTGTACCTAAGAGTTGGGGTAGGAAGTATCCCTTTCCTGCTGATGTGGTGAAGTGTTGGTCATCCCCTCCCGAAGTGGATGCCCCGATCCTAGGGCTATCTAACACCTCTGTCATGCATTCCCCTGATTCTACTACCCTGCGGGATGCTGAGGACCGGCGTATTGATCAGCTGGCATCCCACGCCTTTGCATGTGCGGGAACGGCGCTGCGCCCGGTCTGTGCCTCGGCCATTACTGCTGTTGCCACTAGAACCCTTATCAGAAGTATCCTTGATAGTGCCCCTGATGATTTGCCTTGTGAGGTGTTTAATGCACTCTCTAGTTGTGATGTTTTTGTAAATTTTGTCCTCTCAGCATTGGATGACACCATCAGAATGTGTGCCAGAACTTCTCTTGTGGTGGCTATACGCCGCTCGGTTTGGCTGCGACAGTGGGCTGCTGACAACGCTGCCGAGAAGGCCCTCACTGGTTTTCCAGGACTGCGCCTGTTTGGGGACCGTCTGGACCTTTTTGCTAAGGGAGGCAGGTTACCCCAGCGCAGGCGGCAATCTCGGCCCTTTCAGGGTCAGGGTTCCTTCTCCCCCTACTGTGGTGCTAGACAGGGGAGGGGGGTTTCCTTTACTGGGGCCCGGGGAGACTTCTGGGGTAGAGGCAGAGGATGTGGACGTCCTGGCTCCTCCTGTGGCTCCAAGATTAAGTCCTCTCCCAAGCTCCCTCAGGCATGATGGGGCTCCCCTCACCCATCCGGGTGGGGGGACGGCTGCAGCACTTTGCTCACGTCTGGAGGCTTCATGTCTCAGACCGGTGGATTCAGGAGGTAGTGTCCTCTGGTTACAAGATAGTTTGCTGCCTGTCCCCCTCCAAGATTCATCAGATCCCAGATTCCTCAGGACCCTGTGTCAGCTCAGGAGCTAGTGCAAGCAGTGCAGGGCCTCCTGGAGTTGGGGGTCATCTGCCAGGTCCCTTTAAGAGAAAAAGGCAAGGGCTTTTATTCCAACCTATTCACAGTACCCAAAAAGGATGGTTCTGTCAGGCCCATCCTGGACTTAGATTCTCAACAAGTTTGTCAGGGGCAGGCGCTTTCGCATGGAGACTCTGCGCTCTGCCATCAGTTCCCTGCGCCAAGGGGATTTCATGACTTCTGTGGACATCAAAGATGCTTACCTTCATATTCCTGTGTTCCCAGGTCATCAAAGGTTCCTCAGGTTCGCTCTGATGGATCAACACTACCAATTTGTGGCCTTGCCCTTCGGCCTCACTTCAGCTCCCAGGGTGTTCACCAAGGTGCTGGCTGGCGTGATGTCTCTGCTCAGATGTCAGGGCGTCCGCGTGCTTCCCTATCTGGACGACATTCTCATCACTTCCCAGTCTCTACATCAGGCAGAATTGGATACTCAGCTGGTGGTGTCCACTCTGGAGTCTTTTGGATGGGTGATCAACCACCCCAAGTCCTCACTGTCCCCTTCCTTGGTAACTCCATTCCTGGGAATGAATCTGAAAACAGTTCATTCAAGGATTTTCCTTCCTCAACAGAAGGTGGACAGTCTGATTGCACAGGCTCAGTCCCTCCTAGCTTGTCCCCATCCCTCCATCAGGCAGGGGATGCAGCTGGTGGGCCTGATGGTGGCGTGCTTCGAAGCGGTCCCTTATGCTCAGTTCCACTTGAGGCCTCTGCAACTCCACCTCTTATCAGTATGGGACAAGGACCCAGCGTCCCTGGACAGGGTCTGTGTGCTTTCCCCCCTGGTCAGGAGGTCCCTCTCATGGTGGATGGACTCAAGGAACCTTTTGGGGGGCAGATCCTTTCTGACCCCTTCCTGGGAGACAGTCACCACGGATGTCAGTCTGTCAGGTTGGGGGGGTTTCTGGAAGTCCCTGCGGTTCCAGGGGAGGTGGGGTCCTCAGGAGGCCCACACACCTATCAATGTCTTGGAGCTGCGATCGATCAGGTTAGTTCTGGCTCACTTGACTACTCACCTTCGGGGCCTGCCTGTTCAGGTGCGTTCAGACAACCAGACGGCAGTTGCCTACATCAATCCTCAGGGAGGGACCCTGAGCAAGGGGGCCCTCCAGAAAGTGTCTGATCCTGACCTGGGCGGAGGCCAATGTCCCCTGCATATCAGCTGTGTACATCCCGGGGGTGGAAAATCGCCTGGCGGACTCTCTGAGCAGGGGGACCCCTCGCCAGGGAGAATGGTCCCTATGCAGCAGGGTGTTTCAATCTCTGTGTCACCGTTGGGGCCAACCAGATGTGGATCTGTTTGCATCCCGTCACAATCTCATGTCCCAGGATCCTCTGGCCTTGACCTCGGATGTGCTAGCAATGTCATGGCAGGACTTTAGGTTCCTGTACGTCTTCCCTCCAATCCCCCTGCTGGGCAGGGTTCTGCGCAAGATTGCTCTGGAGGGGTGCCAGCAATTCTGGTGGCCCCCAGGTGGCCAAGAAGAGTGTGGTTCGCAGACGTGGTGCAGCTGGCAGTAGATCAGTACGCTCTGCCCTTGGTGCCAGATCTGATCACTCAGGGCTCACTACGCCATCCCAATTTACAAACTCTGGCTTTGACGGCTTGGCTGCTGAAACCTCCATCTTGATGGAGAAGGGGCTGTCTTCCTCAGTTGTGGATACTTTGATTAAAGCTAGGAAGAAGTCTTCCTCTTCCATTTATTACAGGGTTTGGCGTGCCTACATTGACTGGTGTGAGTCTAAGTCTCTTCCCTGTCGTGTGTTCTCTATTCCCAGGATTCTGGAGTTCCTGCAGCATGGGTTGCTAAGGAGAGGGTTTTGCACTCTTTGGATGTGGTTAGGTGTCTGAAGTACTATCTGGTGGCTACTGCACCTTTCAGGAAGACTGATGCTCTTTTTGTGGTCCCTTCTGGTCCTAGAAAGGGTTTGGCTCCTGCCAAGTCTACTATCAGCAAGTGGATCCGTCAGGCTGTGATTCAGGCCTATTCTGCTAAGGGGAAGAATCCTCCCTTCCGCCTTACTGCTCATTCTACTCGCGCTATTGGTGCGTCCTGGGCTTTTCAGCACCAGGCTTCTGTTGAACAAGTTTGCAAGGCCGCTACTTGGTCTTCTGTTCATACTTTTTCTAAGTTTTACAAGGTTGATGTTAGGGCCTCAGCTGATGCTGCTTCTGGCTGCAAGGTTTTGCAGGTGGCAGTGGTTTAAACTGTCTGCTGCTGATTTTTGTTGGGGATCCCACCCTACTTTATGGACACTGCTATTGGATGTCCCGAATGTAAGTATTATATCTGGAGCAGGACGTACTGTATACTCATAATACCAATTCTACAGCTGAGTAATCACAGAATTGTATTTTTCTGTCTCCCCGACCAGTGCTCTCTTCTGTCTCCCCGACCAGTGCTCTCTTCTGTCTCCCCGACCAGTGCTCTCTTCTGTCTTCCCGACCAGTGCTCTCTTCTGTCTCCCCGACCAGTGCTCTCTTCTGTCTTCCCTACCAATGCTCTCTTCTGTCTCCCCGACCAATGCTCTCTTCTGTCTTCCCGATCAGTGCTCTCTTCTGTCCCCCTGACCAGTGCTCTTTTCTGTCCCCCCGACCAATGCTCTCTTCTGTCTCCCCGACCAGTGCTCTTTTCTGTCCCCCCGACCAATGCTCTCTTCTGTCTTCCCGACCAGTGCTCTCTTCTGCCTCCCCGACCAGTGCTCTTTTCTATCTTCCCGACCAGTGCTCTTTTCTATCTTCCCGACCAGTGCTCTTTTCTGTCCCCCCGACCAATGCTCTCTTCTGTCTTCCCGACTAGTGCTCTCTTCTGTCTCCCCAACCAGTGCTCTCTTCTATCTTCCCGACCAGTGCTCTTTTCTGTCCCCCCCAACCAGTGATCTCTTCTGCCTCCCCGACCAGTGCTCTCTTCTGTCTCCCCGAACAGTGCTATCTTTTGTCCCCCAACCAGTGCTCTCTTCTGTACGCCTGACCAGTGCTCTCTTCTGTCTCCCCGACCAGTGCTCTCTTCTGCCTCCCCGACCAGTGCTCTCTTCTGTCTCCCTGACCAGTGCTCTCTTCTGTCTCCCTGACCAGTGCTCTCTTCTGTCTCCCCGACCAGTGCTCTCTTATGTCTCCCTGACCAGTGCTCTCTTCTGCCTCCCTGGCCTCTGCTCTCTTCTGCTTCCCGGACCAGTGCTCTCTTCTGTCTCCCCGACCAGTGCTCTCTTCTGCCTCCCTGGCCTCTGCTCTCTTCTGCTTTCCTGACCAGTTCTCTCTTCTGCTTCCCTGACCAGTTCTCTCTTCTGTCTCCCCGACCAGTGCTCTCTTCTGTCTCCCCGACCAGTGCTCTCTTCTGCCTCCCTGGCCTCTGCTCTCTTCTGCTTCCCCGACCAGTGCTCTCTTCTGCCTTTCTGGCCTCTGCTCTCTTCTGCTTCCCCGACCCGTGCTCTCTTCTGCCTCCCTGGCCTCTGCTCTCTTCTGCTTCCCTGACCAGTTCTCTCTTCTGTCTCCCCGACCAGTGCTCTCTTCTGTCTCCCCGACCAGTGCTCTCTTCTGCCTCCCTGGCCTCTGCTCTCTTATGTCTCCCTGACCAGTGCACTCTTCTCTCTACCCAACCAGTGCTCTCTTCTTCCTCCCTGACCAGTGCACTCTTCTCTCTACCCGACCAGTGCTCTCTTCTGTCCCCCCTGACCAGTGCTCTCTTCTGTCTTCCCGGCCAGTGCTCGCTTCTATCTTCCGGACCAGTGCTCTCTTCTGCCTCCTCGGCCTATGCTCTCTTTTGTGTCCCTGACCAGTGCTCTCTTCTGAGTCCCTGACCAGTGCTCTTTTCTGTCCCCCCTGACCAGTGCTCTCTTCTCTTTGCCCAAACAGTGCTGCTTCTCTCTCCCTGGCCTACGCTCTCTTCTGTCTCTCTGACAAGTGCTCTCTTCTGTGTCCCCAACCAGTGCTCTTCTGTCTTCCCGGCCAGTGCTCGCTTCTGTCTTACCGACCAGTGCTCTCTTCTGCCTCCCTGGCCTACGCTCTCTTCTGTCTCCCCAACCAGTGCTCTCTTCTGTCTTCCTGACTAGTGCTCTCTACTGTCTCCCTGCCCTGACCAGTGCTCTCTTCTGCCCCCCTGATCAGTGCTCTCTTCTGTCCCCCTGACCAGTGCTCTCTTCTGTCCCCCTGACCAGTGCTATCTTCTGTCTCCCTGATCAGTGCTCTCTTTTGTCTCCCTGATCAGTGCTCTCTTTTGTCTCCCTGATCAGTGCTCTCTTCTGTCTCCCCGACCAGTGCTCTCCCTTGTCTTCCCGACCAGTGCTCTCTTCTGCTTCCCTGACCAGTTCTCTCTTCTGTCTCCCCGACCAGTGCTCTCTTCTGTCTCCCCGACCAGTGCTCTCTTCTGCCTCCCTGGCCTCTGCTCTCTTCTGCTTCCCCGACCAGTGCTCTCTTCTGCCTTTCTGGCCTCTGCTCTCTTCTGCTTCCCCGACCCGTGCTCTCTTCTGCCTCCCTGGCCTCTGCTCTCTTCTACTTCCCTGACCAGTTCTCTCTTCTGTCTCCCCGACCAGTGCTCTCTTCTGCCTCCCTGGCCTCTGCTCTCTTATGTCTCCCTGACCAGTGCACTCTTCTCTCTACCCAACCAGTGCTCTCTTCTTCCTCCCTGACCAGTGCACTCTTCTCTCTACCCGACCAGTGCTCTCTTCTGTCCCCCCTGACCAGTGCTCTCTTCTGTCTTCCCGGCCAGTGCTCGCTTCTATCTTCCGGACCAGTGCTCTCTTCTGCCTCCTCGGCCTATGCTCTCTTTTGTGTCCCTGACCAGTGCTCTCTTCTGAGTCCCTGACCAGTGCTCTTTTCTGTCCCCCCTGACCAGTGCTCTCTTCTCTTTGCCCAAACAGTGCTGCTTCTCTCTCCCTGGCCTACGCTCTCTTCTGTCTCTCTGACAAGTGCTCTCTTCTGTGTCCCCAACCAGTGCTCTTCTGTCTTCCCGGCCAGTGCTCGCTTCTGTCTTACCGACCAGTGCTCTCTTCTGCCTCCCTGGCCTACGCTCTCTTCTGTCTCCCCAACCAGTGCTCTCTTCTGTCTTCCTGACTAGTGCTCTCTACTGTCTCCCTGCCCTGACCAGTGCTCTCTTCTGCCCCCCTGATCAGTGCTCTCTTCTGTCCCCCTGACCAGTGCTCTCTTCTGTCCCCCTGACCAGTGCTATCTTCTGTCTCCCTGATCAGTGCTCTCTTTTGTCTCCCTGATCAGTGCTCTCTTCTGTCCCCCTGACCAGTGCTCTCTTCTGTCCCCCTGACCAGTGCTCTCTTCTGTCCCCCTGACCAGTGCTCTCTTCTGTCCCCCTGACCAGTGCTCTCTTCTGTCCCCCTGACCAGTGCTCTCTTCTGTCCCCCTGACCAGTGCTCTCTTCTGTCCCCCTGATCAGTGCTCTCTTCTGTCCCCCTGACCAGTGCTCTCTTCTGTCCCCCTGACCAGTGCTCTCTTCTGTCCCCCTGACCAGTGCTCTCTTCTGTCCCCCTGACCAGTGCTCTCTTCTGTCCCCCGGACCAGTGCTCTCTTCTGTCCCCCGGACCAGTGCTCTCTTCTGTCCCCCTGACCAGTGCTCTCTTCTGTCTTCCCGACCACTGCCCTCTTCTGCCTCCCTGACCAGTGCTCTCTTCTGTCCCCCTGACCAGTGCTCTCTTCTGTCCCCCTGACCAGTGCTCTCTTCTGTCCCCCTGACCAGTGCTCTCTTCTGTTTTCCTGACAGTGATCTCTTCTGCCTCCCTGACCAGTACTCTCTTTTGTCTTTGTCTCCCTGATCAGTGCTCTCTTCTGTCCCCCTGACCAGTGCTCTCTTCTGTCCCCCTGACCAGTGCTCTCTTCTGTCCCCCTGACCAGTGCTCTCTTCTGTCCCCCTGACCAGTGCTCTCTTCTGTCCCCCTGACCAGTGCTCTCTTCTGTCCCCCTGACCAGTGCTCTCTTCTGTCCCCCTGACCAGTGCTCTCTTCTGTCCCCCTGACCAGTGCTCTCTTCTGTCCCCCTGACCAGTGCTCTCTTCTGTCCCCCTGACCAGTGCTCTCTTCTGTCCCCCTGACCAGTGCTCTCTTCTGTCCCCCTGACCAGTGCTCTCTTCTGTCTCCCCAACCAGTGTTCTCTTCTAGCTCCTCAGCCTCTGATCCCTTCTGTCTTCCCGACCACTGCCCTCTTCTGCCTCCCTGACCAGTGCTCTCTTCTGTCCCCCTGACCAGTGCTCTCTTCTGTTTTCCTGACAGCGATCTCTTCTGCCTCCCTGACCAGTACTCTCTTTTGTCTTTGTCTCCCTGATCAGTGCTCTCTTCTGCCTCCCTGACCAGTGCTCTCTTCTGTCTCCCTGACCAGTGCTCTCTTCTGTCCCCCTGACCAGTGCTCTCTTCTGTCTCCCTGACCAGTGCTCTCTTCTGTCCCCCTGACCAGTGCTCTCTTCTGTCCCCCTGACCAGTGCTCTCTTCTGTCCCCCTGACCAGTGCTCTCTTCTGTCCCCCTGACCAGTGCTCTCTTCTGTCCCCCTGACCAGTGCTCTCTTCTGTCCCCCTGACCAGTGCTCTCTTCTGTCCCCCTGACCAGTGCTCTCCTCTGTCCCCCTGACCAGTGCTCTCTTCTGTCCCCCTGACCAGTGCTCTCTTCTGTCCCCCTGACCAGTGCTCTCGTCTGTCTCCCCAACCAGTGTTCTCTTCTGTCCCCCCGACCAGTGCTCTCTTCTGTCCCCCTGACCAGTGCTCTCTTCTGTTTTCCTGACAGTGATCTCTTCTGCCTCCCTGACCAGTACTCTCTTTTGTCTTTGTCCCCCTGACCAGTGCTCTCTTCTGTCCCCCTGACCAGTGCTCTCTTCTGTCCCCCTGACCAGTGCTCTCTTCTGTCCCCCTGACCAGTGCTCTCTTCTGTCCCCCTGACCAGTGCTCTCTTCTGTCCCCCTGACCAGTGCTCTCTTCTGTCCCCCTGACCAGTGCTCTCTTCTGTCCCCCTGACCAGTGCTCTCTTCTAACTCCCTGACCAGTACTCTCTTTTGTCTCTGTCTTCCCGATCAGTGCTCTCTTCTGTCTTCCTTACCAGTGCTCTCTTCTCTCTGCCTGACCAGTGTTCTCTTCTGCTTCCTCGGCCTATATTCTCTTCTGTGTCCCCAACCAGTGCTCTCTTCTGTCTTCCTGACCAGTGCTCTCTTCTGTCTTCCCGATCAGTGCTCTCTTCTCTCTTCCTTACCAGTGCTCTCTTCTCTCTGCCCGACCAGTGCTCCCTTCTGTCTTCCCGACCAGTGCTCTCTTCTGCTTCCTCGGCCTATATTCTCTTCTGTCCCCCTGACCAGTGCTCTCTTCTGTCCCCCTGACCAGTGCTCTCTTCTGTCTCTGTCTCCCCAACCAGTGCTCTCTTCTGTCCCCCTGGCCAGTGCTCTCTTCTGCCTCCCAGACAAGTGCTCTCTTCTCTCTTCCTTACCAGTGCTCTCTTCTCTCTGCCCGACCAGTGCTCTCTTCTTCTTCCTCGGCCTATATTCTCTTCTGTGTCCCCAACCAGTGTTCTCTTCTGTCTTCCTGTCCAGTGCTGTCTTCTCGATCAGTGCTCTCTTCTCTCTTCCTTACCAGTGCTCTCTTCTCTCTGCCTGACCAGTGCTCTCTTCTGCTTCCTCGGCCTATATTCTCTTCTGCCTCCCCGACCAGTGCTCTTTTCTGCCTCCCCGACCAGTGCTCTCTTCTGTCCCCCTGACCAGTGCTCTCTTCTGTCTCCCCGACCAGTGCTCTCTTCTGTCTCCCCGACCAGTGCTCTCTTCTGCCTCCCCGACCAGTGCTCTCTTCTGCCTCCCCGGCCAGTGCTCTCTTCTGCCTCCCCGGCCAGTGCTCTCTTCTGCCTCCCCGGCCTCTGCTTTCTTCTGCCTCCCCCGCCCCCTCCTCATTCTCGGCGCCTGACACAAAGGAGGAAGTCAGCTGTGATTGGCAGATGCGCTGCCTGTGTAACGCCATTGGCTCTTAGCGGGACATGAAGAGGGATCAGCGGGTACAAATCTCAGACTTTATTGACACAGCACAAGATTACAACCTCCTAGAAAAGATTACAAACGCTGTGAAACATGCAGCCGCCCAGCCAGGTATCCCCGCACATGTGACCCACACACAGGGAATCCCCGCACATGTGACCCACACACAGGGAATCTCCGCACATGTGACTAACACGCCAGGTATATGTGACTGACACGCCGGTATTCCCGCATATGTGACCCACATACAGGGTATCCCCACACATGTGAATGACAGGACGGGTATCCCCGCACGTGTGACCGTCACGCTGGGTATCCCCGCACATGTGACTCACACACAGGGAATCTCTGCACATGTAGCTGACAGGCCGGGTATCCCCGCACATGTGACTCACACACAGGGAATCTCCGCACATGTGACTGACAGGCCGGGTATATGTGACTGACACGCCCGGTATTCCCGCACATGTGACTGACACGCCGGGTATCCCCGCACATGTGACTAACATGCTGGGTAGCTTCGAATGGACCAGCTCACCGGGCACAAATAAAGATCTAATGGTGAAGAGCTGCAGCGGCCAGACATTGCGGCGCCCCCCACTGCCGGAGTCACCCCACAACTATTGTACTCACACTGCTACAAGAATGACAACACAGGAGGGGGGGGGGGGGGGTGAGTGTGACGGCCACGCCCCCGACTGCCGGATATGCTAATGACCACTAAATCCTAGTCCCAACAACACCCCGGAGACCCACAACACCATGCCGACATCTGCCCCGCGACAACGCCCGAAATCCCACAACAAAGTGACACCCTGAATTCCACAACAACACCCAGACACCCGGAATCCCACAATAACACCCAGACACCCGGAATCTCAAAACACCCTGACACCCGGAATCTCACAACACCCTGACACCCGGAATCTCACAACAAGCTGACACCCGGAATCTCACAACACCCAGACACCCGGAATCTCACAACACCCAGACACCCGGAATCTCACAACACCCTGACACCCGTAATCTCACAACACCCTGACACCCGGAATCTCACAACAAGCTGACACCCGGAATCTCACAACACCCTGAATCTCACAACACCCTGACACCCGGAATCTCACAACACCCTGACACCCGGAATCTCACAACACCCTGACACCCAGAATCCTACAACAAGCTGACACCCGGAATCTCACAACACCCTGACACCCGGAATCTCACAACAAGCTGACACCCGGAATCTCACAACAAGCTGACACCCGGAATCTCACAACACGCTGACACCCGGAATCTCACAACACGCTGACACCCGGAATCTCACAACACGCTGACACACGGAATCTCACAATAACACCCAGACACCTGGAATCTAACAACAACAACACCCTGACACTTGGAATCCCACAATAACACCCAGACACCTGGAATCTAACAACAACACCCTGACACTCGGAATCTCACAACTCCCAGACACCTGGAATCTAACAACAACAACACCCTGACACTCGGAATCCCACAATAACACCCAGACACCTGGAATCTAACAACAACAACACCCTGACACTTGGAATCCCACAATAACACCCAGACACCTGGAATCTAACAACAACACCCTGACACTCGGAATCTCACAACTCCCAGACACCTGGAATCTAACAACAACAACACCCTGACACTCGGAATCCCACAATAACACCCAGACACTCGGAATCCCACAATAACACCCAGACACTCGGAATCCCGCAATAACACCCAGACACTCGGAATCCCGCAATAACACCCAGACACTCGGAATCCCACAATAACACCCAGACACTCGGAATCCCACAACAACACCCAGACACTCGGAATCCCACAACAACACCCAGACACTCGGAATCCCACAACAACACCCAGACACTCGGAATCCCACAACAACACCCAGACACTCGGAATCCCACAACAACACCCAGACACTCGGAATCCCACAACAACACCCAGACACTCGGAATCCCACAACAACACCCAGACACTCGGAATCCCACAACAACACCCAGACACTCGGAATCCCACAACAACACCCAGACACTCGGAATTCCACAACAACACCCAGACACTCGGAATCCCACAACAACACCCAGACACTCGGAATCCCACAACAACACCCAGACACTCGGAATCCCACAATAACACCTTGACACTCGGAATCCCACAACAACACCCTGACACTCGGAATCCCACAACAACACCCTGACACTCGGAATCCCACAATAACACCCAGACACTCGTGATCCAACAATAACACCCAGACACTCGTGATCCAACAATAACACCCAGACACTCGTGATCCAACAATAACACCCAGACACTCGTGATCCAACAATAACACCCAGACACTCAGAATCCCACAATAACACCCTGACACTCAGAATCCCACAATAACACCCTGACACTCGTGATCCAACAATAACACCCAGACACTCGTAATCCCACAACAACACCCAGACACTCGGAATCCCACAATAACACCCTGACACTCGGAATCCCACAACAACACCCTGACACTCTGAATCCCACAATAACACCCTGACACTCGGAATCCCACAACAACACCCTGACACTCGGAATCCAACAACAACACCCTGACACTCGGAATCCCACAACAACACCCTGACACTCGGAATCCCACAATAACACCCTGACACTCGGAATCCCACAACAACACCCTGACACTCGGAATCCCACAATAACACCCTGACACTCGGAATCCCACAACAACACCCTGACACTCGGAATCCAACAACAACACCCTGACACTCGGAATCCCACAACAACACCCTGACACTCGGAATCCCACAATAACACCCAGACACTCGGAATCCCACAATAACACCCAGACACTCGTGATCCAACAATAACACCCTGACACTCGTGATCCAACAATAACACCCTGACACTCGTGATCCAACAATAACACCCAGACACTCGTGATCCAACAATAACACCCAGACACTCAGAATCCCACAATAACACCCTGACACTCGTGATCCAACAATAACACCCAGACACTCGTGATCCAACAATAACACCCAGACACTCAGAATCCCACAATAACACCCTGACACTCGTGATCCAACAATAACACCCAGTCACTCGTGATCCAACAATAACACCCAGACACTCGGAATCCCGCAATAACACCCAGACACTCGGAATCCCGCAATAACACCCAGACACTCGGAATCCCGCAATAACACCCAGACACTCGGAATCCCGCAATAACACCCAGACACTCTGAATCCCACAATAACACCCAGACACTCTGAATCCCACAATAACACCCAGACACTCGTGATCCAACAATAACACCCAGACACTCAGAATCCCACAATAACACCCTGACACTCGTGATCCAACAATAACACCCAGTCACTCGTGATCCAACAATAACACCCAGACACTCGGAATCCCGCAATAACACCCAGACACTCGGAATCCCGCAATAACACCCAGACACTCGGAATCCCGCAATAACACCCAGACACTCGGAATCCCGCAATAACACCCAGACACTCGGAATCCCGCAATAACACCCAGACACTCGGAATCCCGCAATAACACCCAGACACTCGGAATCCCGCAATAACACCCAGACACTCTGAATCCCACAATAACACCCAGACACTCTGAATCCCACAATAACACCCAGACACTCGGAATCCCACAATAACACCCTGACACTCGGAATCCCACAATAACACCCAGACACTCGGAAACCCACAATAACACCCAGACACTCGGAAACCCACAATAACACCCAGACACTCGGAAACCCACAATAACACCCAGACACTCGGAAACCCACAATAACACCCAGACACACGGAAACCCACAATAACACCCAGACACTCTGAATCCCACGATAACACCCTGACACTCGGAATCCCACAATAACACCCTGACACTCGGAATCCAACAACAACACCCTGACACTCGGAATCCCACAACAACACCCTGACACTCGGAATCCCACAACAACACCCTGACACTCGGAATCCAACAACAACACCCTGACACTCGGAATCCCACAATAACACCCTGACACTCGGAATCCCACAATAACACCCAGACACTCGTGATCCAACAATAACAACCAGTCACTCGTGATCCAACAATAACATGCTGACACTCGGAATCCCACAATAACACCCAGACACTCGTGATCCAACAATAACACCCAGTCACTCGTGATCCAACAATAACACCCAGACACTCGGAATCCCACAATAACACCCATACACTCGTGATCCAACAATAACATGCTGACACTCGGAATCTCACAATAACATGCTGACACTCAGAATCTCACAATAACACGCTGACACTCGGAATCCCACAATAACACCCTGACACTCGGAATCTCACAATAACACCCTGACACTCGGAATCTCACAATAACACCCTGACACTCGGAATCTCACAATAACACCCAGAAACTCGGAATCCCACAATAACACCCAGGCACTCGGAATCCCACAACAACACCCAGACACTCGGAATCTCACAATAACACCCTGACACTCGGAATCCCACAATAACACCCAGACACTCTGAATCCCACAACACCCTGACACTCTGAATCCCACAATAACACCCTGACACTCGGAATCCCACAATAACACCCAGACACTCGGAATCCCACAATAATACCCTGACACTCGGAATTCCACAACAACACCCAGACTCTCGGAATCCCACAAAAAGACCCAGACTCCCGGAATCCCACAATAACACCCTGACACTCGGAATCCCACAATAACACCCATACACTCGTGATCCAACAATAACACCCAGACACCCGGAATCTCACAATAACATGCTGACACTCAGAATCTCACAATAACACGCTGACACTCGGAATCCCACAATAACACCCTGACACTCGGAATTCCACAATAACACCCTGACACTAGGAATCCCACAATAACACCCAGTCACTCGTGATCCAACAATAAAATGCTGACACTCGGAATCTCACAATAACACGCTGACACTCGGAATCCCACAATAACACCCAGACACTCGTGATCCAACAATAACACGCTGACACTCGGAATCCCACAATAACACCCAGACACTCGGAATCCCACAAAAGACCCAGACTCCCGGAATCCCACAATAACACCCAGACACTCGGAATCGCACAATAAAACCCAGACACCCAGAATCCCACAATAACATGCTGACACTCGGAATCCCACAATAACACCCAGACACTCGGAATCCCACAATAACACCCAGACACTCGTGATCCAACAATAACATGCTGACACTCGGAATCTCACAATAACACCCAGACACTCGGAATCGCACAATAAGACCCAGACACTCGGAATCCCACAATAACATGCTGACACTCGGAATCTCACAATAACACCCAGACACTCGGAATCGCACAATAAGACCCAGACACTCGGAATCCCACAATAACACGCTGACACTCGGAATCCCACAATAACATGCTGACACTCGGAATCGCACAATAAGACCCAGACACTCGGAATCCCACAATAACATGCTGACACTCGGAATCTCACAATAACACCCAGACACTCGGAATCCCACAATAACACCCAGAAACTCGGAATCCCACTATAAGACCCAGACACCCGGAATCCCACTATAAGACCCAGACACCCGGAATCCCACAATAACACCCAGACACTTGGAATCCCACAGTAACACCCTGACACTCGGAATCCCACAATAACACCCAGACACTCGCGATCTAACAATAACATGCTGACACTAGGAATCCCACATTAACACCCAGACACTCGGAATCCCACAATAACACCCAGATACTCGTGATCCAACAATAACATGCTGACACTCGGAATCTCACAATAACACGCTGACACTCGGAATCGCACAATAAGACCCAGACACTCGGAATCCCACAATAACACCCAGACACCCGGAATCCCACAATAACACCCAGACACTTTGAATCCCACAATAACACCCAGAAACTCGGAATCCCACAATAACACCCAGAAACTCGGAATCCCACTATAAGACCCAGACACCCGGAATCCCACTATAAGACCCAGACACCCGGAATCCCACTATAAGACCCAGACACCCGGAATCCCACAATAACACCCAGACACTTGGAATCCCACAGTAACACCCAGACACTCGGAATCCCACAATAACACCCAATCACTCATGATCCAACAATAACATGCTGACACTCGGAATCCCACAATAACACCCTGACACTTGGAATCCCACAATAACACCCAGACACTTGGAATCCCACAATAACACCCAGACACTCGGAATCCCACTATAAGACCCAGACACCCGGTCACTCATGATCCAACAATAACATGCTGACACTCGGAATCCCACAATAACACCCTGACACTTGGAATCCCACAAAAACACCCTGACACTCGTGATCTAACAATAACATGCTGACACTCGGAATCCCACAATAACACCCTGACACTCGGAATCCCACAATAACACCCAGACACTCGGAATGCCACAATAACACCCAGAATCCCACAATAACACCCAGACACTCGTGATCCCACTATAAGACCCAGACACCCGGAATCTCACAATAACACCCAGACACTCGTGATCCCACTATAAGACCCAGACACTTGGAATCCCACAATAACACCCAGATACTCGGAATCCCACTATAAGACCCAGACACCCGGTCACTCATGATCCAACAATAACATGCTGACACTCGGAATCCCACAATAACACCCTGACACTTGGAATCCCACAATAACACCCTGACACTCGTGATCTAACAATAACATGCTGACACTCGGAATCCCACTGTGACAGACTCTCTGCCCTTTGGATGTCATCACTATTCGATTGCCCACCGGGTCATTCACTGGCCTTGTCTTAATTAGGTTCCAGACAATGTAATTGTATTTTGATACTGTTACAGGCAATGTCATTGTATTTTGACTGCCATTGTGTATTGTTGATTACGTCACAGTCAATGGCATTGTCCTGATTGATTGTATTACAGCCTGCTATTGTTCTACTGATTGCGTCACCGGCAGAGTTGAGGGATTGTGTGCCCTGCTGCTATTGGTCAGTGTGGTTGTCATTGCATGGAGACTTGTGTATATAAGGCACAGTGTGGCACTAATAAAGTACACTTCACCTTCACCCTCAATACTGAGTTCTGTCTGTTATTGGGGGAAACGCTATATTACAATTCACTAGCCCTTGTAAGGGCTGTTCCTGTTTCCTCACGGTCGACTCTGGAATTCCAGCAGCACCTCTTACGATTGGGAAAAGGACGTCTCGGGCGGTGAAGCCCTCCGGCGATAAGGGTTATCGCTACAATTGGTGGCAAGCGGTCGGATGGTCCTTTGTACCCAGAGAGAGTGCTACCCTGATGGAGAGTCAGTATGACAAGTTGAAAAGGCTGACCCTGAAGGATCTACTCGAGAGCCGGGGAAGGTCAGCTAGCAACCGCCCACGTCGGGAACTGATAGCCGAGCTGATCGAAATGGATCGTGCAGCAGTGAGGACCGAAACCAATATAGAGATCGATGAAGACGCTGCTCTCGTTCAAGTGGTTCGGAACAGATTGTCGGTCTATGGCCCGAATCCATCACAGGAACTGATCGGCCGAGTCTTCGCCGCAGGGGAGGCAGAGGCCAGTAAGCGAAGGGAAGATCGGCGACTTTCAACCCAGCAGCCTCTCAGCCTCAGTTACACTGGGGGGAGAAAGATTCCAATAGCAGCAGGGCACACAATCCCTCAACTCTGCCGGTGACGCAATCAGTAGAACAATAGCAGGCTGTAATACCATCAATCAGGACAATGCCATTGACTGTGACGTAATCAACAATACACAATGGCAGTCAAAATACAATGACGTTGCCTGTAACAGTATCAAAATACAATGACCTAATTAAGAAAAGGCCAGTGAATGACCCGGTGGGCAATCGAATAGTGATGACATCCAAAGGGCAGAGAGTCTGTCACACCCACAATAACACCCAGTCACTCGTGATCCAACAATAACATGCTGACACTCGGAATCCCACAATAAAACCCTGACACTCGGAATGCCACAATAACACCCAGAATCCCACAATAACACCCAGACACTCGTGATCTAACAATAACATGCTGACACTCGGAATCCCACAACAACACCCAGAATCCCACAACACGCTGACACTCGTGATTCAACAATAGCACCCAGACACTTGGCATCCCACAATAACACGCTGACACTCGGAATCCCGCAATAACACCCAGACACTCGGAATCCCGCAATAACACCCAGTCACTCGGATTCCCACAATAACACCCAGAATCCAACAACAACACACTGACTCTCGAAATCTCACAACAACATGCAGAATCCCTCAACAACACACTGACACCAAGTCCCATAATCACACACACACTTACAGTAGAGCCCCACAACAACAATCCTATAGTCCCACAACATGCTGACACTCTGAGTCCCGCAACAAGGTGACACCTGGAATCCCACAATACGCTGACAGTCTGCATCCCGGCAGCAACAAGGTGACACCCGGAATCCCACAATACGCTGACAGTCTGCATCCCGGCAGCAACAAGGAGGCACCCGGAATCCCACTGCGTGATTAGCTGCTGTTCCTGAATAGAAATGGAGTGACAGGTCCTTCTGGTCTCAGGATGGTCCCTGTTAGTCCTGAGCTCGGTTTCGGGATGCTTCATTATAAAATATGGTGGCACTCCAGCAGATGCATGATGGGAAGAACATGGTGCCAGGTGAGGATATGCAGCAGATGCATGATGGGTAGAACATTGTGCCACGTGAGGTCCACAAGGTCCACGCTTGAGTAGAAGGCAGAGACTTATGACTGGGGACATACGGGGGGGCTGTGATTGGTTACAGGGCCCATTGGTCACTATGCAGTGATTGGTACTCCAGAGTGTTCAGTCCCTATAAAAGTACACACATAGCTCCTCCCACAATGGGTTGTGGTCCAGTTAATAAAATGGCGCTGTGCACCCGGAGGAACCCGCAGGAGGCAGTGACATCCATCCCTCCATTATCCACAAATCATGGGACTGACACAGACACCGAGACAAGCAATCCACGCTCCCCCGCGGGGGGGCATCCTGTCCAGCATGATGGCCGGGCGCCCGGGGGGGTGAACGCCCCCAGGCCGGGTTAGTGAAATCCTGGGGTGACGACGGGGGGGAATGTCGCTCCACTGTCAGCGTCGGGCGTTTCGGGGCTCCCCCACCGTCGCATCAAAACTTGGCCAGAAAATAGAAGATGGAGCTCCAGAGGCAGATGACGGCCAGGACGGCCGAGGCCGAGCTGCTCCTGTTGTGCACGGATCCCGGGCCTGCGAAGAGAAAGCTACCATTACACGGGGACACCACAACCTCACTGACACGGGTAGGTCCTGCTGACACAGTAACTGGGAGCCCCCTTTACTTTACCTATGCCAAGCTGATAAGCTTCACTCTTCCATAGAGACCATCGGGGGGGGGGGGGAGCATATTGCCGGAACGTTCTCTAGAACAGGGTATCCCAGGGTATGTGCAATTATCTCAAGTACCACCAAAGTAACTGCCCCGGAAGATGGAGGTCTGCTTTAAAAAGGACCCAATGCATCCTATCCAAGCACTGCTGGGGAATGGGCCGGAGTACCACCAGTGCTACTAGTCCCACTGCTTGAGAAAGCCTGTTCTAGAAGGTTCCATGCATGGCCAGTGCCATGTGAAGCATGTGAGTGAATCGGGACAAAACTTGGGCCTAGAGGGGACCAGAGCTAATATAAGTGTAGGGACTAGCTAGAACTTGTTAGAACCACTCTGCCACCAATACACCTGCCAGGGAGGGTGGGGGACTTTCAGTAGGACCTTCCACTGTATATAGTCCACATGGGGCAATGCCAGTATCCCATGATGCTCCACAGCTGCAACTTCCCACCCATTGCATTCTATTGGAGCAGTATTTTGCCTGTAGTGATCCCCTGAGTACCACCAGAGGGCAGCTCGAGGACCACCAGTGCTACTAGTCCCACTGCTTGAGAAACCCTGTTCTAGAAGGTTCCATCCATGGACGGTGCCATGTGACGCATGTGAGCGACTGGGCCTGGAGGGGACCAGAGCTAATATAAGTTTAGGGGTTAGAACCACTTTACCACTAATACAACCACAGGGGAGGGTGGAGGACTTTCAGCAGGACCTACCACTGTATATAGTCAATGTGGAGTATATACCCAGGGTGCACTGGGGCTGGGACTTACCGTACAGGATGACGCTGGCGTTGCTGTTGCCCAGCTTGTTGGAGGCCACACAGGTATAATTCCCATAATCCTTTTCAGAGACATTGAAGAAGGTCAAGATGGACACCTGCTCCTTGTTCTCTATGCGGATCCCACCCAGGCTGTTAGATAACCTGCAGGAAAGAGGCGGAGCAAGTCACATAGGGGCACCTGCTGCAAACAGGAAGTGATGTCATAGAGGCACCTGCTGCAATAAAGGAGGTGATGTCACAGGGAGGAACCTGCTGCAATTAAGGAGGTGATGTCACAGGGGCACCTGCTGCAATAAAGTAGGTGATGTCATAGGGGGGCACCTGCTGCAAACAGGAAGTGATGTCATAGGGGGGCACCTGCTGCAATAAAGGAGGTGATGTCACAGGGGGGCACCTGCTGCAAACAGGAAGTGATGTCATAGGGGCACCTGCTGCAATAAAGGAGGTGATGTCACAGGAGGCACCTGCTGCAAACAGGAAGTGATGTCACAGGGGGCAGCTGCTGGAATAAAAGAAGTGATATCACAGGAGGCACCTGCTGCAAACAGGAAGTGATGTCATAGCGGCACCTGCTGCAATAAAGGAGGTGATGTCACAGGGGCACCTGCTGCAATAAAGGAGGTGATGTCATAGGGGCACCTGCTGCAATAAAGGAGGTGATGTCACAGGGGGGCACCTGCTGCAATAAAGGAGGTGATGTCACAGGGGGCCACGTGCTGCAATAAAGGAAGTGATGTCACAGGGGGGCACCTGCTGCAATAAAGGAGGTGATGTCACAGGGGGGCACCTGCTGCAATAAAGGAGGTGATGTCACAGGGGGGCACCTGCTGCAATAAAGGAAGTGATGTCACAGGAGGCACCTGCTGCAATAAAGGAGATGATGTCACAGGGGGGCACCTGCTGCAATAAAGGAGATGATGTCACAGGGGGCACCTACTGCAATAAAGGAGATGATGTCACAGGGGGCACCTTCTGCAATAAAGGAAATTATGTCACAGGGGGCACCTACTGCAATAAAGGAGGTGATGTCATAGGGGCACCTGCTGCAATAAAGGAGGTGATGTCATAGGAGCACCTGCTGCAATAAAGGAGGTGATGTCATAGGGGCACCTGCTGCAATAAAGGAGGTGATGTCATAGGGGCACCTGCTGCAATAAAGGAGGTGATGTCATAGGGGCACCTGCTGCAATAAAGGAAGTGATGTCACAGGGGGGCACCTGCTGCAATAAAGGAGGTGATGTCACAGGGGGCCACGTGCTGCAATAAAGGAGGTGATGTCACAGGGGGGCACCTGCTGCAATAAAGGAGGTGATGTCACAGGGGGGCACCTGCTGCAATAAAGGAAGTGATGTCACAGGAGGCACCTGCTGCAATAAAGGAGATGATGTCACAGGGGGGCACCTGCTGCAATAAAGGAGATGATGTCACAGGGGGCACCTACTGCAATAAAGGAGATGATGTCACAGGGGGCACCTTCTGCAATAAAGGAAATGATGTCACAGGGGGCACCTGCTGCAATAAAGGAGGTGATGTCATAGGGGCACCTGCTGCAATAAAGGAGGTGATGTCATAGGGGCACCTGCTGCAATAAAGGAGGTGATGTCATAGGGGCACCTGCTGCAATAAAGGAGGTGATGTCATAGGGGCACCTGCTGCAATAAAGGAAGTGATGTCACAGGAGGCACCTGCTGCAATAAAGGAGGTGATGTCACAGGGGCACCTGCTGCAATAAAGGAGGTGATGTCATAGGGGCACCTGCTGCAATAAAGGAGGTGATGTCATAGGGGCACCTGCTGCAATAAAGGAGGTGATGTCATAGGGGCACCTGCTGCAATAAAGGAGGTGATGTCACAGGAGGCACCTGCTGCAATAAAGGAGGTGATGTCACAGGGGGGCACCTGCTGCAATAAAGGAGGTGATGTCACAGGGGGCACCTGCTGCAATAAAGGAAGTGATGTCACAGGAGGCACCTGCTGCAATAAAGGAGGTGATGTCATAGGGGGGCACCTGCTGCAAACAGGAAGTGATGTCATAGGACACCTGCTGCAATAAAGGAAGTGATGTCAGAGGAGGCACCTGCTGCAAACAGGAAGTGATGTCATAGGGGCACCTGCTGCAATAAAGGAAGTGATGTCACAGGGGGGCACCTGCTGCAATAAAGGAGGTGATGTCACAGGGGGCACCTGCTGCAATAAAGGAAGTGATGTCACAGGGGGCACCTTCTGCAATAAAGGAAGTGATGTCACAGGGGGGCACCTGCTGCAATAAAGGAGGTGATGTCATAAGGGGGCACCTGCTGCAATAAAGGAGGTGATGTCATAGGGGGCACCTGCTGCAATAAAGGAGGTGATGTCACAGGGGGGCACCTGCTGCAATAAAGGAAGTGATGTCACAGGGGGGGGCACCTGCTGCAATAAAGGAGGTGATGTCATAGGGGCACCTGCTGCAATAAAGGAAGTGATGTCACAGGGGGCACCTGCTGCAATAAAGGAGGTGATGTCATAGGGGCACCTGCTGCAATAAAGGAAGTGATGTCATAGGAGGCACCTGCTGCAATAAAGGAAGTGATGTCACAGGGGGGCACCTGCTGCAATAAAGGAGGTGATGTCACAGGGGGCACCTGCTGCAATAAAGGAAGTGATGTCACAGGGGGGCACCTGCTGCAATAAAGGAGGTGATGTCACAGGGGGCACCTGCTGCAATAAAGGAAGTGATGTCACAGGGGGGCACCTGCTGCAATAAAGGAGGTGATGTCACAGGGGGGCACCTGCTGCAAACAGGAAGTGATGTCACAGGGGGGCACCTGCTGCAATAAAGGAGGTGATGTCACAGGGGGCACCTGCTGCAATAAAGGAAGTGATGTCACAGGGGGGCACCTGCTGCAATAAAGGAAGTGATGTCATAGGGGCTCCTGCTGCAATAAAGGAAGTGATGTCACAGGGGGGCACCTGCTGCAATAAAGGAGGTGATGTCACAGGGGGGCACCTGCTGCAATAAAGGAGGTGATGTCACAGGGGGCACCTGCTGCAATAAAGGAAGTGATGTCACAGGGGGCACCTGATGCAACAAAGGAAGTGATGTCACAGGGGGCACCTGATGCAACAAAGGAAGTGATGTCACAGGGGGCACCTGCTGCAATAAAAAAAGTGATGTCACAGGGCGGCACCTGCTGCAATAAAGGAAGTGATGTCATAGGGGCTCCTGCTGCAATAAAGGAGGTGATGTCACAGGGGGGCACCTGCTGCAATAAAGGAGGTGATGTCACAGGGGGGCACCTGCTGCAATAAAGGAGGTGATGTCACAGGGGGGCACCTGCTGCAAACAGGAAGTGATGTCACAGGAGGCACCTGCTGCAATAAAGGAGGTGATGTCACAGGAGGCACCTGCTGCAATAAAGGAAGTGATGTCACAGGGGGCACCTGATGCAACAAAGGAAGTGATGTCACAGGGGGCACCTGCTGCAATAAAGGAGGTGATGTCACAGGGGGCACCTGCTGCAATAAAGGAGGTGATGTCACAGGGGGGCACCTGCTGCAATAAAGGAGGTGATGTCACAGGGGGGCACCTGCTGCAATAAAGGAAGTGATGTCACAGGGGGGCACCTGCTGCAATAAAGGAAGTGATGTCACGGGGGGGCACCTGCTGCAATAAAGGAAGTGATGTCACAGGGGGCACCTGCTGCAATAAAGGAGGTGATGTCATAGGGGGCACCTGCTGCAATAAAGGAGGTGATGTCATAGGGGCACCTGCTGCAATAAAGGAGGTGATGTCACAGGGGGGCACCTGCTGCAATAAAGGAAGTGATGTCATAGGGGCACCTGCTGCAATAAAGGAGGTGATGTCACAGGGGGGCACCTGCTGCAAACAGGAAGTGATGTCACAGGGGGCACCTGCTGCAATAAAGGAGGTGATGTCACAGGGGGGCACCTGCTGCAATAAAGGAGGTGATGTCACAGGGGGGCACCTGCTGCAAACAGGAAGTGATGTCACAGGGGGGAACCTGCTGCAATAAAGGAGGTGATGTCACAGGGCGGCACCTGCTGCAATAAAGGAAGTGATGTCACAGGGGGGCACCTGCTGCAATAAAGGAGGTGATGTCACAGGGGGGCACCTGCTGCAATAAAGGAGATGATGTCACAGGGGGGCACCTGCTGCAAACAGGAAGTGATGTCACAGGGGGCACCTGCTGCAATAAAGGAGGTGATGTCACAGGGGGGCACCTGCTGCAAACAGGAAGTGATGTCACAGGGGGGCACCTGCTGCAATAAAGGAGGTGATGTCACAGGGGGCACCTGCTGCAATAAAGGAGGTGATGTCACAGGGGGGCACCTGCTGCAATAAAGGAGATGATGTCACAGGGGGGCACCTGCTGCAAACAGGAAGTGATGTCACAGGGGGGCACCTGCTGCAATAAAGGAAGTGATGTCACAGGGGGGCACCTGCTGCAAACAGGAAGTGATGTCACAGGGGGCACCTGCTGCAATAAAGGATGTGATGTCACAGGGGGGCACCTGCTGCAATAAAGGAAGTGATGTCACAGGAGGCACCTGCTGCAATAAAGGAAGTGATGTCACAGGGGGGCACCTGCTGCAATAAAGGAAGTGATGTCACAGGGGGGCACCTGCTGCAAACAGGAAGTGATGTCACAGGGGGCACCTTCTGCAGGAGGTGATGTCACAGGGGGCACCTGCTGCAATAAAGGAGATGATGTCACAGGGGGGCACCTGCTGCAAACAGGAAGTGATGTCACAGGGGGCACCTTCTGCAATAAAGGAGGTGATGTCACAGGGGGCACCTGCTGCAATAAAGGAGGTGATGTCACAGGGGGGCACCTGCTGCAAACAGGAAGTGATGTCATAGGGGCACCTGCTGCAATAAAGGAGGTGATGTCACAGGGGGGCACCTGCTGCAATAAAGGATGTGATGTCACAGGGGGGCACCTGCTGCAATAAAGGAGGTGATGTCACAGGGGGGCACCTGCTGCAATAAAGGAAGTGATGTCACAGGGGGGGGACCTGCTGCAATAAAGGAGGTGATGTCACAGGGGGGGACCTGCTGCAATAAAGGAGGTGATGTCACAGGGGGGCACCTGCTGCAAACAGGAAGTGATGTCATAGGGGCACCTGCTGCAATAAAGGAGGTGATGTCACAGGGGGCACCTGCTGCAATAAAGGATGTGATGTCACAGGGGGGCACCTGCTGCAATAAAGGAGGTGATGTCACAGGGGGGCACCTGCTTCAATAAAGGAGGTGATGTCACAGGGGGCACCTGCTGCAATAAAGGATGTGATGTCACAGGGGGGCACCTGCTGCAATAAAGGAGGTGATGTCACAGGGGGGCACCTGCTGCAATAAAGGATGTGATGTCACAGGGGGGCACCTGCTGCAATAAAGGAGGTGATGTCACAGGGGGGCACCTGCTGCAATAAAGGAAGTGATGTCACAGGGGGCACCTGCTGCAATAAAGGAAGTGATGTCACAGGGGGGCACCTGCTGCAATAAAGGAAGTGATGTCACAGGAGGCACCTGCTGCAATAAAGGAAGTGATGTCACAGGGGGGCACCTGCTGCAATAAAGGAAGTGATGTCACAGGAGGCACCTGCTGCAATAAAGGAAGTGATGTCACAGGGGGCACCTGCTGCAATAAAGGAAGTGATGTCACAGGGGGGCACCTGCTGCAGTGGGGTAGGTGCATGGGGAGGTCAGACAGGTGAACTTACCTTGTGTCGTCTTTGTACCATTGGATGTCGGCCAGCGGCACGGCCAGGGCGGAGCAGCGTAGCGCCCCCTTCTGTCCCACAGAGGCTCCGGTGTTCCTGGCATCAGCGATGTACGGCGGGTCTGTAAAGGGGGAGGAGACAGCGCAGGTCACATGATGTACTTACCTGCACTGCACCTGGATACTGAATCACACACACACAGACATCCCTACGCATAGACACACTCAGACATCGTCAGGGGGAGGAGGCAGCGCAGGTCACATGATGTACTTACCTGGATACTGAATCACACACACACAGGCATCCCTACGCATAGACACACTCAGACATCATCAGGGGAGGAGGCAGCGCAGGTCACATGATGTACTTACCTGGATACTGAATTACACACACACAGACATCCCTACGCATAGACACGCTCAGACATCGTCAGCGGAGGAGCCAGCGCAGGTCACATGATGTACTTACCTGCATTACACCTGGATACTGAATCACACACACACAGACATCCCTACGCATAGACACGCTCAGACATCGTCAGGGGAGGAGCCAGCGCAGGTCACATGATGTACTTACCTGCACTTCACCTGGATACTGAATCACACACACACAGACATCCCTACGCATACACACACTCAGACATGGTCAGGGGAGGAGCCAGCGCAGGTCACATGATGTACTTACCTGCATTACACCTGGATACTGAATCGCACACACACAGACATCCCTACGCATAGACACACTCAGACATCGTCAGGGGAGGAGCCAGCGCAGGTCACATGATGTACTTACCTGCATTGCACCTGGATACTGAATCACACACACAGACATCCCTACGCATAGACACACTCATCAGTCGTCGTCAGGGGAGGAGCCACTTACAGTTGACGGTGACGGTGACCCTGCGGATGGCCGGGGTGGACACCTCGTTGGTGGCGCTGCACTCGTATTGCCCCGACTGCTCCTTGGTTATCCCGGAGATCTCCAGGAACTCGTCATTTCCCACAAACCTGTGAGCTGGACGGAAAAGAGGAGCTGGCAGTGTGATCTCTACAGGGAAGGGCCTCCATCCAAGCTCCTCCCATCCATCCCCCCTCCCTCCAAGCTCCTCCCATCCATCCTTCCCTCCCTCCAAACTCCTCCCATCCATCTCCTCCCATCCATCCTTCCCTCCAAGCTCCTCCCATCCATCCCCCCTCCCTCCAAGCTCCTCCCATCCATCCCCCCTCCCTCCAAGCTCCTCCCATCCATCCTTCCCTCCAAGCTCCTCCCATCCATCCCCCCTCCCTCCAAGCTCCTCCCATCCATCCTTCCCTCCAAGCTCCTCCCATCCACCCCCCTCCCTCCAAGCTCCTCCCATCCATCCCTCCAAGCTCCTCCCATCCATCCTTCCCTCCAAGCTCCTCCCATCCATCCTTCCCTCCAAGCTCCTCCCATCCATCCTTCCCTCCAAGCTCCTCCCATCCATTTCTCCCTCCAAGCTCCTCCCATCCATCCTTCTCTCCAAGCTCCTCCCATCCATCTCTCCCTCCAAGCTCCTCCCATCCATCCTTCCCTCCAAGCTCCTCCCATCCATCCTTCCCTCCAAGCTCCTCCCATCCATCCTTCCCTCCAAGCTCCTCCCATCCATCCTTCCCTCCAAGCTCCTCCCATCCATCCTTCCCTCCAAGCTCCTCCCATCCATCTCTCCCTCCAAGCTCCTCCCATCCATCCTTCCCTCCAAGCTCCTCCCATCCATCCCTCCCTCCAAGCTCCTCCCATCCATCCTTCCCTCCAAGCTCCTCCCATCCATCTCTCCCTCCCTCCAAGCTCCTCCCATCCATCCTTCCCTCCAAGCTCCTCCCATCCATCTCTCCCTCCCTCCAAGCTCCTCCCATCCATCTCTCCCTCCCTCCAAGCTCCTCCCATCCATCTCTCCCTCCCTCCAAGCTCCTCCCATCCATCTCTCCCTCCCTCCAAGCTCCTCCTATCCATCTCTCCCTCCCTCCAAGCTCCTCCCATCCATCCTTCCCTCCAATCTCCTCCCATCCATCCCTCCCTCCTTCCAAGCTCCTCCCATCCATATATCCCTCCCTCCAAGCTCCTCCCATCCATCCCTCCAAGCTCCTCCCATCCATCCTTCCCTCCTTCCAAGCTCCTCCCATCCATATCTCCCTCCCTCCAAGCTCCTCCCATCCACCCCTCCAAGCTCCTCCCATCCATCCTTCCCTCCCTCCAAGCTCCTCCCATCCATCCCTCCTTCCCTCCAAGCTCCTCCCACCCATCTCTTCCTCCCATTCGTCTCTCCCTCCCTCCAAGCTCCTCCCATCCATCTCTCCCTCCCTCCAAGATCCTCCCATCCATCCCTCCTTCCCCCCAAGCTCCTCCCATCCATCTCTCCCTCCCTCCAAGCTCCTCCCATCCATCTCTCCCTCCCTCCAAGCTCCTCCCATCCATCTCTCCCTCCCTCCAAGCTCCTCCCATCCATCTCCCTTCAGCGCTGGAGCTTTAATGAGATTTTACACTTAATATGCAAATGCTGCGACCTCGTCACCTGCCGCTAATTAAAGGGGGAGGGGCGTGTCAGGGGCCTCCAGGGCTGGCATTAGTGGTGATAATGATGCAGCATCCAGGGGGGGGGAGGGGGCCTCCAGGGCTGGCATTAGTGGTGATAATGATGCAGCATCCAGGGGGGGGAGGGGGCCTCCAGGGCTGGCATTAGTGGTGATAATGATGCAGCATCCAGGGGGGGGGAGGGGGCCTCCAGGGCTGGCATTAGTGGTGATAATGATGCAGCATCCAGGGGGGGGAGAGGGGCTTCCAGGGCTGGCATTAGTGGTGATAATGATGCAGCATCCAGGGGGAGGGGGGCCTCCAGGGCTGGCATTAGTGGTGATAATGATGCGGCATCCAGGGGGCGTGTCAGGGGCCTCCAGGGCTGGCATTAGTGGTGATAATGATGCAGCATCCAGGGGGGGGGAGGGGGCTTCCAGGGCTGGCATTAGTGGTGATAATGATGCAGCATCCAGGGGGGGGGAGGGGGCTTCCAGGGCTGGCATTAGTGGTGATAATGATGCAGCATCCAGGGGGAGGGGGGCCTCCAGGGCTGGCATTAGTGGTGATAATGATGCGGCATCCAGGGGGCGTGTCAGGGGCCTCCAGGGCTGGCATTAGTGGTGATAATGATGCAGCATCCAGGGGGCGTGTCAGGGGCCTCCAGGGCTGGCATTAGTGGTGATAATGATGCAGCATCCAGGGGGGGGAGGGGGCCTCCAGGGCTGGCATTAGTGGTGATAATGATGCAGCATCCAGGGGGAGGGGGGCCTCCAGGGCTGGCATTAGTGGTGATAATGATGCAGCATCCAGGGGGCGTGTCAGGGGCCTCCAGGGCTGGCATTAGTGGTGATAATGATGCAGCATCCAGGGGGAGGGGGGCCTCCAGGGCTGGCATTAGTGGTGATAATGATGCGGCATCCAGGGGGCGTGTCAGGGGCCTCCAGGGCTGGCATTAGTGGTGATAATGATGCAGCATCCAGGGGGGGAGGGGGCTTCCAGGGCTGGCATTAGTGGTGATAATGATGCAACATCCAGGGGGGGGGGGGGGGGAGGGGGCTTCCAGGGCTGGCATTAGTGGTGATAATGATGCAGCATCCAGGGGGGGGAGGGGGCTTCCAGGGCTGGCATTAGTGGTGATAATGATGCAGCATCCAGGGGGCGTGTCAGGGGCCTCCAGGGCTGGCATTAGTGGTGATAATGATGCAGCATCCAGGGGGGGGAGGGGGCCTCCAGGGCTGGCATTAGTGGTGATAATGATGCAGCATCCAGGGGGGGGAGGGGGCCTCCAGGGCTGGCATTAGTGGTGATAATGATGCAGCATCCAGGGGGGGGAGGGGGCTTCCAGGGCTGGCATTAGTGGTGATAATGATGCAGCATCCAGGGGGGGGGAGGGGGCCTCCAGGGCTGGCATTAGTGGTGATAATGATGCAGCATCCAGGGGGAGGGGGGCCTCCAGGGCTGGCATTAGTGGTGATAATGATGCAGCATCTGGGGGGGGGCTCCAGGGCTGGCATTAGTGGTGATAATGATGCAGCATCCAGGGGGAGGGGGGCCTCCAGGGCTGGCATTAGTGGTGATAATGATGCGGCATCCAGGGGGGGGGGGCTCCAGGGCTGGCATTAGTGGTGATAATGATGCAGCATCCGGGGGGGGGGGGGGGGGGGGAGGGGGCCTCCAGGGCTGGCATTAGTGGTGATAATGATGCAGCATCCGGGGGGGGAGGGGGCCTCCAGGGCTGGCATTAGTGGTGATAATGATGCAGCATCCAGGGGGGGGGGGCCTCCAGGGCTGGCATTAGTGGTGATAATGATGCAGCATCCAGGGGGAGGGGGGCCTCCAGGGCTGGCATTAGTGGTGATAATGATGCAGCATCCAGGGGGGGGGGGGGGGAGGGGGGCCTCCAGGGCTGGCATTAGTGGTGATAACGATGCAGCATCAAGGGGGGGGGCCTCCAGGGCTGGCATTAGTGGTGATAATGATGCAGCATCCGGGGGGGGGGGGGAGGGGGCCTCCAGGGCTGGCATTAGTGGTGATAATGATGCAGCATCCGGGGGGGGGGGGAGGGGGCCTCCAGGGCTGGCATTAGTGGTGATAATGATGCAGCATCTGGGGGGGGGGGCTCCAGGGCTGGCATTAGTGGTGATAATGATGCGGCATCCAGGGGGAAGGGGGCGTGTCAGGGGCCTCCAGGGCTGGCATTAGAGGTGATAATGATGCAGCATCCCTGGTGCATCTTATAGGTCAGCCACGCACCTGCAGAGCGCCATCCCCCATCATGGATCCTGGATGAGTCGGGGAAGGTGAGTAGCAGGCGCCCGGTGTACTTACCTTTGCCGCTGTAGTGTCTCCAGGTGACGGTGGGTTCGGGACGCCCGCTGGCCAGGCAGCGCAGGGTGACCACGCTCCCTTCATTCACCGCCATGCTGGACGAGATATTGAAGATCTGCGGAGGAACTGCAGAGAGAGAGAGAAAGGCGTCAGGAGGACCCGAAACGTGGACACGCCCCTGATGATGCCACGAATGACGAAACACGTCAACAGAGAAGATCAGTATTAACACGTCCCCACTGGTTAACCCTTGCCTGTTCTGGAGAAAGAGCAGCACCAACATTAACCAGCTGCAGGAGTCTCACTCCCCATAACAAGCTCCAGACATAGGGAACCAGCACAGCAGAGCACAGTGATGCAATGTTCTGATGATGTCACGAATGACGAAACGCGTCAACAGAGAAGATCAGTATTAACACGTCCCCACTGGTTAACGCTCACCTGCCCCTGTCCTGGAGGAGAGCCGGCATCTCCACCCCCGCATGGTCCTCCCACCACCAGCACTAACCAATCAGTGCTACAGGTCCTGGAGAGAGGAGGAGCTTCACTTGCATGATTAAGGGCTGAGGCCTGAAAGCCGTCACCACCAGAGGCTTTACCATTTTACCATGTCATTGGGGCTTTACTTGCATTAAACGCAAAGCTTTATTTCTGGAAAATGTTTTTTTTCTGTCCGGCAGCTCAGGTGCTGGACTTGTGATTATTATTATTGTTTATTTATATAGCACCATCATCTGCCGTAGCGCTGTACAAAGTAGTTATTACAGACTTGGTAGAAACAATACAGAGACTATTACAGATGCAGGGTTACAAAATTCACAATGAATATTCTGAATACAATAGGATAGAGAGAGAGAGACCCGCCCCTGAGGAGCTGACAGTCTGAGGGGTGGAGACAAGGGGGCGGGATCACAAACAGTATTGAGCTTTGTGCCCCTTAGAGAATTGCTTAAGCCAGATTATATGCTTGTCCGAATAGGTGGGTTTTAAGAGCCTTTAAAAGCTTTGAGATTTGGGGAGTGGCGGATTGGGCAGGGGAGGGCATTCCAGAAGATAGGAGCAGCATGTGAGAAGTCCTGGAGGCGGAGCATGAGAGGAGGTGACCCAGGGTGGAGGACAGGAGAAGGTCGGCAGCAGAGAGGAGAGCATGAGAGGAGGTGACCAGGGTGGAGGACAGGAGAAGGTCAGCAGCAGAGCATGAGAGGAGGTGACCAGGGTGGAGGACAGGAGAGGGTCGGCAGCAGAGCATGAGAGGAGGTGACCAGGGTGGAGGACAGGAGAGGGTCAGCAGCAGAGCGGAGACCATGAGAGGAGGTGACCAGGGTGGAGGACAGGAGAAGGTCAGCAGCAGAGCATGAGAGGAGGTGGCAAGGGTGGAGGACAGGAGAAGGTCAGCAGCAGAGCGGAGACCATGAGAGGAGGTGACCAGGGTGGAGGACAGGAGAAGTTCGGCAGCAGAGCATGAGAGGAGGTGACCAGGGTGGAGGACAGGAGAAGGTCAGCAGCAGAGCGGAGACCATGAGAGGAGGTGACCAGGGTGGAGGACAGGAGAAGGTCGGCAGCAGAGCATGAGAGGAGGTGACCAGGGAGGAGGACAGGAGAAGGTCAGCAGCAGAACATGAGAGGAGGTGACCAGGGAGGAGGACAGGAGAAGGTCAGCAGCAGAACATGAGAGGAGGTGACCAGGGTGGAGGACAGGAGAAGGTCAGCAGCAGAGCATGAGAGAAGGTGACCAGGGTGGAGGACAGGAGAAGGTCGGCAGCAGAGCATGAGAGGAGGTGACCAGGGTGGAGGACAGGAGAAGGTCGGCAGCAGAGCATGAGAGGAGGTGACCAGGGTGGAGGACAGGAGAAGTTCGGCAGCAGAGCATGAGAGGAGGTGACCAGGGTGGAGGACAGGAGAAGGTCGGCAGCAGAGCATGAGAGGAGGTGGCCAGGGTGGAGGACAGGAGAAGGTCGGCAGCAGAGAGGGGAGCATGAGAGGAGGTGACCAGGGTGGAGGACAGGAGAAGGTCGGCAGCAGAGCATGAGAGGAGGTGACCAGGGAGGAGGACAGGAGAAGGTCAGCAGCAGAACATGAGAGGAGGTGACCAGGGTGGAGGACAGGAGAAGGTCAGCAGCAGAGCATGAGAGAAGGTGACCAGGGTGGAGGACAGGAGAAGTTCGGCAGCAGAGCATGAGAGGAGGTGACCAGGGTGGAGGACAGGAGAAGGTCGGCAGCAGAGCATGAGAGGAGGTGACCAGGGTGGAGGACAGGAGAAGTCCTCGAGGCGGAGCATGAGAGAAGGTGACCAGGGTGCAGGACAGGAGAAGGTCGGCAGCAGAGCATGAGAGGAGGTGGCCAGGGTGGAGGACAGGAGAAGGTCGGCAGCAGAGCATGAGAGGAGGTGGCCAGGGTGGAGGACAGGAGAAGGTCGGCAGCAGAGCATGAGAGAAGGTGACCAGGGTGCAGGACAGGAGAAGGTCGGCAGCAGAGCATGAGAGGAGGTGACCAGGGTGGAGGACAGGAGAAGGTCGGCAGCAGAGAGGGGAGCATGAGAGGAGGTGACCAGGGTGGAGGACAGGAGAAGGTCAGCAGCAGAGCATGAGAGAAGGTGACCAGGGTGGAGGACAGGAGAAGTTCGGCAGCAGAGCATGAGAGAAGGTGACCAGGGTGGAGGACAGGAGAAGGTCGGCAGCAGAGCATGAGAGGAGGTGACCAGGGTGGAGGACAGGAGAAGGTCAGCAGCAGAGCATGAGAGAAGGTGACCAG
This sequence comes from Gastrophryne carolinensis, assembly GCA_027917425.1. Lineage (NCBI taxonomy): Eukaryota > Metazoa > Chordata > Amphibia > Anura > Microhylidae > Gastrophryne > Gastrophryne carolinensis. The sequence goes on from JAQIHN010000106.1 coordinate 167,852, forward strand.
GGTGGAGGACAGGAGAAGGTCGGCAGCAGAGCATGAGAGGAGGTGACCAGGGTGGAGGACAGGAGAAGGTCGGCAGCAGAGCATGAGAGGAGGTGACCAGGGTGGAGGACAGGAGAAGGTCAGCAGCAGAGCATGAGAGAAGGTGACCAGGGTGGAGGACAGGAGAATTCGGCAGCAGAGCATGAGAGGAGGTGACCAGGGTGGAGGACAGGAGAAGGTCGGCAGCAGAGCATGAGAGGAGGTGACCAGGGTGGAGGACAGGAGAAGGTCAGCAGCAGAGCATGAGAGGAGGTGACCAGGGTGGAGGACAGGAGAAGGTCAGCAGCAGAGCATTAGAGAAGGTGACCAGGGTGGAGGACAGGAGAAGTTCGGCAGCAGAGCATGAGAGGAGGTGACCAGGGTGGAGGACAGGAGAAGGTCGGCAGCAGAGCGGAGACCATGAGAGGAGGTGACCAGGGTGGAGGACAGGAGAAGGTCGGCAGCGAGAGGGGAGCATGAGAGGAGGTGACCAGGGTGGAGGACAGGAGAAGGTCAGCAGCAGAGCATGAGAGGAGGTGACCAGGGGGGAGGACAGGAGAAGGTCAGCAGCAGAGCATGAGAGGAGGTGACCAGGGTGGAGGACAGGAGAAGGTCAGCAGCAGAGCATGAGAAGAGGTGACCAGGGGGGAGGACAGGAGAAGGTCAGCAGCAGAGCATGAGAGGAGGTGACCAGGGTGGATGACAGGAGAAGGTCAGCAGCAAAGCATGAGAGGAGGTGACCAGGGTGGAGGACAGGAGAAGGTCAGCAGCAGAGCATGAGAAGAGGTGACCAGGGGGGAGGACAGGAGAAGGTCAGCAGCAGAGCATGAGAGGAGGTGACCAGGTGGAGGACAGGAGAAGGTCGGCAGCAGAGAGGGGAGCATGAGAGGAGGTGACCAGGGTGGAGGACAGGAGAAAGTCAGCAGCAGAGCATGAGAGGAGGTGACGAGGGTGGAGGACAGAAGAAGGTCAGCAGCAGAGCATGAGAGAGTGAGAGGAGGTGACCAGGGTGGAGGACAGGAGAAGGTCGGCAGCAGAGGATGAGAGGAGGGGACCAGGGAGGAGGACAGGAGAAGGTCAGCAGCAGAGAGGGGAGCATGAGAGGAGGTGACCAGGGTGGAGGACAGGAGAAGGTCAGCAGCAGAGAGGGGAGCATGAGAGGAGGTGACCAGGGTGGAAGACAGGAGAAGGTCAACAGCAGAGCATGAGAGGAGGTGACCAGGGTGGAGGACAGGAGAAGGTCAGCAGCAGAGCGGAGAGCATGAGAGGAGGTGACCAGGGTGGAGGACAGGAGAAGGTCAACAGCAGAGCATGAGAGGAGGTGCCAGGGTGGAGGACAGGAGAAGGTCGGCAGCAGAGCATGAGAGGAGGTGGCCAGGGTGGAGGACAGGAGAAGGTCGGCAGCAGAGCATGAGAGAAGGTGACCAGGGTGCAGGACAGGAGAAGGTCGGCAGCAGAGCATGAGAGGAGGTGACCAGGGTGGAGGACAGGAGAAGGTCGGCAGCAGAGAGGGGAGCATGAGAGGAGGTGACCAGGGTGGAGGACAGGAGAAGGTCAGCAGCAGAGCATGAGAGAAGGTGACCAGGGTGGAGGACAGGAGAAGTTCGGCAGCAGAGCATGAGAGAAGGTGACCAGGGTGGAGGACAGGAGAAGGTCGGCAGCAGAGCATGAGAGGAGGTGACCAGGGTGGAGGACAGGAGAAGGTCAGCAGCAGAGCATGAGAGAAGGTGACCAGGGTGGAGGACAGGAGAAGGTCGGCAGCAGAGCATGAGAGGAGGTGACCAGGGTGGAGGACAGGAGAAGGTCGGCAGCAGAGCATGAGAGGAGGTGACCAGGGTGGAGGACAGGAGAAGGTCAGCAGCAGAGCATGAGAGAAGGTGACCAGGGTGGAGGACAGGAGAATTCGGCAGCAGAGCATGAGAGGAGGTGACCAGGGTGGAGGACAGGAGAAGGTCGGCAGCAGAGCATGAGAGGAGGTGACCAGGGTGGAGGACAGGAGAAGTTCGGCAGCAGAGCATGAGAGGAGGGTGACCAGGGTGGAGGACAGGAGAAGGTCGGCAGCAGAGCGGAGACCATGAGAGGAGGTGACCAGGGTGGAGGACAGGAGAAGGTCGGCAGCAGAGAGGGGAGCATGAGAGGAGGTGACCAGGTGGAGGACAGGAGAAGGTCAGCAGCAGAGCATGAGAGGAGGTGACCAGGGGGGAGGACAGGAGAAGGTCAGCAGCAGAGCATGAGAGGAGGTGACCAGGGTGGAGGACAGGAGAAGGTCAGCAGCAGAGCATGAGAAGAGGTGACCAGGGGGGAGGACAGGAGAAGGTCAGCAGCAGAGCATGAGAGGAGGTGACCAGGGTGGATGACAGGAGAAGGTCAGCAGCAAAGCATGAGAGGAGGTGACCAGGGTGGAGGACAGGAGAAGGTCAGCAGCAGAGCATGAGAAGAGGTGACCAGGGGGAGGACAGGAGAAGGTCAGCAGCAGAGCATGAGAGGAGGTGACCAGGGTGGAGGACAGGAGAAGGTCGGCAGCAGAGAGGGGAGCATGAGAGGAGGTGACCAGGGTGGAGGACAGGAGAAGGTCAGCAGCAGAGCATGAGAGGAGGTGACCAGGGTGGAGGACAGGAGAAGGTCAGCAGCAGAGCATGAGAGGAGGTGACCAGGGTGGAGGACAGGAGAAGGTCAGCAGCAGAGCATGAGAGGAGGTGACCAGGGTGGAGGACAGGAGAAGGTCGGCAGCAGAGGATGAGAGGAGGGGACCAGGGAGGAGGACAGGAGAAGGTCAGCAGCAGAGAGGGGAGCATGAGAGGAGGTGACCAGGGTGGAGGGACAGGAGAAGGTCAGCAGCAGAGCATGACAGGAGGTGACCAGGGTGGAGGACAGGAGAAGGTCAGCAGCAGAGCATGAGAGGAGGTGACCAGGGTGGAGGACAGGAGAAGGTCAGCAGCAGAGCATGAGAGGAGGTGACCAGGGTGGAGGACAGGAGAAGGTCGGCAGCAGAGGATGAGAGGAGGGGACCAGGGAGGAGGACAGGAGAAGGTCAGCAGCAGAGAGGGGAGCATGAGAGGAGGTGACCAGGTGGAGGACAGGAGAAGGTCAGCAGCAGAGAGGGAGCATGAGAGGAGGTGACCAGGGTGGAAGACAGGAGAAGGTCAACAGCAGAGCATGAGAGGAGGTGACCAGGGTGGAGGACAGGAGAAGGTCAGCAGCAGAGCGGAGAGCATGAGAGGAGGTGACCAGGGTGGAGGACAGGAGAAGGTCGGCAGCAGGAGTATGAGAGAAGGTGACCAGGGTGCAGGACAGGAGAAGGTCGGCAGCAGAGCATGAGAGGAGGTGGCCAGGGTGGAGGACAGGAGAAGGTCGGCAGCAGAGCATGAGAGGAGGTGGCCAGGGTGGAGGACAGGAGAAGGTCGGCAGCAGAGCATGAGAGAAGGTGACCAGGGTGCAGGACAGGAGAAGGTCGGCAGCAGAGCATGAGAGGAGGTGACCAGGGTGGAGGACAGGAGAAGGTCGGCAGCAGAGAGGGGAGCATGAGAGGAGGTGACCAGGGTGGAGGACAGGAGAAGGTCAGCAGCAGAGCATGAGAGAAGGTGACCAGGGTGGAGGACAGGAGAAGTTCGGCAGCAGAGCATGAGAGAAGGTGACCAGGGTGGAGGACAGGAGAAGGTCAGCAGCAGAGCATGAGAGGAGGTGACCAGGGTGGAGGACAGGAGAAGGTCAGCAGCAGAGCATGAGAGAAGGTGACCAGGGTGGAGGACAGGAGAAGGTCGGCAGCAGAGCATGAGAGGAGGTGACCAGGGTGGAGGACAGGAGAAGGTCGGCAGCAGAGCATGAGAGGAGGTGACCAGGGTGGAGGACAGGAGAAGGTCAGCAGAGAGCATGAGAGAAGGTGACCAGGGTGGAGGGACAGGAGAATGTCGGCAGCAGAGACATGAGAGGAGGTGACCAGGGTGGAGGACAGGAGAAGGTCGGCAGCAGAGCATGAGAGGAGGTGACCAGGGTGGAGGACCAGGAGAAGGTCAGCAGCAGAGCATGAGAGGAGGTGACCAGGGGGGAGGACAGGAGAAGGTCAGCAGCAGAGCATTAGAGGAGGTGACCAGGGGGGACAGGAGAAGTTCGGCAGCAGAGCATGAGAGGAGGTGACCAGGGTGGAGGACAGGAGAAGGTCGCAGCAGAGCGGAGACCATGAGAGGAGGTGACCAGGGTGGAGGACAGGAGAAGGTCGGCAGCAGAGAGGGGAGCATGAGAGGAGGTGACCAGGGTGGAGGACAGGAGAAGGTCAGCAGCAGAGCATGAGAGGAGGTGACCAGGGGGGGGGAGGACAGGAGAAGGTCAGCAGCAGAGCATGAGAGGAGGTGACCAGGGTGGAGGACAGGAGAAGGTCAGCAGCAGAGCATGAGAAGGAGGTGACCAGGGGGGAGGACAGGAGAAGGTCAGCAGCAGAGCATGAGAGGAGGTGACCAGGGTGGATGACAGGAGAGGTCAGCAGCAAGAGCATGAGAGGAGGTGACCAGGGTGGAGGACAGGAGAAGGTCAGCAGCAGAGCATGAGAAGAGGTGACCAGGGGGAGGACAGGAGAAGGTCAGCAGCAGAGCAATGAGAGGAGGTGACCAAGGTGGAGGACAGGAGAAGGTCAGCAGCAGAGCATGAGAGGAGGTGACCAGGGAGGAGGACAGGAGAGGAACAGCAGAGCATGAGAGGAGGTGACCAGGGTGGAGGACAGGAGAAGGTCAGCAGCAGAGCGGAGAGCATGAGAGGAGGTGACCAGGGTGGAGGACAGGAGAAGGTCGGCAGCAGAGTATGAGAGGAGGTGACCAGGGTGGAGGACAGGAGAGGGTCAGCAGCAGAGCATGAGAGGAGGTGACCAAGGTGGAGGACAGGAGGTCGGCAGCAGAGAGGGGAGCATGAGAGGAGGGGACCAGGGTGGAGGACAGGAGAAGGTCAGCAGCAGAGCATGAGAGGAGGTGACCAGGGTGGAGGACAGGAGAAGGTCGGCAGCAGAGCATGAGAGGAGGTGACCAGGGTGGAGGACAGGAGAAGGTCGGCAGCAGAGTATGAGAGGAGGTGACCAGGGTGGAGGACAGGAGAGGGTCAGCAGCAGAGCATGAGAGGAGGTGACCAGGGTGGAGGACAGGAGGTCGGCAGCAGAGAGAAGGCTGCGTCTAGATTGATATTGTTGGATTAGAGATGAGATGCCAGAAGGGGAGTGGCCGGAGAGCTTTGTAGGTGAGGGTTAGGATTGGCTATGGCATTGGCAGAGAGGAGCAGAGCTGGATGAGTGGGAGGAGAGACGGATGAGGCGAGCCCAGGATAGATTGGAGGCGGGGCCAGTCTGTTAGTTGTTAAGGCCACAAAGAAGGATGTTGCAGTAGTCCGGTCGGGATATGACGGGGACGTCCACTAACATTATAGTGGTGTCAGGTGACAAGAAGCTTATATTGGTTTTGGGCGTGGCAGGATGTCGCGTTTCGCCACGCCCGACCTTAGTCTTGTACATATCCATAGGATACGGGAGCTGCATTAATACCTGCGACTGTTACTAACCCAGAGACGTCTTCCACTGTTACTGGAGAACGAGCAGCAGAAATAACAGAGCGGAGGGATTTCATTCAATCAGAACGCGTCATGCCCGTGACCCGGATCTGTCGCTCAGGAGGTGAGATGTTACAGCAGAACTCCGCTGCCGGCCTCGGGGTGCTCGCGGTTTTATGGAGCTGGTAACGGGTTTAATTGAGTTCACAACAGGTTGATTAGTGCCACATTATTTAAGGATAATCCCGTCTTACACCGCAATGAAGCTGCACGACATCGCCACGGCGACCCACGTGCGTGATGTCACTGGGATACAGTAACCCATAGCAACCAGAGGGGAAATGTGGCAGGTTTCTATTGGCAATGTCACTAGCCTAAAGTAGACTGAAGGTTCTAGAACAGGGTTTCCCAGCCAGTGGTGCTGGTCGCACTGGTGATTCTCTAGCTCCCCTTTGGGGATACTCAAGCTTTCCTCTGATCGTACTCAAGCCATCCTCTGTTGGTACTCAAGCCATCCTCTGGTGGTCTTCAAGCTCTCCTCTCAAGCCATCCTCTGTTGGTACTCAAGCCATCCTCTGGTGGTCCTCAAGCTCTCCTCTCAAGCCATCCTCTGATGGCACTCAAGCTCTCCTCTCAAGCTCCCCTCTAGGGGTACTCAACCCATCCTCTGGTGGTATTCAAGCTCTCCTCTCAAGCCATCCACTGGTGGTACAATCCGCTCTTAAGCTCTCCTCTGGTGGTACTCAGGCTCCCCTCTCGAACCCTCCTCTGGTGGTACTCAAGCTTTCCTCTCAAGCCATCCTCTGGTGGTACTCACATTCCCCTCTCAAGCTCCCCTCTAGGGGTACTCAAGCCACCCTCTGGTGGTACTCAAGCTCTCCTCTCAAGCCATCCTCTGGTGGTACTCTAGCCATCCTCTGGTGGTACACTCCCCTCTCAAGCTCTCCTCTGGTGGTACTCAGGCTCCCCTCTCGAATCCTCCTCTGGTGGTACTCAAGCTTTCCTCTGGTGGCACTCAAGCTCTCCTCTAAAGCCATCCTCTGGTGGAACTCAAGCCATCCTCTGGTGGTACTCACATTCCCCTCTCAGGCTCCCCTCTAGGGGTACTCAAGCCACCCTCTGGTGGTACTCAAGCTCTCCTCTCAAGCCATCCTCTGGTGCTACTCTAGCCATCCTCTGGTGGTACACTCCCCTCTCAAGCTCTCCTCTGGTGGTACTCAGGCTCCCCTCTCGAACCCTCCTCTGGTGGTACTCAAGCTTTCCTCTGGTGGCACTTAAGCTCTCCTCTCAAGCCATCCTCTGGTGGTACTCAAGCTCTCCTCTCAAGCCATCCTCTGGTGGTACTCAAGCTCTCCTCCCAAGCCATCCTCTGGTGGTACTCAAGCTCTCCTCTCAAGCCATCCTCTGGTGGTACGCTCCGCTCTCAAGCTCTCCTCTGGTGGTACTCAGGCTCCCCTCTCCAACCCTCCTCTGGTGGTACTCAAGCTTTCCTCTGGTGGTACTCAAGCTCTCCTCTCAAGCCATCCTCTGGTGGAACTCAAGCTCTCCTCTCAAGCCATCCTCTGGTGGTACTCACATTCCCCTCTCAAGCTCCCCTCTAGGGGTACTCAAGCCACCCTCTGGTGGTACTCAAGCTCCCCTCTAGGGGTACTCTAGCCATCCTCTGGTGGTACACTCCCCTCTCAAGCTCTCCTCTGGTGGTACTCAGGCTCCCCTCTCGAACCCTCCTCTGGTGGTACTCAAGCTTTCCTCTGGTGGCACTCAAGCTCTCCTCTAAAGCCATCCTCTGGTGGTACTCAAGCTTTCCTCTGGTGGCACTCAAGCTCTCCTCTCAAGCCATCCTCTGGTGGTACTCAAGCTCTCCTCTCAAGCCATCCTCTGGTGGTACTCAGGCTCCCCTCTCGAACCCTCCTCTGGTGGTACTCAAGCTTTCCTCTGGTGGCACTCAAGCTCTCCTCTAAAGCCATCCTCTGGTGGTACTCAAGCTTTCCTCTGGTGGCACTCAAGCTCTCCTCTCAAGCCATCCTCTGGTGGTACTCAAGCTCTCCTCTCAAGCCATCCTCTGGTGGTACTCAAGCTCTCCTCTTAAGCCATCCTCTGGTGGTACACTCCCCTCTCAAGCTCTCCTCTGGTGGTACTCAGGCTCCCCTCTCGAACCCTCCTCTGGTGGTACTTAAGCTTTCCTCTGGTGGCACTCAAGCTCTCCTCTCAAGCCATCCTCTGGTGGTACTCAAGCCATCCTCTGGTGGTACTCAAGCTCCCCTCTCAAGCTCTCCTCTGGTGGTATTCAGGCTCCCCTCTCGAACCCTCCTCTGGTGGTACTCAAGCTTTCCTCTGGTGCCACTCAAGCTCTCCTCTCAAGCCATCCTCTGGTGGTACTCAAGCTCTCCTCTCAAGCCATCCTCTGGTGGTACTCAAGCTCTCCTCCCAAGCCATCCTCTGGTGGTACTCAAGCTCTCCTCTCAAGCCATCCTCTGGTGGTACGCTCCGCTCTCAAGCCCTCCTCTGGTGGTACTCAAGCTTTCCTCTGGTGGTACTCAAGCTCTCCTCTCAAGCCATCCTCTGGTGGAACTCAAGCTCTCCTCTCAAGCCATCCTCTGGTGGAACTCACATTCCCCTCTCAAGCTCCCCTCTAGGGGTACTCAAGCCACCCTCTGGTGGTACTCAAGCTCCCCTCTAGGGGTACTCTAGCCATCCTCTGGTGGTACACTCCCCTCTCAAGCTCTCCTCTGGTGGTACTCAGGCTCCCCTCTCGAACCCTCCTCTGGTGGTACTCAAGCTTTCCTCTGGTGGCACTCAAGCTCTCCTCTAAAGCCATCCTCTGGTGGTACTCAAGCTTTCCTCTGGTGGCACTCAAGCTCTCCTCTCAAGCCATCCTCTGGTGGTACTCAAGCTCTCCTCTTAAGCCATCCTCTGGTGGTACACTCCCCTCTCAAGCTCTCCTCTGGTGGTACTCAGGCTCCCCTCTCGAACCCTCCTCTGGTGGTACTTAAGCTTTCCTCTGGTGGCACTCAAGCTCTCCTCTCAAGCCATCCTCTGGTGGTACTCAAGCCATCCTCTGGTGGTACTCAAGCCATCCTCTGGTGGTACTCAAGCTCCCCTCTGGTGGTATTCAGGCTCCCCTCTCGAACCCTCCTCTGGTGGTACTCAAGCTTTCCTCTGGTGCCCCTCAAGCTCTCCTCTCAAGCCATCCTCTGGTGGTACTCAAGCTCTTCTCTCAAGCCATCCTCTGGTGGTACTCAAGCTCCCCTCTCAAGCTCTCCTCTGGTGGTATTCAGGCTCCCCTCTCGAACCCTCCTCTGGTGGTACTCAAGCTTTCCTCTGGTGCCACTCAAGCTCTCCTCTCAAGCCATCCTCTGGTGGTACTCAAGCTCTCCTCTCAAGCCATCCTCTGGAGGTATTTAGGACAATATTAGTAAAATAAGGGGTGTGCTGCAGGCAAAATACTGCTCCTGTAGGATGCATTGAGTGTCAGCATCTGCAGGTGCAAAGCATCATGGGATATTGGCAGTAAGTTTCCTTTTTAAAACCTCGACCTTCCCGGTAGTTACACTGAGTGGTTCTAACCTCCCATTTAATTAACTCTGGTCCATCCCCAGCTGGATGTGTGGAGCATCATGGGATACTGGCATTGTTGGCACGGCTTAGAGGGGTGTGGAGTACATACAGTAGGACTTTAAAGAGGACCTCCACCCTCCCGGTCAGTTCTAATGGCAGTAGGGTGATACTAAAGGTAATTGCAAATATGGGGGTGGTAGTCTATTAAAAAGGTTGGGGAAGCCTGTTCTAGAGAGGTCCCCATGGGGCTGTCATGTGACTGCCAGTCATGTCCCTCTTGCTTTGGTCACCCACTGGGTGGTCCATGAGGACTGAGGGGTAGAGGAGGTGGGTGTTGGGCCCCTTTCCTCCAATCAGATTTCAGGAACATGCACCACCTGTGTTCCTGTCCCCCTAATGCAGAGCATGGTCCAAGGAGTCGGGATAAATAAGAGGAGCCATGATTTTTTCCCCTGTAGGAGTCCCTACCCACGATGAGGCTCCACCCACCCACAACGAGGCCCCACCCACCCATGACGAGGCTCCATCCACCCACAATGAGGCTCCACCCACAGCGAAGCCCCACCCACCGTGAGGCTCCACCCACAGTGAGGCCCCACCCACCCACAATGAGGCTCCACCCGCCCATTACGAGGCTCCAACCGCCCATTACGAGGCTCCAACCACCCATTACGAGGCTCCACCCACCCATTACGAGGCTCCACCCACCCAAGTCGAGGCTCTACATACCCATGATTAGACTCCACCCACCCATGATGACTCTCCACCCATCCATGGCGAGACTCCACCCAACCATGCTGAGGCACCACCCACCCATGACGAGACCCCACCCACCCATGACGATGCTCCACCCACCCACAACAAGCCCCCTCCCACCTCGCCTTGCACGATGAGGTGGACACGGGAGGTCTTGGGGTGATTGTCGGTCTGTACGGAGCAGGTGCAGGGCCCCTCGTCGTACATGTCCATGGCGAGGCTCCACCCACTATAAGCCTCCACCCACCCATGGCGAGGCTCCACCCACCCATGTCGAGGCTCCACCCACCCATGACGGGGCTCAACCCATGACGGGGCCCCACCTATCTACAAGACTCCACCCACCCATCCACAAGACTCCACCCACCAATGGCAAGGCCCCACCCATGATGAGGCACCACCCACGATGAGGCCCCACCCATGATGCTCCACCCACCCGTGAGGCTCCACCCACCCACGATGAGGCCCCACCCACCCATGATGAGGCTCCACCCACGAGGCTTCACCCACCCATAAACAACAATATATAGAATATATATATAAATACCGCGCTCAGAAATTAATTTGTGATAATAAAAACAAACATGAAAATAAAAATCTTAGACACAGCTCCACGTGCTAAACTTGAATCCCACCATCAAGAAAATAAACCAGAAAAAAACAAACAAGAACACAGAGCTATATGTAACTTAATTAAAGTCCTCTTTAAAGTCCTTAAACTTGTGATCAGAAATCCACCGTGAACATCAGCAGTCAATTTGTGCAATTCCACCACCAGTTTGGTACTCTTACCAGAGCTAATCGAATAGCCAGCATTCACAGCAATATCGCAGACACTTCAATTAATAACCTCCACCCATTGGGGGTACGATTCCTCAATATATGTTGGTATAGCTGGCCAGGTTTCCAGAGCATAATCATGCAGGAAGAAATAAGAGGACCATAGTGCAGTATTGCTATACTATAAGTCTATTTAATAAGGCCAATAAAATACTCACAAACACAGGAATAAAACTCGCATGTCACATTAAAAGGTTAAGCCAACCCACGCTGCTGAACTCCAAAATAGTAAACCACCGGCTCCCAACGCGTTTCGTCGCTCAGCGCGACTTTCACTAGGTGAGCCGGCGCGGTGGTACGCAGCGTTTAAATTCAGTAAAGGCGGGACATAAGGCCGCATCATCAGCACATTCTCCCAATAGCTATCCAAGTTCGCCAAGTAACCATCCAATCCGCGGAGAGCTGGGCATGGTTAGCGCCATTCCGCCAATCAATATAAAGGGAGGTGAATCTCATTACTTCTCTCACATACAATAGGCGTGGTTGTCGCCAATCCTCCAATCATTATGGAAGGAGGTGAAGGAGGTAAGGGCCTTCACCTCCTTCCATATTAATTGGAGGAATGGTGCCGTCAGGGAGGTGGGGTTGGATAATGAGATCCACCCCCTATAGTATAGACAAGCTGAATGGCGTCAGCTACGTCTACCCCTCGTAATGAGTTAATATTATTCACCTTCCCCCATAATGATTGGAGGATTGGCGACAACCACGCCTATTGTATGTGAGAGAAGTAATGAGATTCACCTCCCTTTATATTGATTGGCGGAATGGCGCTAACCACGCCCAGCTCTCCGCGGATTGGATGGTTACTTGGCGAACTTGGATAGCTATTGGGAGAATGTGCTGATGATGCGGCCTTATGTCCCGCCTTTACTGAATTTAAACGCTGCGTACCACCGCGCCGGCTCACCTAGTGAAAGTCGCGCTGAGCGACGAAACGCGTTGGGAGCCGGTGGTTTACTATTTTGGAGTTCAGCAGCGTGGGTTGGCTTAACCTTTTAATGTGACATGCGAGTTTTATTCCTGTGTTTGTGAGTATTTTATTGGCCTTATTAAATAGACTTATAGTATAGCAATACTGCACTATGGTCCTCTTATTTCTTCCTGCATGATTATGCTCTGGAAACCTGGCCAGCTATACCAACATATATTGAGGAATCGTACCCCCAATGGGTGGAGGTTATTAATTGAAGTGTCTGCGATATTGCTGTGAATGCTGGCTATTCGATTAGCTCTGGTAAGAGTACCAAACTGGTGGTGGAATTGCACAAATTGACTGCTGATGTTCACGGTGGATTTCTGATCACAAGTTTAAGGACTTTAAAGAGGACTTTAATTAAGTTACATATAGCTCTGTGTTCTTGTTTGTTTTTTTCTTCACCCACCCATGATGAGGCTCCACCCATGACAGGGCCCCACTCACGACGAGGCCCCAGCCACCCATGATGAGGCTCCACCCACGAGCCTCCACCCATGACATGGCTCCACCCACGACGAGGCTCCACCCACCCACTATGAGGCTCCACCCACCCATGAGGAGGCTCACCTTGCACGATGAGGTGGACGCGGGAGGTCTTGGGGTGGTTGTCAGTCTGCACGGAGCAGGTGTAGGGCCCCTCGTCGTACACATCCATGATGAGGCTCCACCCACCCACGAGGAGGCTCACCTTGCACGATGAGGTGGACGCGGGAGGTCTTGGGGTGGTTGTCGGTCTGCACAGAGCAGGTGTAGGGCCCCTCGTCGTACACGTCCCCGGAGAGGCTCCACACACCCATGATGAGACCCCACCCACGATGAGGGCCCACCCACCCGTGATGAGGCCCCAACCCCCCACGAGGAGGCTCACCTTGCACAATGAGGTGGACACGGGAGGTCTTGGGGTGGTTGTCGGTCTGCACAGAGCAGGTGTAGGGCCCCTCGTCGTACACGTCCACATTCTGGATCTCGATGCTGTACTGGCTCTTGGTGTTGGAGACGAGCAGCACCCGGGGGTCGATGGCCCACTTGTCCCCACCCGCAAACAGGATGGTGCTGCGATTCAGCCAGGCCACCCGCGTCACCCGATTGTCCACCGGGCACCTGCCGGGAGAGAGAGAGAGGGTGAGAGCCTATACAGAGATAATAGACCTCATGGGGGAGCTGAGACCACCAGAGGATTTTATCTTCTCCTAACATTCTGTGTGGAGAGACAATATCACACAGGCACACTGCAGCCACACTGATCATTACACCAATGCAGCCAGCTAAAGGAGGATTTTATCTCCTCCTAACATTCTGTGTGGAGAGACAATATCACACAGGCACACTGCAGCCACACTGATCATTACACCAATGCAGCCAGCTAAAGGAGGATTTTATTTCCTCCTAACATTCTGTGTGGAGAGACAATATCACACAGGCACACTGCAGCCATGCTGATCATTACACCAATGCAGCCAGCTAGAGGAGGATTTTATCTCCTCCTAACATTCTGTGTGGAGAGACAATATCACACAGGCACACTGCAGCCACGCTGATCATTACACCAATGCAGCCAGCTAGAGGAGGATTTTATCTCCTAACATTCTGTGTGGAGAGACAATATCACACAGGCACACTGCAGCCACACTGATCATTACACCAATGCAGCCAGCTAAAGGAGGATTTTATCTCCTCCTAACATTCTGTGTGGAGAGACAATATCACACAGGCACACTGCAGCCACACTGATCATTACACCAATGCAGCCAGCTAAAGGAGGATTTTATTTCCTCCTAACATTCTGTGTGGAGAGACAATATCACACAGGCACACTGCAGCCATGCTGATCATTACACCAATGCAGCCAGCTAGAGGAGGATTTTATCTCCTCCTAACATTCTGTATGGAGAGACAATATCACACAGGCACACTGCTGCCACGCTGATCATTACACCAATGCAGCCAGCTAGAGGAGGATATTAGGCCTGATTCAGAGCCTCTTTCACATGCACTTTCGCATGTGTCTGTGTAAGTTTTGTGAGTTTTTCCAGCTTTTTCTGAATTTTCGTAACTTTTTTCATGTATATATGCGTTTACGCGAATAAGCACTTTCGATGGTCGTATATTTTGCATAGAAAGAAAGGGAAAGTTATGTTATTGGTTTTGGGCTTACGCATGATTCAGAGCCTTGATTGTTGATTCGAACACGGCCAATAAAATGGGTTTGTTTCAGTTCACTCTTGAGATCGGAGATGATGTTTGCTGAGCACGTGGAGGAATACGAGCGATTGCAGCTACGCGGCATGTGGTGCATCAGCAGGGCCGAGGCCAGATTGCCCCGCGCACGCATGCACATCGATGGCATGCATGACGTTGAGCTGTTCGAGCTGACCCGCCTTAACCGTGTCTCCCTCCATATGTTGTATAGTAAGCTGCGGCCATGGTTGGCTCCCACCACAAGGAAGGGGCAAGCAATTTCAGGTATGACCAAGATGCTTGGCTGCCTGCAATTTCTAGCGAATGGCTCATTCCAGAGGCTGGGTTCCCTCTCGTGGGGATGTCCCAGCCTGCGCTGAGCCGCACGCTCAGCAAGTATTTGGAAGGCATGGCTACCCTGTGTCCAAAATACATCTATTTCCCTGACAACATGGTAGCCTGGAATGCTCTTAAGTTGGGGTTTTTTGATCTATCCGACATGCCCAACGTCATAGGTGCGATCGATTGTACGCATGTTGCATTGGTGCCTCCAACAGCTGATGAATATCTCTTTAGGTATGTTGTTTAGGAGAACATTTTGACTTGAATTAACTCATTCAATGACAGTATGTTTTAATGTATATATAAATCAATCATTTCCAAGTAGCCCTTAAATATTCCTTATCATATAAAACCCTAGCTTTCCAGGTGCCCCAGGTGAGGCTCAGTATCCCCAATCCCCTCCCGCCGGGCGTCCACCATCTCATGCTCTGCAGGACGCTCGGCTGGCGCACGGTGTAGCTTTTCCAATCTGCTCCTTCGCTGAGCGTGAAATTCACAGAAAATGAGAAAAGTCGCAGCAAGCGGCGCCGTGATTTCCAGATTGTGCAGCGGAACGCACCCCGGATATCTGATACAAGCGCGACGCGCCCCCCTCCCCGGCCAGCGCCAAGGTCCAGAACATTGCCTCCAAAATAACGCCACCGTGTCGTGTTATCGGGGACATGAAACTGGCTACACAAGGTACCGGGAAGCGGCACCATGCATTACACACATATATATATATATATATATATATATATATATATATATATATATTGATACCAAGAATGGCGCACCCCCCTCCCTGGCCAGCGCCAAGGTCCAGAACATTGCCTCCAAAATATATATATATATATATCATGAGAATGGCACATGGAGATCTGCAGCAATAAATGATTCATTTGCCTATTCAAACTGTTTCTATTGTTGTAACTGTTACAATGTATCTCCTATCCATCCCTTAATGAGGGGGCGTGGCTTCATCATCTCAATGAGGGGTGTGGCTAAATTTACATATTGTCCCTCTTTGAGGTGTAACATGCAGATCTACAGCAATAAATGATTCATTTGCCTATTCAAAGTGTTTCTATTGTTGTAACTGTTACAATGTATCACCTATCCATCCCTCAATGAGGGGGCGTGGCTTCATCATCTCAATGAGGGGTGTGGCTTAATTTACATATTGTCCCTCATTGAGGTGTAACATGCAGATCTACAGCAATAAACGATTCATTTGCCTATTCAAAGTGTTTCTATTGTTGTAACTGTTATAATGTATCTCCTATCATCCCTCAATGAGGGGGCGTGGCTTCATCCATCCCTCAATGAGGGGCGTGGCTTCACCCATCCCTCAATGATGGGGCGTGGCTTCATCCATTTCAATAAGGGGGTGTGGCCTCATTTACATATTGTTCCTCTTTGAAGTGTAACACGCAGATCTGCAGCAATAAACGATTCATTTGCCTATTCAAAGTGTTTCTATTTTAACTGTTACAATGTATCACCTATCCATCCCTCAATGAAGGGGCGTGGCTTCACTTACATATTGTCCCTCTTTCCCACCCTATAAAGTTGCTAGGAAAATGGTGCATTTGTTTTCTTAACAATGATCAGGTGACAACCCATCTCTGTGACTTTGTGACAATTGTTTTCTAATGCACTTATGTGACTCGTTACTTTGTTATGAAGGATCACATTCATCCATGTAATGCTAGAGATGTATTTAGTAATAGATCAAGGCAACTGGACTCGCTGTGTTCTTTTGCTCCACATGGTAAGTATGGTGTGTGTGAATCCAGCTTTGCCTATGGGGAGAGGCGGCTGGACGACTTGTGAAATGTATCAAAGTAACAAAAATACAGCAATTGCGTACATTTCTTCCTGCCGACGGACTGGACGCAACTTTTTATTTTTCTATCTATGAGGTTATTCGGATGGCGCTATGAGGTTGTTCGGATGGCGCTATGAGGTTGTTCGGATGGCGCTATGAGGTTGTTCAGATGGCACTATGAGGTTATTCGGATGGCGCTATGAGGTTATTCGGATGGCGCTATGAGGATATTCGGATGGCGCTATGAGGTTGTTCGGATGGCGCTATGAGGTCATTCGGATGGCGCTATGAGGTTATTCGGATGGCGCTATGAGGTTATTCGGATGGCGCTATGAGGTTATTCGGATGGCGCTACGAGGTTATTCGGATGCCGCTACGAGGTTATTCGGATGCCGCTACGAGGTTATTCGGATGCCGCTACGAGGATATTCGGATGCCGCTACGAGGATATTCGGATGGCGCTATGAGGTTATTCGGATGCCGCTATGAGGTTATTCGGATGGCGCTATGAGGTTATTCGGATGGCGCTATGAGATTATTCGGATGCCGCTACGAGGATATTCGGATGCCGCTACGAGGATATTCGGATGCCACTGTGAGGTTATTCGGATGCCGCTATGAGGTTATTCGGATGCCGCTATGAGGTTGTTCGGATGGCGCTATGAGGTTATTCGGATGGCGCTATGAGATTATTCGGATGCCGCTACGAGGTTATTCGGATGCCGCTACGAGGATATTCGGATGCCGCTACGAGGATATTCGGATGCCACTGTGAGGTTATTCGGATGCCACTGTGAGGTTATTCGGATGCCGCTATGAGGATATTCGGATGGCGCTATGAGGTTGTTCGGATGGCGCTATGAGGTTGTTCGGATGCCGCTACGAGGTTATTCGGATGGCGCTATGAGGTTATTCGGATGCCGCTGTGAGGTTTTTCGGATGCCACTGTGGGGTTATTCGGATGCCGCTATGAGGATATTCGGATGGCGCTATGAGGTTGTTCGGATGGCGCTATGAGGTTGTTCGGATGGCGCTATGAGGTTGTTCGGATGGCGCTATGAGGTTATTCGGATGGCGCTATGAGGTTGTTCGGATGGCGCTATGAGGTTGTTCGGATGGCGCTATGAGGTTGTTCGGATGGCGCTATGAGGTTATTCGGATGGCACTATGAGGTTATTCGGATGCCGCTATGAGGATATTCGGATGCCGCTATGAGGTTATTCGGATGGCGCTATGAGGTTATTCGGATGGCGCTATGAGGTTATTCGGATGGCGCTTTGAGGTTATTCGGATGGCGCTATGAGGTTATTCGCATGCCGCTATGAGGTTATTTGCATGCCGCTATGAGGTTATTCGGATGCCGCTATGAGGGTATTCGGATGCCGCTATGAGGTTATTCGGATGGCGCTATGAGGTTATTCGGATGGCACTATGAGGCTATTCGGATGCCGCTATGAGGATATTCGGATGCCGCTATGAGGATATTCGGATGCCGCTATGAGGTTATTCGGATGGCGCTATGAGGTTATTCGGATGGCGCTATGAGGTTATTCGCATGTCGCTATGAGGTTATTCGCATGCCGCTATGAGGTTATTCGGATGCCGCTATGAGGATATTCGGATGCCGCTATGAGGTTATTCGGATGCCGCTATGAGGTTATTCGGATGCCGCTATGAGGTTATTCGGATGCCGCTATGAGGTTATTCGGATGGCGCTATGAGGTTATTCGGATGGCGCTATGAGGTTATTCGGATGGCGCTATGAGGTTATTCGGATGCCGCTATGAGGTTATTCGGATGCCGCTATGAGGATATTCAGATGGCGCTATGAGGTTATTCGGATGGCGCTATGAGGTTATTCGGATGGCGCTATGAGGTTATTCGGATGCCGCTATGAGGTTATTCGGATGCCGCTATGAGGTTATTCGGATGGCGCTATGAGGTTATTCGGATGGCGCTATGAGGTTATTCGGATGGCGCTATGAGGTTATTCGGATGGCGCTATGAGGTTATTCGGATGGCGCTATGAGGATATTCAGATGGCGCTATGAGGTTATTCAGATGGCGCTATGAGGTTATTCGGATGCCGCTATGAGGTTATTCGGATGGCGCTATGAGGTTATTCGGATGGCGCTATGAGGTTATTCGGATGGCGCTATGAGGTTATTCGGATGGCGCTATGAGGTTATTCGGATGCCGCCACACAGAGGGACAACACGGGGGAGAGTGAAATTCCTGAGCGTTGTTTCCTCTTTAATAGATTTTAATAATAAACTGAATGTAAAACCTCATCAGGTATAAAACAAAGCAGACTAAACCCTGAGTCAGGCGCGGCCAGGGACTTAGAACGCAGGCGGGACCGGGATGGGGACAGAAGGATCCAGAAAGGTCTGGGGAACAACCAATCGCTTGCTGCCATGAGCGGCGGGGGCGGGGCCTAGGAGTCGGTCAGTGATGAGCTGAACGAGCATTTCATCACATACATTATATATATATATAAATATATATATATATATATATATATATATATAATAGATAGAGATGGTGAGAATGGAGCCGGGCGCGTCTGAGGTCATGTGATCTCCTCGTACTGGTAAGTGGTGGCAGCTTTCCAAGAATAGGGAACATTGCGCTGATTTATAGTCGGAGTGTCCGGAAATTTCCGGAAGCCTTATAAATCATGGCAGCGATTAACGTCAGTTACCTGAGCCGGGCGCAGACACATTAGGAACTCGTTACAGGCGATTGCTGGCCGGGCGACGAGACTCCTGCAAGGCGACGCCGCCAACACCCTGACACATCGCGGCCACTCCCCCTGCTGACCCACCTGACCATCCTGCGATCCTCCCCGCTGTCCACACACTGTGCCGTAACCATGTGATATTGGGAGGCCATGGTTCTGGCGGGTGTCACACGTCCCTATCAGATGCCTCAGGGCAATGGAACAAAATCCGGGACAGTCAAGTTCTTGGGTTTTGTTCCACTTAAGAAGCCGAGACAGGCTGGAGGAAGGTGAGAAGGTCATCTGATATGGGGGAGGGATGATAGAGAGGGACAGGGGGAGGGGTGATAGAGAAAGAGAGGGACAGGGGAGGGGTGATAGAGAAAGAGAGTGACAGGGGGTGATAAAGAGAGGGACAGGGTGAGGGATGATAGAGAGAGGGACAGGGGGAGGGGTGATAGAGAGGGACAGGGGGAGGGGTGATAGAGAAAGAGACTGACATGGGGTGATAGAGAAAGAGAGGGACAGGGGGAGGGGTGATAGAGAGGGAAAGGGGGAGGGGTGATAGAGAAAGAGAGAGACGGGGGGGTGATAGAGAAAGAGAGGGACAGGGGGAGGGGTGATAGAGAAAGAGAGAGACGGGGGGGTGATAGAGAAAGAGAGGGACAGGGGAGGGGTGATAGAGAAAGAGAGTGACAGGGGGTGATAGAGAAAGAGAGGGACAGGGGGAGGGGTGATAGAGAAAGAGAGGGACAGGGGGGTGATAGAGAAAGAGAGGGACAGGGGAGGGGTGATAGAGAAAGAGAGTGACAGGGGGTGGTAGAGAAAGAGAGGGGCAGAGGGAGGGATGATAGAGAGAGGGACAGGGGGAGGGGTGATAGAGAGGGACAGGGGGAGGGGTGATAGAGAAAGAGGGAGGGGTGATAGAGAAAGAGAGGGACAGGGGGAGGGGTGATAGAGAAAGAGAGTGACAGGGGGTGATAGAGAAAGAGAGGGACAGGGGGTGGTAGAGAAAGAGAGGGGCAGAGGGAGGGATGATAGAGAGAGGGACAGGGGAGGGGTGATAGAGAAAGAGAGGGACAGGGGGAGGGGTGATAGAGAAAGAGGGAGGGGTGATAGAGAAAGAGAGGGACAGGGGGAGGGGTGATAGAGAAAGAGAGTGACAGGGGGTGATAGAGAAAGAGAGGGACAGGGGGAGGGATGATAGAGAGGGACAGGGGGAGGGGTGATAGAGAGGGACAGGGGGCAGGGGTGATAGAGAAAGTGAGGGACAGGGGTGATAGAGAAACAGAGGGACAGGGTGATAGAGAAAGAGAGGGACAGGGGTGATAGAGAAAGAGAGGGACAGGGGTGATAGAGAAAGAGAGGGACAGGGGTGATAGAGAAAGAGGGGGGCGGGGAGGGATAAAAGAGAAAGAGGAACAGGGAGGGATAAAAGAGAAAGAGAGGGACATGGAGGGATAAGAGAAAGAGAGGGACAGGGAGGGATAAAAGAGAAATAGAGGGACAGGGAGGGATAAAAGAGAAAGAGAGGGACGTTAAAGTAAAATGGCCCAGTTGTCGCCCCCTACAGAGGACAGGACGGCGCCCTGTGTCACCGCACGCCCCGCACTCCCCCATGGTGACATAGGGCCCCACTTCCTCATACAAGGTCCTGACCCCGGGATGCCCTCTCGCCCCACCAGCCTCCATTTTGCTCCCGCCAGTAGAACACGCAGCGCCCGCCCGGACACCATCATCAATCATCTTTCCTCACACGGCTGGACGCTCGGAAGGGTGAGTGTCAGCTGTGTGACGAGCGCAGACTGACAACAGGGGGGGGGCGAGGGGAGGGGGGGCGAGGGGAGGGGGGATACATTAAACTCTTTATCCTTGAAGCTCCGTCTGCAGGTGTTACATGAAGGTGCTGCAGGTAAGTGTTACATGAAGATGCTGCAGTCAAAGCCTGGGATCCCTTATGGATGCACATTGCCAGCCCTGGATGCACACTGCCGGCCCTGGATGCACATAGCCAGCCCTGGATGCACATTGCCGGCCCTGGATGCACTTAGCCAGCCCTGGATGGTGGGAGAATTTGGCGTCAGACATACGTCCTGCAGGTCAGGATGAGTCGGGCGCAGTGTGACCTTGAGAAGCAATAACCCGGGATGAGATCTCTGCTTACCTCAGCCAACTGCAGCGGGACAAGAAACAGGCTGCAGTACAGAGCCATCTGCTCAGCCAGCGGGATGTCGCATTTCATCTAATGCCGGAGCAACGGGCGCAGCGCCGCGACTATTAACATCTACATACCCAGAACCAGCCAACTGCCCCCAACTGCCCCCGCTCTACTTACCTGTGCGCCGGTCATAGAGGAGACGAGACTGTACAGTCGTCATAGAGGAGACGGGACTGTGCGGTCGTCATAGAGGAGACGGGACTGTACGGTCGTCATAGAGGAGACGGGACTGTACGGTCGTCATAGAGGAGACGGGACTGTACGGTCGTCATAGAGGAGACGGGACTGTACGGTCGTCAGAGAGGAGACGGGACTGTACAGTCGTCATAGAGGAGACGGGACTGTACGGTCGTCAGAGAGGAGACGGGACTGTACGGTCGTCAGAGAGGAGACGGGACTGTACGGTCGTCAGAGAGGAGACGGGACTGTACGGTCGTCAGAGAGGAGACGGGACTGTACGGTCGTCAGAGAGGAGACGGGACTGTATGGTCGGTATAGAGGAGACGGGACTGTACGGTCGTCAGAGAGGAGACGGGACTGTACGGTCGTCAGAGAAGAGACGGGACTGTACGGCCGTCATAGAGGAGACGGGACTGTATGGTCGGTATAGAGGAGACGGGACTGTAAGGTCGTCAGAGAGGAGATGGGACTGTATGGCCGTCATAGAGGAGACGGGACTGTATGGTCGGTATAGAGGAGACGGGAATGTAAGGTCGTCATAGAGGAGACGGGACTGTACAGTCATCATAGAGGAGACGGGACTGTACAGTCATCATAGAGGAGACGGGACTGTACGGTCGTCAGAGAGGAGACGGGACTGTACGGTCGTCAGAGAAGAGACGGGACTGTACGGCCGTCATAGAGGAGACGGGACTGTACAGTCGTCATAGAGGAGATGGGACTGTACGGTCGTCATAGAGGAGACGGGACTGTACGGTCGTCATAGAGGAGACGGGACTGTACGGGCGTCATAGAGGAGACGGGACTGTACGGTCGTCATAGAGGAGACGGGACTGTATGGTCGGTATAGAAGAGACGGGACTGTACGGTCGTCATAGAGGAGACGGGACTGTACGGTCGTCAGAGAGGAGACGGGACTGTACGGTCGTCATAGAGGAGACGGGACTGTACGGTCGTCAGAGAGGAGACGGGACTGTACGGTCGTCAGAGAGGAGACGGGACTGTACGGTCGTCATAGAGGAGACGGGACTGTACGGTCGTCAGAGAGGAGACGGGACTGTACGGTCGTCAGAGAGGAGACGGGACTGTACGGTCGTCAGAGAGGAGACGGGACTGTACGGTCGTCAGAGAAGAGATGGGACTGTACGGCCGTCATAGAGGAGACGGGACTGTATGGTCGGTATAGAGGAGACGGGACTGTAAGGTCGTCAGAGAGGAGATGGGACTGTACGGCCGTCATAGAGGAGACGGGACTGTACGGTCGTCATAGAGGAGACGGGACTGTACGGTCGTCAGAGAGGAGACGGGACTGTACGGTCGTCAGAGAGGAGACGGGACTGTACGGTCGTCAGAGAGGAGACGGGACTGTACGGTCGTCAGAGAAGAGATGGGACTGTACGGCCGTCATAGAGGAGACGGGACTGTATGGTCGGTATAGAGGAGACGGGACTGTAAGGTCGTCAGAGAGGAGATGGGACTGTACGGCCGTCATAGAGGAGACGGGACTGTATGGTCGGTATAGAGGAGACGGGAATGTAAGGTCGTCATAGAGGAGACGGGACTGTACAGTCATCATAGAGGAGACGGGACTGTACGGTCGTCAGAGAGGAGACGGGACTGTACGGTCGTCAGAGAAGAGATGGGACTGTACGGCCGCCATAGAGGAGACGGGACTGTATGGTCGGTATAGAGGAGACGGGACTGTAAGGTCGTCATAGAGGAGATGGGACTGTACAGTCATCATAGAGGAGACGGGACTGTACAGTCATCATAGAGGAGACGGGACTGTACGGTCGGTATAGAGGAGACGGGACTATACGGCCGTCATAGAGGAGACGGGACTGTATGGTCGGTATAGAGGAGACGGGACTGTACGGCCCTCATAGAGGAGACGGGACTGTACGGTCATCATAGAGGAGACGGGACTGTATGGCCGTCATAGAGGAGAGGAGACGGGACTGTACGGCCGTCATAGAGGAGAGGAGACGGGACTGTACGGCCGTCATAGAGGAGACGGGACTGTATGGTCGGTATAGAGGAGACGGGACTGTACAGCCGTCATAGAGGAGACGGGACTGTATGGTCGGTATAGAGGAGACGGGACTGTACGGTCGTCATAGAGGAGATGGGACTGTACGGTCGTCATAGAGGAGACGGGACTGTATGGTCGGTATAGAGGAGACGGGACTGTACGGCCGTCATAGAGGAGACGGGACTGTACGGTTGTCATAGAGGAGACGGGACTGTACGGCCGTCATAGAGGAGATGAGACGGGACTGTACGGCCGTCATAGAGGAGACGGGACTGTATGGTCGGTATAGAGGAGACGGGACTGTACGGTCATCATAGAGGAGACAGGACTGTATGGTCGGTATAGAGGAGACGGGACTGTACGGGCATCATAGAGGAGACGGGACTGTACGGTCATCATAGAGGAGACGGGACTGTACGGCCGTCATAGAGGAGACGGGACTGTATGGTCGGTATAGAGGAAACGGGACTGTACGGTCGTCATAGAGGAGATGGGACTTTATGGTCGTCAAAGAGGAGACGGGACTGTATGGTCGGTATAGAGGAGACGGGACTGTACGGCCATCAAAGAGGAGACGGGACTGTACGGCCGTCATAGAGGAGACAGGACTGTATGGTCGGTATAGAGGAGACGGGACTGTACGGGCATCATAGAGGAGACGGGACTGTACGGTCATCATAGAGGAGACGGGACTGTATGGTCGGTATAGAGGAGACGGGACTGTACGGTCGTCATAGAGGAGACGGGACTGTACGGCCGTCATAGAGGAGATGAGACTGTACGGTTGTCATAGAGGAGACGGGACTGGACGGGCGTCATAGAGGAGATAGAACTGTACAGTCGTCATAGAGAAGACGGGACTGTACGGTCGTCATAGAGGAGACGGGACTGTATGGTCGGTATAGAGGAGACGGGACTGTACGGTCGTCATAGAGGAGACGGGACTGTATGGTCGGTATAGAGGAGACGGGACTGTACGGTCGTCAAAGAGGAGACGGGACTGTACGGCCGTCATAGAGGAGACGGGACTGTAGGGTCGTCATAGAGGAGACGGGACTGTACGGTCGTCATAGAGAAGACGGGACTGTATGGTCGGTATAGAGGAAACGGGACTGTACGGTCGTCATAGAGGAGACGGGACTGTACGGCCGTCATAGAGGAGACGGGACTGTACGGTCGTCATAGAGGAGACGGGACTGTACGGCCGTCATAGAGGAGACGGGACTGTACGGCCGTCATAGAGGAGACGGGACTGTACGGCCGTCATAGAGGAGACGGGACTGTACGGTCGTCATAGAGGAGACGGGACTGTACGGCTGTCATAGAGGAGATGGAACTGTACAGTCGTCATAGAGGAGACGGGACTGTACGGTCGTCAGAGGAGACGGGACTGTATGGTCGGTATAGAGGAGACGGGACTGTACGGTCGTCATAGAGGAGACGGGACTGTATGGTCGGTATAGAGGAGACGGGACTGTACGGTCGTCAAAGAGGAGACGGGACTGTACGGCCGTCATAGAGGAGACGGGACTGTATGGTCGGTATAGAGGAGACGGGACTGTACGGTCGTCATAGAGGAGACGGGACTGTATGGTCGGTATAGAGGAGACGGGACTGTACGGTCGTCAAAGAGGAGACGGGACTGTACGGCCGTCATAGAGGAGACGGGACTGTAGGGTCGTCATAGAGGAGACGGGACTGTACGGTCGTCATAGAGAAGACGGGACTGTATGGTCGGTATAGAGGAAACGGGACTGTACGGTCGTCATAGAGAAGACGGGACTGTACGGCCGTCATAGAGGAGACGGGACTGTAGGGTCGTCATAGAGGAGACGGAACTGTATGGTCGTCATAGAGGAGACGGGACTGTACGGCTGTCATAGAGGAGATGGAACTGTACAGTCGTCATAGAGGAGACGGGACTGTACGGTCGTCATAGAGGAGACGGGACTGTATGGTCGGTATAGAGGAGACGGGACTGTACGGTCGTCATAGAGGAGACGGGACTGTATGGTCGGTATAGAGGAGACGGGACTGTACGGTCGTCAAAGAGGAGACGGGACTGTACGGCCGTCATAGAGGAGACGGGACTGTAGGGTCGTCATAGAGGAGACGGGACTGTAGGGTCGTCATAGAGGAGACGGGACTGTATGGTCGGTATAGAGGAGACGGGACTGTACGGTCGTCATAGAGGAGACGGGACTGTACGGTCGTCATAGAGGAGACGGAACTGTATGGTCGGTATAGAGGAGACGGGACTGTACGGTCGTCATAGAGGAGACGGGACTGTATGGTCGGTATAGAGGAGACGGGACTGTACGGTCGTCATAAAGGAGACGGGACTGTACGGTCATCATAGAGGAGATGGGACTGTACGGTCGTCATAGAGGAGACGGGACTGTATGGTCGGTATAGAGGAGACGGGACTGTACGGTCATCAAAGAGGAGACGGGACTGTACGGCCGTCATAGAGGAGACGGGACTGTACGGTCGTCATAGAGGAGACGGGACTGTATGGTCGGTATAGAGGAGACGGGACTGTACGGCCGTCATAGAGGAGACGGGACTGTACGGTTGCCATAGAGGAGACGGGACTGTACGGCCGTCATAGAGGAGATGAGATGGGACTGTACGGCCGTCATAGAGGAGACGGGACTGTACGGTCATCATAGAGGAAACAGGACTGTATGGTCGGTATAGAGGAGACGGGACTGTACGGTCATCATAGAGGAGACGGGACTGTATGGTCGGTATAGAGGAGACGGGACTGTACGGTCGTCATAGAGGAGACGGGACTGTACGGTCGTCATAGAGGAGACGGGACTGTACGGCCGTCATAGAGGAGACGGGACTGTACGGCCGTCATAGAGGAGACGGGACTGTACGGTCGTCATAGAGGAGACGGGACTGTACGGCCGTCATAGAGGAGAGGAGACGGGACTGTACGGCCGTCATAGAGGAGAGGAGACGGGACTGTACGGCCGCCATAGAGGAGAGGAGACGGGACTGTACAGCCGTCATAGAGGAGACGGGACTGTATGGTCGGTATAGAGGAGACGGGACTGTACGGTTGTCAGAGAGGAGATGGGACTGTACAGTTGTCAGAGAGGAGACGGGACTGTACGGTCGTCATAGAGGAGATGGGACTGTACGGTCGTCAGAGAGGAGACGGGACTGTATGGTCGTCAGAGAGGAGACGGGACTGTACGGTCGTCAGAGAGGAGATGGGACTGTACGGTCGTCAGAGAGGAGATGGGACTGTACAGTCGTCAGAGAGGAGACGGGACTGTACGGTCGTCATAGAGGAGATGGGACTGTACGGTCGTCATAGAGGAGACGGGACTGTACGGCCGTCATAGAGGAGATGGGACTGTACAGTCGTCAGAGAGGAGACGGGACTGTACAATCGTCATAGAGGAGATGGGACTGTACTGCCGTCATAGAGGAGATGGGACTGTACGGTCGTCATAGAGGAGACGGGACTGTACAGCCGTCATAGAGGAGATGGGACTGTACGGTCGCCATAGAGGAGACGGGACTGTACGGTCGCCATAGAGGAGACGGGACTGTACGGCCGCCATAGAGGAGACGGGACTGTACGGCCGTCATAGAGGAGACGGGACTGTACGGTCGTCATAGACGAGACGGGACTGTACGGTCGTCATAGAGGAGACGGGACTGTACGGTCATCATAGAGGAGATGGGACTGTACGGTCGGTGACAGAGGAGACGGGTCTGTACGGTCGCATAGAGGAGATGGGACTGTATGGCCGTCATAGAGGAGACGGGACTGTACGGTCGTCATAGAGGAGACGGGACTGTACGGCCGTCATAGAGGAGATGGGACTGTACGGTCGTCATAGAGGAGATGGGACTGTACGGTCGTCATAGAGGAGATGGGACTGTACGGTCGTCATAGAGGAGATGAGACTGTACGGTCGTCATAGAGGAGATGGGACTGTACGGTCGTCATAGAGGAGATGGGACTGTACGGTCGTCATAGAGGAGATGGGACTGTACGGTCGTCATAGAGGAGATGAGACTGTACGGTCGTCATAGAGGAGACGGGACTGTACGGTCGTCATAGAGGAGACGGGACTGTATGGTCAGTGACAGAGGAGATGGGACTGTACGGTCAGTGACAGAGGAGACGGGACTGTACGGTCATCATAGAGGAGATGGGACTGTACGGTCGGTGACAGAGGAGACGGGACTGTGCGGTCGCCATAGAGGAGACGGGACTGTACGGTCGTCATAGAGGAGATGGGACTGTACAGTCAGTATACATGATATATATGGACTTCGGATATAAAGCTACAGAACCCGGGACTCGCCTCCGCCTGATATTTCGCCGTATTCTCGCCGCATGTTAATTCCTTTTAGTGATTTTGTTTTAATAGTTTCCTCGTCTGACCGGGCGGATTTCAGGGAACTAAGTAAAAAACACAAAGAGAAGCCGAGGCCTCATTTCCCTGCTTCTCCCGATATAACAAATCCGGCTCCTCCATTATCCGGGAGAAAAGCTCTATTGTTCCTGAAACCCGGCAACAGGGACTCGCTGAATGTCAATGACTCGGGGACCTGAACTCGGGGACCATTAACCCCATCAGCACTTTATTGTTTTACATTTAGTTGCTCTGCATCAATTTTGGCTCCATTGTGATGTCAGAGCTTTATTGTTTGCATCATCGGTTGTGATAGCGATATTAGAAAGGAAGACTGTTCGCTCATATAAGTGCGCACGCTCGTGTACATTACTATTTATATGCAGAGGACCACAAAAATAACTAATAAATCAACAATAACAGAGGGGGGCCCGAGACACCCCAATACAGAACCAAGACACCCCAATAATGTGCACAAAATGTATTGATCAGACATGAACATTAGTGTTAAGGACAGAGGCCACCTTACAATTCTACGCACATGTTAATCCTATAAAATTGGGTGTAAAATCCTGCGTCTGCTTACCCCAAATTTTCATCCTTCTCATTTCTATACATTTCCATACAACACTTGATACAGTAAGTGAAGTAACCAGCTCACCACATCCACATAAAAGGCTCAGAGGAGGGATTCCACTCAGTGGTTCTCCCAAATTACAGCAAAACCTCAGCGTTTAACCAGCCTCCAAGAAAAACGCAACTTTTACTTTATCTTGTTAAAAAATAGCCAACCATAGAAAAATGCCGAGATAAGTGAAAAAAATAAAGCAGGGACCAGAAGCCAGCGACTAGAACCCCGTTACGCATTTCGGCCCACAGGGGCCTTAATCATACTGTATCGTATCGTATGAGTAAGGGCCCCTTATCTCGGCATTTTTCTATTGTTGGCTATTTTTTAACAAGATAAATTAAAAGTTACGTTTCACTTGATACTTTCAAACAAAACTCCAGAGTGTGTTATTACTGATTAACAGATTTGATCAGACATGAAAATGAAAAACCACAACGATGAGGCGTCACACGACAGGACGTTAAAATCACAAGCTCCTGACCTAGACCTGAGATCTGAACATCCAATGTCCTCAATAAAATGAGCAAAATATAAAGCGGCAAAACTTCCTACTTCATCTGAGTGATCAATAGTATAAAGCGACAATGTGCTAATAATATATAGACAATATAATAATAGATAAACTTCCTACTTCATCTAAGTGATCAATAGAATAAAGCGACAATGTGCTAATAATATATAGAAAATATAATAATAGAGAAACTTCCTACTTCATCTGAGTGATCAATAGAATAAAGCGGCAATGTGCTAATAATATATAGAAAATATAATAATAGAGAAACTTCCTACTTCATCTGACTGATCAATAGAATAAAGCGGCAATGTGCTAATAATATATAGAAAATATAATAATAGAGAAACTTCCTACTTCATTTGACTGATCAATAGAATAAAGCGGCAATGTGCTAATAATATATAGAAAATATAATAATAGATAAACTTCCTACTTCATCTGAGTGATCAATAGTATAAAGCGACAATGTGCTAATAATATATAGAAAATATAATAATAGATAATAGAAGAGAATAAAGGGATTAGAGACTAAAGTGAAAACTGGGCTCAATTAATAAATATATAGAAAACTATCCTGTAATCATCTAATCAATTGATCTCACTGCAGCTATGAGTATTAATGAGATCGGAAAGAAAGAGATTAGGAGAAAATTGAAATTGGTTGGATGTTGTATTGCTGTGTTATTGTTGTATTGTTGTGTTATTGTTGTATTGCAGTGTTATTGTTGTATTGTTGTGTTATTGTTGTATTGTTTTGTTATTGTTGTGTTATTGTTGTATTGCAGTGTTATTGTTGTATTGTTGTGTTATTGTTGTATTGTTTTGTTATTGTTGTGTTATTGTTGTATTGTTGTGTTATTGTTGTATTGTTGTGTTATTGTTGTATTGTTGTGTTATTGTTGTATTGTTGTGTTATTGTTGTATTGTTTTGTTATTGTTGTATTATTGTTGTATTGTTGTGTTATTGTTGTATTGTTTTGTTATAGTTGTATTGTTGTGTTATTGTTGTATTGTTGTGTTATGTGTGGGCACCAGGGAAATCTCTCTCCTGCTATGTGCTCACAGGCGGGGGTACATTGGCCGGGCTCCTGCGGGGGAGATCCGGGTACGCGGGTCAGTGATGGCACAGTGCAAGCATCATATGGCATCCCGGATACCCGGCCGGTTGAATGCACGGAGTTTGCACGCCCCCGTTCCACCGACAGTCTGGAGCCTTTAATGACTTCCCTCTCCGCGTTGCTGCCAGCACTTCGCTATCTCGGGAGCTGGAGAGGTTAGGACTCACAGGCGGGTACATTGGCCGATATATGGGGTCGGGGGTCAGTGGTGCATGTGCTGTAGGTAGGCGTCCCGGATACCCGGCCGGGTGAATGCACGGAGTTTGCACGCCCCCACTCCTCCGACAGTCTGGAGCCTTTAATGACTTCCCTCTCCGCGTTGCTGCCAGCGCTTCGCTATCTCGGGAGCTGGAAATGTTAACGCGCTGAAAATAGCAACGGCAGACGGCGGGAGCGCGTCCATGATGGGGCCGTTACCAAGGTAGTTGAGCGGAGAAGATTATGAATTAGGCCGAATCTCCGGATTGATTATAACGCAGAGAGGGAAAAAGGTAATTAAAGTAAATCCCTGACTTTTATCCCATTGCTCGAGAAACGGGGCCCCGGCAAAATGTCACCGGAATCATCCGGGGGATGGAAGGGCCCCGATCATGACAAACAGCGGGGGCGTGATTGGAAAATGGCGGCAGTGAGGACGGGTACACACCGGGGGGGGGGGGTAGAGGGGGTGTGATGGGAAAATGACAGCAATGAGGACGGGTACACACCGGGGGGGTAGAGGGGGTGTGATGGGAAAATTACAGCAGTGAGGACGGGTACACACCGGGGGGGGGGGGGTAGAGGGGGTGTGATGGGAAAATGACAGCAGTGAGGACGGGTACACACCGGGGGGGTAGAGGGGGTGTGATGGGAAAATTACAGCAGTGAGGACGGGTACACACCGGGGGGGGGGGGGTAGAGGGGGTGTGATGGGAAAATGACAGCAGTGAGGACGGGTACACACCGGGGGGTAGAGGGGGTGTGATGGGAAAATGACAGCAGTGAGGACGGTTACACACCGGGGGGGTAGAGGGGGTGTGATGGGAAAATGGCGGCAGTGAGGACAGGTACACACCGGGGGGTAGAGGGGGTGTGATGGCAAAATGGAGGCAGCGAGGACGGTACACACCGGGGGGGGGGTAGAGGGGGTGTGATGGCAAAATGACAGCAGTTGAGGACGGTACACACCGCGGGGGGGGGGGTAGAGGGGGTGTGATGGGAAAATGACATCAGTGAGGACGGGTACACACCGGGGGGGGGGGGGGTAGAGGGGGTGTGATTGGAAAATGGCGGCAGTGAGGACGGGTACACACCAGGGGGGTAGAGGGGGTGTGATGGCAAAATGGCGGCAGCGAGGACGGGTACACACCGGGGGGGGTAGAGGGGGTGTGATGGGAAAATGGCGGGCAGTGAGGATGGGTACACACCGGGGGGGGGGGGGGGTAGAGGGGTGTGATGGGAAAATGGCAGAAGTAAGGATGGGTACACACCGGGGGGGGGGGGGTAGAGGGGTGTGATGGGAAAATGGCGGCAGTGAGGATGGGTACACACGGGGGGGGGGGGGTAGAGGGGGTGTGATGGGAAAATGGCAGAAGTGAGGACGGGTACACACCGGGGGGGTAGAGGGGGCGTGATGGGAAAATGGCGGCAGTGAGGGACGGGTACACACGGGGGGGGGTGTAAGAGGGGGTGTGAATGGGAAAATGGCGGCAGTGAGGACAGGTACACACCGCGGGGGGGGGGGGTAGAGGGGGGTGTGATGAAAAAATGAGGCAGTGAGGACGGGTACACACCGGGGGGGTAGAGGGGGTGTGATGGGAAAATGGCTGGCAGTGAGGACGGGTACACACCGGGGGGTAGAGGGGGTGTGATGGAAAAATGGAGGCAGTGAGGACGGGGTACACACGGGGGGGGGGGGGGTAGAGGGGGTGTGATGGGAAAAATGGCGGCAGTGAGGACGGGTACACACCGGGGGGTGTAGAGGGGGTGTGATGGAAAAATGGCGGCAGCGAGGACGGGTACACACCGGGGGGGGGTAGAGGGGGTGTGATGGAAAAATGGCGGCAGCGAGGACGGAACACACCGGGGGGGGGGTAGAGGGGTGTGATGGGAAAATGGCGGCAGCGAGGACGGGAACACACGGGGGGGGGGGGGGGGGGTGGGGTAGAGGGGGTGTGATGGGAAAATGGCGGCAGTGAGGACGGGTACACCCCGGGGGGGGTGTAGAAGGGGTGTGATGGGAAAATGGCGGCAGTGAGGACGGGTACACACCGGGGGGGGGTGTAGAAGGGGTGTGATGGGAAAATGGCGGCAGTGAGGACGGGTACACACCGGGGGGGGGGGTAGAGGGGGTGTGATGGAAAAATGGAGGCAGTGAGGACAGGTACACACCGCGGGGGGGTGTAGTAGAGGGGGTGTGATGGGAAAATGGCGGCAGTGAGGACGGGTACACACCGGGGGGGGGGTGTAGAGGGGGTGTGATGGGAAAATGGCGGCAGTGAGGACGGGTACACACCGCGGGGGGGGGGGGGTAGAGGGGGTGTGATGGGAAAACGGCGGCAGTGAGGACGGGTACACAAATCTACGTTCTATGGGACTGATTCAGCACCGGGAGAGAAAAGCATTTTATACGGATTTTATTTTCTCCTGAGTAGAAATTATCAGATCTTCTGAAAATGGAGGAAAACGGGAGGAAAATCTGTCGTCATGGCGATGAATCAGCACTTTCATTGGCTACGATTATCTGGAAGATTTTTAATGTGGCCACCCCATGGACCACAATGTGCATGTGACCACCAGAGCTGGCCCTAGGGACGTCAGGATGGCATGCCCCCTGCAATCAGCTAGTGGGAATTGCCGTATCATGTTGGGGGGTCATTTTTCCTGGGGCTCTGGGGGGTTTCACAGACAGGGGGCATCCCATGTCAGGGTGCCCGGGGACAATGACCAAAAACAGACTTTAAAAAGCGGCCTGTATCATCTCTTCCTCTTGCTGGAACTATAACAAACAAGGTGAGTCATCCTGAAAAGCCTGACAGCTCCCTCATGAGAGTTACATTGTGTTACAGGCAAAGATCAGCTGATGTATCATCTCTCCCTCCTGCTGGGACTATAACAAACAAGACGAGTCATCCTGAAAAGCTCCCTGCTGAGAGTTACATTGTGTTACATTGTTATAGGCAAAGATCAGCTGATGTATCATCTCTCCCTCCTGCTGGGACTATAACAAACAAGACAAGTCATCCTGAAAAGCCTGACAGCTCCCTGCTGAGAGTTACATTGTTACAGGCAAAGATCAGCTGATGTATCATCTCTCCCTCCTGCTGGGACTATAACAAACAAGACAAGTCATCCTGAAAAGCCTGACAGTTCCCTGCTGAGAGTTACATTGTGTTACATTGTTACAGGCAAAGATCAGCTGATGTATCATCTCTCCCTCCTGCTGGGACTATAACAAACAAGACAAGTCATCCTGAAAAGCCTGACAGCTCCCTGCTGAGAGTTACATTGTGTTACATTGTTACAGGTAAAGATCAGCTGATGTATCATCTCTCCCCCCTGTCCGGCCCCTCGCTGACCTCCATCTTGGCGCCACACGCCCGCTGCCAGCCTCCCTCCCCTCTCTCTCTTGCGCGGCGCTGCGGTCTTGTCGCTGCAATTGTTTTACGCTTCGTTCCTGTGGAGCCATAACAATAAAGAAGCCGGAAAACAAATCCCGCGGGATGAGCGTGTAATAACACAAAGCGTTTATATGCACCGCGCGCCCCTGCCGCCCCGGGGTGCTGCCGCAACTAATGGCTGCACCGGGGTCCGGCGACGGCGCGGCAAAGGTTAAACCGGCGCCAGGTGGAGGCCAGGAAACAGGACGCGGCGGCTCCTTCATCGGAAGCGAACGCTGCCTCTCGTGAAGCGGCGCGATGGCGGTGCCGGGGGTAATTGAGCAAATGACACCAATTACACAGAGAGCGCCGGAAAAACAGGCGCCGTTCCCAGAGCGCCGAGCACACGCTGTAACAAGCCACGCAATCTCTGCAGCTTATGTGGCATCATTGTTTCTACTGTAATCGGCTGTGATACATTGCAAAGCAGCCACGTGATCTCGCCATGCACACACACTGTAACAAGTCACGTGATGCCGCACACACTGTAACAAGCCACGTGATGCCGCACACACACTGTAACAAGCCACGTGATGCCGCACACACACTGTAACAAGCCACGTGATTCTGCACACACGCTGTAACAAGCCACGTGATGCCGCGCACACACTGTAACAAGCCACATGATGCCGCACACAGGCTGTAACAAGCCACGTGATGCCGCACACAGGCTGTAACAAGCCACGTGATGCTACACACACTGTAACAAGATACGTGATGCTGCACACACTGTAACAAGATACGTAATGCCGCACACGCTGTAACAAACCACATGTTGCTACTCACACGCTGTAACAAGCCACGTGATGCTGCACACACTGTAACAAGCCACGTGGTGCTGCACACACTGCAACAAGCCACGTGATGCCGCACACATGCTGTAACAAACCACATGGTGCTACTCACACGCTGTAACAAGCCACGTGGTGCTACTCACATGCTGTAACAAGTCACGTGATGCCGCACACATGCTGTAACAAGCCACGTGATGCCGCGCACACACTGTAACAAGCCACGTGATGCCGCGCACACACTGTAACAAGATACGTGATGCCGCACACACACTGTAACAAGACACGTGATGCCGCGCACACATTGTAACAAGACACGTGATGCCGCGCACACACTGTAACAAAACACGTGATGCCGCGCGCACACTGTAACAAGACACGTGATGCTGCGCACACACTGTAACAAGACACGTGATGCCGCGCACAGACTGTAACAAGCCACGTGATGCCGTGCACACACTGTAAAAAGCCGCGTGATGCCGCGCACACACTGTAACAAGCCACGTAATGCCAAGCACACTGTAACAAGCCCAACCATGACCTGGCCCATCATAACTGCCCCACAATGACCGGGCCTAACAACAATTGCCCTACATATTACCTGTCCAATCAAGACCTGGGCAATCAATGGCGGCCCATCCGTAACTTTGCACCTTATCATCTGCCCAGCCGTGACCTAGACCATCGCCAACCATGACCTGGCCCAACACCATCTGCCCAACCATGACCCGACCCAACACCATCTGCCCAACCATGAACTGGCCCAACACCATCTGCCCAACCATGACTTGGCCCAACACCATCTGCCCAACCATGACCCAGCCCAACACCATCTGTCCAACCATAACATAGCCCAACACTATCTGCCCAACACCATCTGCCCAACTATGACCCGGCCCAACACCATCTGCCCAACTATGACCCGGCCCAACACCATCTGCCCAACCATGACCCGACCCAACACCATCTGCCCAACCATGACCCGACCCAACACCATCTGCCCAACCATGACCTGGCCCAACACCATCTGCCCAACCATGACTTGGCCCAACACCATCTGCCCAACCATGACTTGGCCCAACACTATCTGTCCAACCATAACATAGCCCAACACTATCTGCCCAACACCATCTGCCCAACTATGACCCGGCCCAACACCATCTGCCCAACTATGACCTGGCCCAACACCATCTGTCCAACCATAACATAGCCCAACACTATCTGCCCAACACCATCTGCCCAACTATGACCCGGCCCAACACCATCTGCCCAACTATGACCTGGCCCAACACCATCTGCCCAACTATGACCCGGCCCAACACCATCTGCCCAACTATGACCCGGCCCAACACCATCTGCCCAAGCACTAACCCCTATAAGTGGGGAGAGGAGGTTTCTGTTCCGGGCCCAGAGAGAGGAGACAATGAGGAGCCATCCTGGCAGATCGCGTGCCCGTTGCTCCCAGGGAGCAGCATTAACCCTTTATTTGCCGGCCGCGTGTTCCTGGGTGACACAATCCCCCCTCTGAATGTCACCCGACGCTCCGGCATATGAGCGGCGACACCTGCTCCTCCGGGGCCCTGACTCACTCTGCAGCCAATTAGCTGCCTATTGAGGAGCCTGACGCACTGACACCCGCATCAATGGGGAGACACACAAAGCCTCATTAGTGGCTATACAGCGCGCCCACATGCTGGGGGAGGAGCCTGACCTACCTGTGTGGGGTAAGTGAGTGATGGCCTCCAGAGAAGAACCAACCCCCACCCCCCCAATATCTGCGCCCCCCCCAGGGTCACTACAGGGTAGGTGATGACCTTCAAAAGAGAACCAACCCTCCCAATATCTGTATCTGCCCCCCCCCCCCCGGGGTCACTAAAGGGTAGGTTGGTGATGACCTTCAGAAGAGAACCAACCCCCCCATATCTGCCCCCTCGGGGTCACTACAGGGTAGGTGAGTGATGACCTTCAGAAGAGAACCAATTGCCCCAATATCTGCCCCCCAGACCTTCAGAAGGAGCCCGGCCACCAGTATCTGCCCCACCCCCTGGGTAAATGAGTGATGACCTTTAGAGGAGCCCACCTGGATGGAGGGATAGAGAGTTGGATGGATTGATGGACAGAGGGGTGGACAGAGGATGGATTGAGGGATATAGTAGTGGACAGATTGACAGACAGAGGGTTGGCCGTAGGAGGGATGGATAAGAGAGTTGGATGGATGGATGGACAGACGCAGGGGTTGACAAAGGAATGATAGATGGAGGGGTGGCCATAGCAGGATGGATTGAGGGATAGAGAGGTAGATGGACATAAGAGGGATGTATGGAGGGATAGAAAGGTGGATGGATTGATAGACAGAGGGGTGGACATAGGAGGGATGGATGGAGGAATAGAGGAGTGGATGGATTGATAGAGAGGTGGATGGACATAGGAGGAATGGATGGAGGGATAGACACAGGGGTTGACAAAGCAATGATAGGAGGGATGGAGGGAGGGATAGAGAGGTAGATGGACATAAGAGGGATGGATGGAGGGATAGAAAGGTGGATGGACATAGGAGGAATGGATGGAGGGATAGACGCAGGGGTTGACA
Organism: Gastrophryne carolinensis; assembly: GCA_027917425.1. NCBI lineage: Eukaryota > Metazoa > Chordata > Amphibia > Anura > Microhylidae > Gastrophryne > Gastrophryne carolinensis. Next base: position 204,675 of record JAQIHN010000106.1, read on the forward strand.
AAGGAATGATAGGAGGGATGGAGGGAGGGATAGAGAGGTAGATGGACATAAGAGGGATGGGTGGAGGGATAGAAAGGTGGATGGACATAGGAGGAATGGATGGAGGGATAGAGGGATGGATAGATTGATAGACAGGGGGGGAGGGGACATAGGAGAGATGGATGAGAGTGGTGGATAGATTATTAGACAGAGAAATGAACATAGGAGGGATGGATAAGAGAGGTGGATGGATGGATAGACACAGGGGTTGACAAAGGAATGATAGATGGAGGGGTGGCCATAGCAGGATGGATTGAGGGATAGAGAGGTAGATGGACATAAGAGGGATGGATGGAGGGATAGAAAGGTGGATGGATTGATAGACAGAGGGGTGGATATAGGAGGGATGGATGGAGGAATATAGGAGTGGATGGATTGATAGAGAGGTGGATGGACATAGGAGGAATGGATGGAGGGATAGACGCAGGGGTTGAAAAAGCAATGATAGGAGGGATAGATGGAGGGATAGATGCTTGAATGGATTGACAGACAGAGGGGGGACATAGGAGGGATGGATAGACGCGGCGGATAACAAAGGAATGGCAGATGGAGGGGAGGCCGTAGGAGGGATGGATGGAGGGATAGAAAGGGGGATGGATAGACAGAGGTAGATGGACATAGGAGGGATGGATGGAGGGATAGAGAGGAGGATGGATTGATAGACGCGGGGTATGACAAAGGAATGGCAGACGGAGGGATAGAAAGGTGGATAGATTGATAGACAGTGGGTGGATGGAGGGATAGACAGACAGAGGGATAGAAGCCTGACCTGGATGGAGGAGCCGTCACAGGCTTTGGGGGAATATTTAGCTGTGACAGGGGAGAGGAGTGGCGCTCGAGTGGCAGAAACGCGCTGGCAGCAGCTGTGTGTGGGAGGTGTGGAGGGCCCCTGAGAATCACTAAGTGGTGCGGCCCCGGGGCCCGCGCTCTCCTGACCCTCATTATATCACAAAGTGCTCCGCCGGGGACACGCCCACCCGCTAATTATCCCGCTAAACACAAACCTTCAGAGAGCAGAAATGCTGAGCTATGGGCGCGAGCGGCCAATTATAGAGAGACAACTGCCAGAGCCCCAGAGGACCATGGGAGAGCGATCCTCCTGTCACATTGATGCAGGCCGCCTGTGGCTGTGCTCTGATGGAAAAACGCTCCCGCCAAGCAGAGGAAAAGACACAAAGAGAAGTGGAGGAGCATCAGCAGGGACGTGCCCTGGACTCAGCAGAGGACATGAGCAGGGACGTGCCCTGGACTCAACAGAGGAGCATCAGCAGGGACGTGCCCTGGACTCAGCAGAGGAGCATCAGCAGGGACGTGCCCTGGACTCAGCAGAGGAGCATCAGCAGGGACGTGCCCTGGACTCAGCAGAGGAGCATCAGCAGGTACGTGCCATGGAGACAGCAGAGGAGCATCAGCAAGGACGTGCCCTGTACTCAGCAGAGGAGCATCAGCAGGGACGTGCCCTGGACTCAGCAGAGGAGCATCAGCAGGGACGTGCCCTGGACTCAGCAGAGGAGCATCAGCAGGGACGTGCCCTGGACTCAGCAGAGGAGCATCAGCAGGGACGTTCCCTGGACTAAGCAGAGGAGCATCAGCAGGGACGTGCCATGGACTCAGCAGAGGAGCATCAGCAGGGACGTGCCCTGGACTCAGCAGAGGAGCATCAGCAGGGATGTGCCCTGGACTCAGCAGAGGAGCATCAGCAGGGACGTGTCCTGGACTCAGCAGAGGAGCATCAGCAGGGATGTGCCCTGGACTCAGCAGAGGAGCATCAGCAGGGACGTGGACCGGGACACAGCAGAGGAGCATCAGCAGGGACGTGCCCTGGAGACAGCAGAGGAGCATCAGCAGGGACGTGCCCTGGACTCAGCAGAGGAGCATCAGCAGGGACGTGCCCTGGAGACAGCAGAGGAGCATCAGCAGGGACGTGGACCGGGACACAGCAGAGGAGCATCAGCAGGGACGTGCCCTGGAGACAGCAGAGGAGCAACAGCAGGGACGTGCCCTGGACTCAGCAGAGGAGCATCAGCAGGGACGTGCCCTGGACTCAGCAGAGGAGCATCAGCAGGGACGTGCCCTGGACTCAGCAGAGGAGCATCAGCAGGGACGTGCCCTGGACTCAGCAGAGGAGCATCAGCAGGGACGTGCCCTGGACTCAGCAGAGGAGCATCAGCAGGGACGTGCCCTGGACTCAGCAGAGGAGCATCAGCAGGGACGTGCCCTGGAGACAGCAGAGGAGCATCAGCAGGGACGTGCCCTGGAGACAGCAGAGGAGCATCAGCAGGCACGTGCCCTGGACTCAGCAGAGGAGCATCAGCAGGGACGTGCCCTGGACAAAGCAGAGGAGCATCAGCAGGGACGTGCCCTGGACTCAGCAGAGGAGCATCAGCAGGGACGTGCCCTGGACTCAGCAGAGGAGCATCAGCAGGGACGTGCCCTGGACTCAGCAGAGGAGCATCAGCAGAGACGTGCCCTGGACTCAGCAGAGGAGCATCAGCAGGGACGTGCTCTGGACTCAGCAGGGGAGCATCAGCAGGGACGTGCCCTGGACTCAGCAGGGGAGCATCAGCAGGGACGTGCCCTGGACTCAGCAGGGGAGCATCAGCAGGGACGTGCCCTGGACTCAGCAGGGGAGCATCAGCAGGGACGTGCCCTGGACTCAGCAGGGGAGCATCAGCAGAGACGTGCCCTGGACTCAGCAGGGGAGCATCAGCAGGGACGTGCCCTGGACTCAGCAGGGGAGCATAAGCAGGGACGTGCCCTGGACTCAGCAGGGGAGCATCAGCAGGGACGTGCCCTGGACTCAGCAGGGGAGCATCAGCAGGGACGTGCCCTGGACTCAGCAGAGGAGCATCAGCAGGGACGTGCCCTGGACTCAGCAGAGGAGCATCAGCAGGGACGTGCCCTGGAGACAGCAGAGGAGCATCAGCAGGGACGTGCCCTGGACTCAGCAGAGGAGCATCAGCAGGGACGTGCCCTGGACTCAGCAGAGGAGCATCAGCAGGGACGTGCCCTGGACTCAGCAGAGGAGCATCAGCAGGGACGTGCCCTGGAAACAGCAGAGGAGCATCAGCAGGGACATGCCCTGGACTCAGCAGAGGAGCATCAGCAGGGACGTGCCCTGGAGACAGCAGAGGAGCATCAGCAGGGACGTGCCCTGGAGACAGCAGAGGAGCATCAGCAGGGACGTGCCCTGGAGACAGCAGAGGAGCATCAGCAGGGACGTGCCCTGGAGACAGCAGAGGAGCATCAGCAGGGACGTGCCCTGGAGACAGGAGAAGAGAATAAGCAGGGACGTGCCCTGGAGACAGCAGAGGAGCATCAGCAGGGACGTGCCCTGGACTCAGCAGAGGAGCATCAGCAGGGATGTGCCCTGGAGACAGCAGAGAAGCATCAGCAGGGACGTGCCCTGGAGACAGCAGAGGAGCATCAGCAGGGACGTGCCCTGGACTCAGCAGATGAGCAACAGCAGGGACGTGCCCTGGACTCAGCAGAGGAGCATCAGCAGGGACGTGCCCTGGAGACAGCAGAGGAGCATCAGCAGGGACGTGCCCTGGAGACAGCAGAGGAGCATCAGCAGGGACGTGCCCTGGAGACAGCAGAGGAGCATCAGCAGGGACGTGCCTTGGACTCAGCAGAGGAGCATCAGCAGGGACGTGCCCTGGACTCTGCAGGGGAGCTTCAGCAGGGTGGTGCCCTGGACTCTGCAGGGGAGCTTCAGCAGGGTAGTGCCCTGGAGACAGCAGAGGAGCATCAGCAGGGACGTGCCCTGGACTCTGCAGGGGAGCTTCAGCAGGGTAGTGCCCTGGAGACAGCAGAGGAGCATCAGCAGGGACATGCCCTGGACTCAGCAGAGGAGCATCAGCAGGGACGCAGAGGAGCATCAGCAGGGACGTTCCCTGGACTCAGCAGATGAGCATCAGCAGGGACGTGCCCTGGAGACAGCAGAGGAGCATCAGCAGGGACGTGCCCTGGACTCAGCAGAGGAGCATCAGCAGGGACGTGCCCTGGACTCAGCAGAGGAGCATCAGCAGGGACGTGCCCTGGACTCAGCAGAGGAGCATCAGCAGGGACGTGCCCTGGAGACAGCAGAGGAGCATCAGCAGGGACGTGCCCTGGAGACAGCAGAGGAGCATCAGCAGGGACGTGCCCTGGAGACAGCAGAGGAGCATCAGCAGGGACGTGCCCTGGAGACAGCAGAGGAGCATCAGCAGGGACGTGCCCTGGAGACAGCAGAGGAGCATCAGCAGGGACGTGCCCTGGAGACAGCAGAGGAGCATCATCAGGAACGTGCCCTGGAGACAGCAGAGGAGCATCATCAGGAACGTGCCCTGGAGACAGGAGAAGAGAATAAGCAGGGGCGTGCCCTGGAGACAGCAGAGGAGCATCAGCAGGGACGTGCCGTGGACTCAGCAGAGGAGCATCAGCAGGGATGTGCCCTGGAGACAGCAGAGGCGCATCAGCAGGGAAGTGCCCTGGAGACAGCAGAGGAGCATCAGCAGGGACGTGCCCTGGACTCAGCAGATGAGCATCAGCAGGGACGTGCCCTGGACTCAGCAGAGGAGCATCAGCAGGGACGTGCCCTGGAGACAGCAGAGGAGCATCAGCAGGGACGTGCCCTGGAGACAGCAGAGGAGCATCAGCAGGGACGTGCCCTGGAGACAGCAGAGGAGCATCAGCAGGGACATGCCCTGGACTCAGCAGATGAGCATCAGCAGGGACGTGCCCTGGAGACAGCAGAGGAGCATCAGCAGGGACGTGCCCTGGACTTAGCAGAGGAGCATCAGAAGGAGCCTGTGTTGTGTGATGCAGTAAGGCGACGCCCCACCACACTTTTTCCCCTAGACTCCGCCTCCATGCCTGAGCAGTGTCCGCCCCCTCTACCCGGGGAGCGCAATCAGCGGCTGGGGTAGAATTGATAATGCGGCAGTACAATAACACGACCCGGTGTGCGGCACGTTAATAGGATGGATCCATTTCATGGGCTCCCCGGCAATTCCTCACTGTTCCTGTGACCCAATTCTTCTTCTATTGCTGCCAAAACAGCCGTATTAACCCGGGGTCGCCGCCGCCTGCGGGGGAGCACCACTAATTGCGTTTATCTGCTTCGGGAAACGGCGAAAGAATCACCTTTGTTTCCCGGCTGTGACGGCGGCGCAACGGGAAGTGCAGCAATGTGCGGGATGCCCCTCGGGACGCTGGCATGACCCTACAGGAAGCCGCAAGATGTCACGCCATCTTATATGTGCCACGGACCCACCCCCGCAAACACATGGATACTGGGAGTGTACTGGAAATGGGCGGGGCTATGGGGTCTATACATATGGATACTGGGAGTGTACTAGGAATGGGCGGGATTTTATGTGCATACATATGAGAGAAGAGCTGGAATGGGTGGGTGCTGGGATGGGTATATGTAGGTGATGGGGTGGGTGGTGTGGTTGGATGTAGGTGGTGTGTGCTGGGGTGGGTGGTGGGTGCTGGGGTGGGTGGATGTAGATGGTGGGTGCTGGGGTGGGTAGGGTGTGGGGTCATACGAGCTCCAGCATCGAGTTCCAGGTGCCCCATGCATTGCAGCTTCTGTCTGATGCTCATCATCCCCCCTATAAGCCGTGACAGACAACCACATTTCCACCCCAAACAGGCGGGTGGACACCGGACCAGATTCCCAATCTGGGGTGGACACCGGATCCGATTCCCAATCTGGGGTGGACACCGGATCCGATTCCCAATCTGGGGTGGACAACGGACCCGATTCCCAATCTGGGGTGGACAACTGACCCGATTCCCAATCTGGGGTGGACACCGGATCCGATTCCCAATCTGGGGTGGACACCGGATCCGATTCCCAATCTGGGGTGGACAACGGACCTGATTCCCAATCTGGGGTGGACACCGGACCCGATTCCCAATCTGGGGTGGACGGCGGACCCGATTCCCAATCTGGGGTGGACACCGGACCCGATTCCCAATCTGGGGTGGACGCCGGACCTGATTCCCAATCTGGGGTGGACACCGGACCCGATTCCCAATCTGGGTTGGACGCCGGACCCGATTCCCAATCTGGGTTGGACCCGGATCCGATTGCCAATCTGGGGTGGACACCGGATCCGATTGCCAATCTAGGGTGGACACCGGACCCGATTCCCAATCTGGGGTGGACACCGGACCCGATTCCCAATCTGAGGTGGACACCGGATCCGATTTCCAATCTGGGGTGGACAACGGACCCGATTTCCAATCTGGGGTGGACACCGGACACAATTCCCAATCTGAAGTGGACACCAGATCCAATTTCCAATCTGGGGTGGACACCGGACCCGATTCCCAATCTGAAGTGGACACCGGACCCGATTCCCAATCTGAGGTGGACACCGGACCCGATTCCCAAACTGAGGTGGACACCGGACCCGATTCCCAATCTGGGGTGGACACCGGATCCGATTGCCAATCTGGGGTGGACACCGGATCCGATTGCCAATCTGGGGTGGACACCGGATCCGATTGCCAATCTGGGGTGGACACCGGACCTGATTCCCAATCTGAGGTGGACACTGGACCCGATTCCCAATCTGAGGTGGAAACTGGACCCGATTCCCAATCTGAGGTGGACACCGGACCCGATTCCCAATCTGGGGTGGACACCGGACCGAATTCCCAATCTGTAGTGAACACCGGACCAAATTCCCAATCTGGAGTGAACACCGGACCAGATTCCCAATCTGAGGTGGACACAGGACCTGATTCCCAAACTGAGGAGAACACCGGACCCGATTCCCAATCTGAGGTGGACACCAGACCAGATTCCCAAACTGAGGTGGACACCGGACCCGATTCCCAATCTAGGGTGGACACCGGACCCGATTCCCAATCTGGGGTGGACACCGGACCCGATTCCCAATCTGAGGTGAAGACCGGACCCCATTCCCAATCTGGGGTGGATACCGGACCCGATTCCCAATCTGGGGTAGACACCGGACCCGATTCCCAATCTGAGGTGGACAACGGACCCGATTCTCAATCTGATGTGGACACCGGACCCGATTCTCAATCTGGGGTGGACACTGGAACCGATTCTCAATCTGGGGTGGACACCGGGCCCGATTCCCAATCTGAGGTGGACACCGGACCCGATTCCCAATCTGAGGTGGACACCGGACCAGATTCCCAATCTGGGGTGGACACCGGACCAGATTCCCAATCTGGGGTGGACACCGGACCCGATTCCCAATCTGAGGTGGACAGCGGACCCGATTCCCAATCTGAGGTGGACACCGGACCCGATTCCCATTCTGGGGTGGACACCTGACCCGATTCCCAATCTGGGGTGGACACCGGACCAGATTCCCAATCTGGGGTGGACACCGGACCCGATTCCCAATCTGAGGTGGACAACGGACCCGATTCCCAATCTGATGTGGACACCGGACCCGATTCTCAATTTGGAGTGGACACCGGAACCGATTTCCAATCTTGGGTGGGCACTGGACCCGATTTCAAATCTGGGGTGGACACTGGACCCGATTTCCAATCTGGGGTGGATACTGGACCCGATTTCCAATCTGGGGTGGATACTGGACCCGATTCCCAATCTGAGGTGGACACCAGACCCGATTCCCAATCTGGGGTGGACAACGGACCCGATTACCAATATGGGGTGGACACTGGACCCGATTCCCAATCTGGGGTGGACACTGGACCCGATTCCCAATCTGGGGTGGACACTGGACCCGATACCCATTTTGAGGTGGACATCGGACCCGATTCCCAATCTGGGGTGGACACCGGACCCGATTCCCAATCTGGGGTGGACACTGGACCCGATACCCAATTTGAGGTGGACACCGGACCCGATTCCCAATCTGAGGTGGACACCGAGCCCGATTCCCAATCTGGGGTGGACACTGGACCCGATACCCAATTTGAGGTGGACACCGGACCCGATTCCCAATCTGGGGTGGACACCGGACCCGATTCCCAATCTGGGGTGGACACTGGACCCGATACACAATTTGAGGTGGACACCGGACCCGATTCCCAATCTGAGGTGGACACCGAACCCGATTCCCAATCTGGGGTGGACACTGGACCCGATACCCAATTTGAGGTGGACACCGAACCCGATTCCCAATCTGAGGTGGACACCGGACCTGATTCCCAATCTGAGGTGGACAACGGACCAGATTTCCCAATCTAGGGTGGACACCGGACCCGATTCCGAATCTGAGGTGGACACTGGACCCGATACCCAATTTGAGGTGGACACCGGACCCGATTCCCAATCTGAGGTGGACACCGAACCCGATTCCCAATCTGGGGTGGACACTGGACCCGATACCCAATTTGAGGTGGACACCGGACCCGATTCCCAATCTGAGGTGGACAACGGACCTGATTCCCAATCTGAGGTGGACACCGGACCCGATTGCCAATCTGAGGTGGACAACGGACCCGATTCCCAATCTAGGGTGGACACCGGACCCGATTCCGAATCTGAGGTGGACAACGGACCCGATTCTCAATCTGGGGTGGACACCGGACCCGATTCCCAATCTGGGGTGGACACCAGAACCGATTTCCAATCTGAGGTGGACACCGGACCCGATTCCCAATCTGAGGTGGACACCGGACCTGATTCCCAATCTGGGATGGACGCCGGACCCGATTCCCAATCTGGGTTGGACCCGGACCCGATTCCCTATCTGGGTTGGACGCCGGACCCGATTGGTGGGTGCTGTGGTGGGTAGGGTGTGGGGTCATACGAGGTCCAGCATCGGGTTCCAGGTGCCCCATGCATTGCAGCTTCTGTCTGATGCTCATCATCCCCCCTATAAGCCGTGACAGACAACCACATTTCCACCCCAAACAGGCGGGGTGGACACCGGACCCGATTCCCAATCTGGGGTGGACACCGGACCCGATTCCCAATCTGGGGTGGACACCGGACCCGATTCCCAATCTGGGGTGGACACCGGACCAGATTCCCAATCTGGGGTGGACACCGGACCCGATTCCCAATCTGAGGTGGACACCGGACCCGATTCCCAATCTGAAGTAGAAACCGGACCCGATTCCCAATCTGAGGTGCACACCAGACCCGATTCCCAATCTGAGGTGGACACCGGACCCGATTCCCAATCTGAGGTGGACACCGGACCTGATTCCCAATCTGGGGTGGACACCGGATCCGATTGCCAATCTGAGGTGGACACCGGACCCGATTCCCTATCTGGGGTGGACACCGGATCCGATTGCCAATCTGGGGTGGACACCGGACCCGATTCCCAATCTGAGGTGGACACCGGACCCGATTCCCAATCTGGTGTGGACACCGGATCCGATTGCCAATCTGGGGTGGACACCGGACCCGATTCCCAATATGGGGTGGACAATGGACCTGATTCCCAATCTGGCGTGGACACCGGACCCGATTCCCAATCTGGCATGGACACCGGATCCGATTCCCAATCTGGGGTGGACACCGGACCGAATTCCCAATCTGGGGTGGACACCGGACCTGATTTCCAATCTGGAGTGAACGCCGGACGCGATTCCCAATCTGGGGTGGACACCGGACCCGAGTCCCAATCTGGGGTGGACACCGGAACCGATTCCCTATCTGGGGTGGACACCGGAACCGATTCCCTATCTGGGGTGGACACCGGATCCGATTGCCAATCTGGGGTGGACACCGGACCCGATTCCCAATCTGAGGTGGACACCGGACCCGATTCCCAATCTGGTGTGGACACCGGATCCGATTGCCAATCTGGGGTGGACACCGGACCCGATTCCCAATATGGGGTGGACAATGGACCTGATTCCCAATCTGGCGTGGACACCGGACCCGATTCCCAATCTGGCATGGACACCGGATCCGATTCCCAATCTGGGGTGGACACCGGACCGAATTCCCAATCTGGGGTGGACACCGGACCTGATTTCCAATCTGGAGTGAACACCGGACGCGATTCCCAATCTGGGGTGGACACCGGACCCGAGTCCCAATCTGGGGTGGACACCGGAACCGATTCCCTATCTGGGGTGGACACCGGAACCGATTCCCTATCTGGGGTGGACACCGGAACCGATTCTCAATCTGGGGTGGACACCGGACCCGATTCCCAATCTGAGGTGGATACCGGACCCGATTCCCAATCTGAGGTGGACACCAGACCCGATTCCCAATCTGGGGTGGACACTGGACCCGATTCCCAATCTGAGGGGGACACTGGACCCGATTTCCAATCTGGGGTGGACACTGGACCCGATTCCCAATCTGGGGTGGACACTGGACCCGATTCCCAATCTGGGTTAGACACCGAACCCGATTTCCAATCTGGGGTGGACACTGGACCCGATACCCAATTTGAGGTGGACACCGGACCCGATTCCCAATCTGGGGTGGACACCGGACCCGATTCCCAATCAGGGGTGGACACCGGACCCGATTCCCAATCTGGGGTGGACACCGGACCAGATTCCCAATCTGCGGTGGACACTGGACCTGATTCCCAATCTGAGGTGGACACCGGACCCGATTCTCAATCTGGGGTGGACACCGGAACTGATTCCCAATCTGGGGTGGACACCAGAACCGATTTCCAATCTGAGGTGGACACCGGACCCGATTCCCAATCTGAGGTGGACACCGGGCCTGATTCCCAATCTGGGGTGGACACCGAACCCGATTCCCAATCTGGGGTGGACACCGGACCCGATTCCCAATCTGAGGTGGACACCGGACCTGATTCCCAATCTGAGGTGGACACTGGACCCGATTCCCAATCTGGGGTGGACACCGGACCCGATTCCCAATCTGAGGTGGACACCGGACCTGATTCCCAATCTGAGGTGGACACCGGACCTGATTCCCAATCTGGGGTGGACACCGGACCCGATTCCCAATCTGGGGTGGACACTGGACCCGATTCCCAATCTGAGGTGGACACCGGACCCCGATTCCCAATGCGCAGAGTTCGGCCCGTCCTCACAGTTAGCGTGTTCCTTACATCTGGGCCACTTGGGCAATGTGAGCCCCTAACAGTAGAGGGGCCCCTGTAAGACGAGGTTTCCCTCCCTCCTCCCGGGAAGCCACCAGCTCCTGTTTTGAGGACCCCTAAGTGGCCGTCTCCATTGCTCTCATTACTCCACATGTCAATCTCTATGGACCTGCAGGTGGCTCCCGAGGAGAGGGTTGGGGAACAATGCTGTAGGGCCACCCTCTTATAGGGCCAGGGCACCCCCCTATTGCACACTCCTCCAGCTTTTGTTGGGAGACACCCCTTAAACTTCATTACTGAGCGTGTCTACAGACAGAATAGGAATTCAATCAGTTATAACTTTTCAACCAACATCACATGACTCGTTAGACCGGAACATGTAAATCAGGAGAAGCCCTATTTCTGGCCATTGTATGACCTGTATCTGACATTGATCTTTCCTTTCTGGCCACTGTACAGATTGTAGAGGGGAAAAGCCCGGGATCATGGGGGATGGAACAGTCTCTTTGGTGTCTCTCCTGGATTACTGTGTCACTCAGCACTTTCTCACTCCCCCCCCCCCATATCACTTCTCACCCTTATCTCACTTCTCCCTCTTATCTCACCCCCATCTCACCTCCCCCCTAATCTCACCCCCATCTCACCTCCCCCCTAATCTCACCTCTCCCTTTATCTAATTTCTCCCTTTATCTCATTTCTGCCTTTATCTCACTTCTCCCTCTTATCTCACCCCCCCCCCAAGTGGGATGGATGGGTGCTGGGATAGGTGGATGTGGGTGCTGGGATGGGTGGATGTGGGTGCTGGGATGGGTAGATGTGGGTGCTGGGATGGGTGGGTGCTGGGATAGGTGGATGTGGGTGCTGGGATAGGTGGATGTGGGTGCTGGGATGGGTGGATGTGGGTGCTGGGATGGGTGGGTGCTGGGATGGGTGGATGTGGGTGCTGGGATGGGTGGGTGCTGGGATGGGTGGGTGCTGGGATAGGTGGATGTGGGTGCTGGGATGGGTGGATGTGGGTGCTGGGATGGGTGGGTGCTGGGATGGGTGGATGTGGGTGCTGGGATGGGTGGATGTGGGTGCTGGGATGGGTGGGTGCTGGGATAGGTGGATGTGGGTGCTGGGATGGGTGGATGTGGGTGCTGGGATGGGTGGGTGCTGGGATGGGTGGATGTGGGTGCTGGGATGGGTGGGTGCTGGGATGGGTGGATGTGGGTGCTGGGATGGGTGGGTGCTGGGATGGGTGGATGTGGGTGCTGCGGGCAGGGAGTGGGGGGTCACGCGGGGTCTGGCACACACTCATCATCCGGATGATGCAGCATAAACCGATCTTAAGGACATCATGTGATCAGGATTGGGTGAACATCGTCCAATCAGATTGGATGTCAGAGCCCAGAGGGCATGCTGTGACGTGTAGTCCTCTGATGACCTCTCCATGCGGGTCACCATGTCTGCACGCCCCCTTCCATACCAACTGACACAAGAACATAAGTGAGGGGGGGTCATGTGACTGGAGGGGGAAAATTGGGGCCTGGGCGGCACAAGAGGCCCAGTTATCACGTCGCACACACTGATCTCTATGGAGATAGTACATGGTGTGTGCACTGGGGTTCCTGTCCCCCTCCTGCAATAGAAATTCCCTGGCTGCAGCTTGATATATAATCAGTGGAATAAATCTGATTCTGGAGCAGCTGCTGCAGAAGAGCTGACAATCATCTCCCCCCCCCCCCCCGCAATGAGGCGTCACATCCTCCCCCACCATGTGCAGCCCCTGCGGGGACCTACCTGAGGATGGCGCTCTCCCCCTGCCGCACCGTCACGTTGTCCATGGCTTTGGAGAATCCGGCATCACCGCTGCGCACCGGCAATCCTGCGGGTACAAGAAAGAGCAACCTGAGAGCCAGGGCTAACAGAGACCTCCTCCAGGGCCAACAGAGACCCATCCTGCCCGGCAACAGACACCCCGAGAGAGAGAGACCCCCGAGAGAGAGAGACCCCCGCTACATGTCCCCAGCCTGGCACCGAGCGAGACACAGAGACTGTGTGTGTGTGTGTGTGTGTGACTGCGTGCTCCCTCCTCCCTCCATCCTTCCTCCTCCTCCTCCCTCCATCACTTCTCTCTCCTCCTCCCTCCTTCTATCACCTCTCCTCCCTTTCTCCAGCCTCTCTCCATCCCCTCCACTTCTCCTATAACCTCTCCTCCCTCCATCCTCATTCCATTCCATCTCCTCTCCTCATTCCCTCTCCTACCTCCATCCCCTCTCCTCTCCTCCATCCCCTCTCCTCCATCTCCTCCCCTCCATCTCCTCTCCACCCTCCATCTCCTCTCCTCCCTCCATCTCCTCTCCTCCATCCCCTCTCCTCCCTCCATCCATCTCCTCTCCTCCATCCCCTCTCCTCCCTCCATCTCCTCTCCTCTCTCCATCCCCTCTCCTCCATCTCCTCTCTCCATCCCCTCTCCTCCATCTCCTCTCTCCATCTCCTCTCCTCCATCCCCTCTCCTCCCTCCATTCCCTCTCCTCCCTCCATCCCCTCTCCTCTCTCCATCCCCTCTCCTCATCCCCTCTCCTCCATCTCCTCTCCTCCATCCCCTCTCCTACCTCCATCCCCTCTCCTCCATCTCCTCTCCTCCCTCCATCCCCTCTCCTCCCTCCATCTCCTCTCCTCCCTCCATCCCCTCTCCTCCATCTCCTCTCCTCCCTCCATCCCCTCTCCTCCCTCCATCTCCTCTCCTCCATCCCCTCTCCTCCCTCCATCTCCTCTCCTCCCTCCATCCCCTCTCCTCCATCTCCTCTCCTCCATCCCCTCTCCTCCCTCCATCCCCTCTCCTCCCTCCATCTCCTCTCCTCCATCCCCTCTCCTCCCTCCATCCCCTCTCCTCCATCTCCTCTCCTCCCTCCATCCCCTCTCCTCCATCTCCTCTCCTCCCTCCATCCCCTCTCCTCCCTCCATCTCCTCTCCTCCATCCCCTCTCCTCCCTCCATCTCCTCTCCTCCCTCCATCCCCTCTCCTCCATCTCCTCTCCTCCATCCCCTCTCCTCCCTCCATCCCCTCTCCTCCCTCCATCTCCTCTCCTCCATCCCCTCTCCTCCCTCCATCCCCTCTCCTCCATCTCCTCTCCTCCCTCCATCCCCTCTCCTCCCTCCATCTCCTCTCCTCCATCCCCTCTCCTCCCTCCATCCCCTCTCCTCCATCTCCTCTCCCCCCTCCATCCCCTCTCCTCCCTCCATCCCCTCTCCTCCCTCCATCTCCTCTCCTCCATCCCCTCTCCTACCTCCATCCCCTCTCCTCCCTCCATCCCCTCTCCTCCATCCCCTCTCCTACCTCCATCCCCTCTCCTCCCTCCATCCCCTCTCCTACCTCCATCCCCTCTCCTACCTCCATCCCCTCTCCTACCTCCATCCCCTCTCCTCCCTCCATCCCCTCTCCTCCCTCCATCCCCTCTCCTCCCTCCATCTCCTCTCCTCCCTCCATCCCCTCTCCTCCATCTCCTCTCCTCCCTCCATCTCCTCTCCTTCCTCCATCCCCTCTCCACCCTCCATCTCCTCTCCTCCATCCCCTCTCCTCCCTCCATCCCCTCTCCTCCCTCCATCTCCTCTCCTCCATCCCCTCTCCTCCCTCCATCTCCTCTCCTCCCTCCATCCCCTCTCCTCCCTCCATCCCCTCTCCTCCCTCCATCCCCTCTCCTCCCTCCATCTCCTCTCCTCCCTCCATCGCCTCTCCACCCTCCATCTCCTCTCCTCCCTCCACTCTCCACCCTCCATCCCCTCTCCTCCCTCCATCTCCTCTCCTCCATCCCCTCTCCTCCCTCCATCTCCTCTCCTCCCTCCATCCCCTCTCCACCCTCCATCTCCTCTCCTCCATCCCCTCTCCTCCCTCCCCTCTCCACCCTCCATCTCCTCTCCTCATCCCCTCTCCTCCCTCCATCCCCTCTCCTCCCTCCATCCCCTCTCCTCCATCTCCTCTCCTCCCTCCATCTCCTCTCCTCCATCCCCTCTCCTACCTCCATCCCCTCTCCTCCATCTCCTCTCCTCCCTCCATCTCCTCTCCTCCATCCCCTCTCCTCCCTCCATCCCCTCTCCTCCCCTCCCTCCATCTCCTCTCCTCCCTCCATCTCCTCCCTCCATCCCCTCTCCTCCCTCCATCCCCTCTCCTCCATCTCCTCTCCTCCCTCCATCCCCTCTCCTTCCTCCATCCCCTCTCCTCCCTCCATCTCCTCTCCTCCCTCCATCTCCTCTCCTCCCTCCATCTCCTCTCCTCCCTCCATCCCCTCTCCACCCTCCATCTCCTCTCCTCCATCCCCTCTCCTCCATCCCCTCTCCTCCCTCCATCTCCTCTCCTCCATCCCCTCTCCTCCCTCCATCCCCTCTCCTCCGTCCATCCCCTCTCCTCCCTCCATCTCCTCTCCTCCCTCCATCCCCTCTCCTCCATCCCCTCTCCTCCCTCCATCTCCTCTCCTCCCTCCATCCCCTCTCCTCCATCCCCTCTCCTCCCTCCATCCCCTCTCCTCCATCTCCTCTCCTCCCTCCATCCCCTCTCCTACCTCCATCCCCTCTCCTCCATCCCCTCTCCTCCCTCCATCTCCTCTCCTCCCTCCATCCCCTCTCCTCCATCCATCTCCTCTCCTCCCTCCATCCCCTCTCCTCCATCCCCTCTCCTCCCTCCATCTCCTCTCCTCCCTCCATCCATCTCCTCTCCTCCCTCCATCCCCTCTCCTCCATCCCCTCTCCTACCTCCATCCCCTCTCCTCCATCTCCTCCATCCCCTCTCCTCCATCCCCTCTCCTACCTCCATCTCCTCCCCACCCTCCATCTCCTCTCCTCTCTCCATCTCCTCTCCTCGTCCCCTCTCCTCAATCTCCTCTCTCCCTCCATCCCCTCTCCTCCCTCCATCTCCTCCCTCCATCCCCTCTCCTCTCTCCATCTCCTCTCCTCCATCTCCTCTCTCCATCTCCTCTCCTCTCTCCATCCCCTCTCCTCCATCCCCTCTCCTCCATCCCCTCTCCTCCCTCCATCTCCTCCCTCCATCCCCTCTCCTCTCTCCATCTCCTCTCCTCCATCTCCTCTCTCCATCTCCTCTCCTCTCTCCATCCCCTCTCCTCCATCCCCTCTCCTCCATCCCCTCTCCTCCATCCCCTCTCCTCCATCCCCTCTCCTCCATCTCCTCTCTCCATCCCCTCTCCTCCCTCCATCTCCTCTCCTCCATCCCCTCTCCTCCCTCCATCCCCTCTCCTCTCTCCATCTCCTCTCCTCTCCTCCATCTCCTCTCTCCATCCCCTCTCCTCCCTCCATCCCCTCTCCTCCATCCCCTCTCCTCCCTCCATCCCCTCTCCTCCATCTCCTCTCTCCATCCCCTCTCCTCCCTCCATCTCCTCTCCTCCATCCCCTCTCCTCCATCTCCTCTCCTCCATCCCTCCATCCCCTCTCCTCCATCTCCTCTCCTCCATCCCTCCATCCCCTCTCCTCCCTCCTCTCTCCCCAATACCAGGCCCACAGTGACCTCTGGTGGCCAATCAGGTTTGTGCATCACTGACATGGGCACGAGAGGGGGTCCCAGCTGCCAGATGCTGGGAACCAGGGAAAGGTAAGTATGGATCACCTTATACCGGGTGTACAGCCCACTAACTACGGAAACAATAATCAATGAAAGCCACACAATATGTCGGGTGCTGGCGGTGGCAACGCATAACATATGTCAATGATATCCCGCTCCTCATTACCAGATTGTGCAGAAATCAAATTCCATCCACTAGTTGGCACCAAAATTCATCCATACGTCCAATGTTTCGGGGTGTGGATACCCCTTCATCAGGGACACACAAGAACAAAACGTTTCGGGGTGTCAATATCCCTTCATCAGTGACACACAAGAACAAAACGTTTCGGGGTGTGGATACCCCTTCATCAGTGACACACAAGAACAAAACGTTTCGGGGTGTGGATACCCCTTCATCAGGGACACACAAGAACAAAACGTTTCGGGGTGTGGATACCCCTTCATCAGGGACACACAAGAACAAAACGTTTCGGGGTGTCAATATCCCTTCATCAGTGACACACAAGAACAAAACGTTTCGGGGTGTGGATACCCCTTCATCAGTGACACACAAGAACAAAACGTTTCGGGGTGTGGATACCCCTTCATCAGGGACACACAAGAACAAAACGTTTCGGGGTGTGGATACCCCTTCATCAGGGACACACAAGAACAAAACGTTTTGGGGTGTGGATACCCCTTCATCAGGGACACACAAGAACAAAACGTTTCGGGGTGCGGATACTCCTTCATCAGGGACACACAAGAACAAAACGTTTCAGGGTGTGGATACCCCTTCATCAGGGACACACTAGAACAAAACGTTTCAGGGTGTGGATACCCCTTCATCAGGGACACACAAGAACAAAACGTTTCAGGGTGTGGATACCCCTTCATCAGGGACACACAAGAACAAAACGTTTCGGGGTGCGGATACTCCTTCATCAGGGACACACAAGAACAAAACGTTTCAGGGTGTGGATACCCCTTCATCAGGGACACACAAGAACAAAACGTTTCGGGGTGTGGATACCCCTTCATCAGGGACACACAAGAACAAAACGTTTCGGGGGGTCGATACCCCTTCATCAGGGACACACAAGAACAAAACGTTTCGGGGTGTGGATACCCCTTCATCAGTGACACACAAGAACAAAACGTTTCGGGGGGTCGATACCCCTTCATCAGGGACACACAAGAACAAAACGTTTCGGGGGGTCGATACCCCTTCATCAGGGACACACAAGAACAAAACGTTTCGGGGTGCGGATACTCCTTCATCAGGGACACACAAGAACAAAACGTTTCAGGGGGTCGATACCCCTTCATCAGGGACACACAAGAACAAAACGTTTCGGGGTGTGGATACCCCTTCATCAGGGACACGCAAGAACAAAACGTTTCGGGGTGTCGATACCCCTTCATCAGGGACACACAAGAACAAAACGTTTTGGGGTCTCGATACCCCTTCATCAGGGACACACAAGAACAAAACGTTTCGGGGTGTTGATACCCCTTCATCAGGGACACACAAGAACAAAACGTTTCGGGGTGTTGATACCCCTTCATCAGGGACACACAAGAACAAAACGTTTCGGGGTGTTGATACCCCTTCATCAGAGACACACAAGAACAAAACGTTTCGGGGTGTTGATACCCCTTCATCAGGGACACACAAGAACAAAACGTTTCGGGGTGTTGATACCCCTTCATCAGAGACACACAAGAACAAAACGTTTCGGGGTGTCGATACCCCTTCATCAGGGACACACAAGAACAAAACGTTTCGGGGTGTGGATACCCCTTCATCAGGGACACACAAGAACAAAACGTTTCGGGGTGTTGATACCCCTTCATCAGAGACACACAAGAACAAAACGTTTCGGGGGGTCAATACCCCTTCATCAGGGACACACAAGAACAAAACGTTTCGGGGTGTCGATACCCCTTCATCAGGGACACACAAGAACAAAACGTTTCGGGGTGTGGATACCCCTTCATCAGGGACACACAAGAACAAAACGTTTCGGGGTGTGGATACCCCTTCATCAGGGACACACAAGAACAAAACGTTTTGGGGTGTGGATACCCCTTCATCAGGGACACACAAGAACAAAACGTTTCGGGGTGTGGATACCCCTTCATCAGAGACACACAAGAACAAAACGTTTCGGGGTGTGGATACCCCTTCATCAGGGACACACAAGAACAAAACGTTTCGGGGTGTCGATACCCCTTCATCAGGGACACACAGGAAAACAAAACGTTTTGGGGTGTGGATACCCCTTCATCAGGGACACACAAGAACAAAACGTTTCAGGGTGTCGATACCCCTACATCAGGGACACACAAGAACAAAACGTTTCGGGGTGTGGATACTCCATCAGGTACACACAAGAACCAAACGTTTCGGGTGTGGATACTCCTTCATCAGTGACACACAAGAACAAAACGTTTCGGGGTGTTGATACCCCTTCATCAGGGACACACAAGAACAAAACGTTTCGGGGTGTCGATACCCCTTCATCAGGGAAACACAGGAAAACAAAACGTTTTGGGGTGTGGATACCCCTTCATCAGGGACACACAAGAACAAAACGTTTCAGGGTGTCGATACCCCTACATCAGGGACACACAAGAACAAAACATTTCGGGGTGTGGATACTCCTTCATAAGGGACACACAAGAACAAAGTCAAGCAGATTAACACATTCATCCAACTACTTTACAGGTTAATTAGTAAGTGTAATGTGTTAATCTGCTTGACTTTGTTCTTGTGTGTCCCTTATGAAGGAGTATCCACACCCCGAAACGTTTTGTTCTTGTGTGTCCCTGATGGAGTATCCACACCCCGAAACATTTTGTTCTTGTGTGTCCCTGATGTAGGGGTATCGACACCCCGAAACGTTTTGTTCTTGTGTGTCCCTGATGTAGGGGTATCGACACCCCGAAACGTTTTGTTCTTGTGTGTCTCTGATGTAGCGGTATCGACACCCCGAAACGTTTGGTTCTTGTGTGTCCCTGATGTAGGGGTATCAACACCCCAAAACGTTTGGTTCTTGTGTGTCCCTGATGAAGGGGTATCGACACCCCGAAACGTTTTGTTCTTGTGTGTCTCTGATGAAGGGGTATCACACCCCGAAACATTTTGTTCTTGTGTGTCTCTGATGAAGGGGTATCGACACCCCGAAACGTTTGGTTCTTGTGTGTCCCTGATGTAGGGGTATCAACACCCCAAAACGTTTGGTTCTTGTGTGTCCCTGATGAAGGGGTATCGACACCCCGAAACCTTTTGTTCTTGTGTGTCTCTGATGAAGGGGTATCACACCCCGAAACATTTTGTTCTTGTGTGTCTCTGATGAAGGGGTATCGACACCGCGAAACGTTGGATGTATGGATGAATATTGGCGCCAACTAGTGGATGGAATTTGATATATTCTGCACAATACAAGAAAATCTAGTAATGGAGGAGCTGCTGAATATCATTGACATATGTTATGCGGCGCCACTGCATCCGACCATATTGTTTTGGGTAAGAGCCAATACACATTGTACAGAAACAACAGGTTCCTTTAAATTGGGGCCCCGGTGCTCAGGAGCCGCTTTCCTGTCACATTCATCTCCAGGATGAAACAAATGGCGCGTCTTCCTGTTCCTGAGGCCAAACATTGCTGAGCCTCCTCCCCTCATAGGCCCCAATGTAGTGACTCCACGTGCACAGTGCCCGGGGCCCAGTCATGGTGGTGACACTGGGCACAGCTGGCGGCCGAGCTCCATTGCTCCCGGTTGGGACGGATGGACGGGCAGAGCGTCTCCGATCAATCTTTTCTCCTCCAAATAGAAAGCAGCAATTATCCCATCAATAGGCAGAAGTGGAGCCGGGGGAGTGGAGATCCTCCCCTCCTGCCGCCAGCACGACCGCACCAGCCACACCGGCATCCGGCACATTCCGCCGAGCCGCCTCCTCCTTCCACCATCCTGCATAGTGCTACCTGCAGCCAATCACAGGCTAAGGATGGGCCACCATAACCCTCATCTGCCGGACACTATGGATTAGCCTGACCTGAGATATGGGCCCAGCGCATCCACAATCCCTATACAGCTTATGAAAGACCCCATCCCAACTCACTGGAGACCCCAAACTCACAGGAGACCCCATCCCAACTCACTGGAGACCCCAAACACACAGGAGACCCCATCCCAACTCACAGGAGACCCCATCCCAACTCACAGGAAACCCCATCCCAACTCACAGGAGACCCCATCCCAACTCACAGGAGACCCCATCCCAACTCACAGGAGACCCCATCCCAACTCACAGGAGACCCCATCCCAACTCACAGGAGACCCCATCCCAACTCACAGGAAACCCCATCCCAACTCACAGGAGACCCCATCCCAACTCACAGGAGACCCCATCCCAACTCACAGGAGACCCCATCCCAACTCACAGGAGACCCCCAAACTCACAGGAGACCCCATCCCAACTCACAGGAGACTCCAACTCACAGGGGACCCCATCCCAACTCACTGGAGACCCCAAACTCACAGGAGACCCCATCCCAACTCACAGGAGACCCCATCCCAACTCACAGGAGACCCCATCCCAACTAACAGGAGACCCCATCCCAACTCACAGGAGACCCCATCCCAACTCACAGGAGACCCCATCCCAACTCACAGGAGACCCCATCCCAACTCACAGGAGACCCCATCCCAACTCACAGGAGACCCCCAACTCACAGGAGACCCCCAACTCACAGGAGACCCCCAACTCACAGGAGACCTCATCCCAACTCACAGGAGACCTCATCCCAACTCACAGGAGACCCCAACTCACAGGAGGCCCCATCCCAACTCACAGGAGACCCCCAACTCACAGGAGACCCCAACTCACAGGAGACCCAACTCAAAGGAGACCCCAACTCACAGGAGACCCCAACTCACAGGAGACCCCATCCCAACATTAAGTAGACCTCATCCTAACTGAATCTATTTCACTATACTGCCATATTGTCTCCAGAACTGGGAGGAGCAGCTCTATGCTGCAGAGTATCGGCCTCCCCGCATCCCGAGTCCATCTCCTGATTATGACCCGGCCCTGGCACAGCTCCCAGAAAGACGGCCATTATTGTGGGGAAGTGCAGCCCCGGCCCCCAGTCCCCCAGCCCCCTAGAAGCTTCCTGCTCGCTATCACCAGCCACACTATGCTATTCTCCAGTAAAGGTTAATTAACTGCGGCTGCCAGTCCAGGAGGCGGCGATCAATTATCAGCCGGACACTCGCTGGCAGCCAATGTGTAATTATCTCCATTTGTGATGTCCAGAGGTGTCCTCCATACCATCCCCACATCTCACCTTCCAGCTGCCAAGCAGCGCTCTCACCCCGAAACCATGGCCTGACAAGCTGCCCCCTCACACAGGAAGACCTGAAGTAACGTCCAGACTGCAGGCCATTGACTGCGATCATTCCTGGCCCAAGGAGTCACTCGCTACAAATGCTGAACATGAGGTGACATGAGCAACAGGACAACTAGAAAATTAACAGTCCTAATATGCCCGACAAGCTCCCCCCTCACACAGGAAGACCTGAAGTAACATCCAGACTGCAGAAATCCATTGACTGCTCACAATTAATTCCTGGCCCAAAGAGTCACTCGTGTACAAATGCTGAACATGAGGTGACATGAGCAACAAGACGGAGACAACTAGACAAGGAACAGTCCTAATATGAGGACCAGGCAGCTAACTGGACAACAGGAGGGTCAGAGAAGACAATGTAACCATGCAACTAACTGGACAACAGGAGGGTCAGAGAAGACAATGTAACCATGCAACTGCCCGGACATCTGGAGGGTCAGAAGACAATGTAACCATGCAACTGCCCGGACATCTGGAGGGTCAGAGAAGACAATGTAACCATGCAACTGCCGGACATCTGGAGGGTCAGAGAAGACAATGTAACCATGCAACTGCCAGACATCTGGAAGGTCAGAGAAGACAATGTAACCATGCAACTGCCAGGCATCTGGAGGGTCAGAGAAGACAATGTAACCATGCAACTGCCAGGCATCTGGAGGGTCAGAGAAGACAATGTAACTATGTAACTGCCGGACATCTGGAGGGTCAGAGAAGACAATGTAACCATGCAACTGCCAGACATCTGGAGGGTCAGAGAAGACAATGTAACCATGCAACTGCCGGACATCTGGAGGGTCAGAGAAGACAATGTAACTATGCAACTGCCAGACATCTGGAGGGTCAGAGAAGACAATGTAACCATGCAACTGCCGGACATCTGGAGGGTCAGAGAAGACAATGTAACCATGTAACTGCCAGACATCTTGAGGGTCAGAGAAGACAATGTAACCATGCAACTGCCAGACATCTGGAGGGTCAGAGAAGGCAATGTAACCATGCAACTGCCAGACATCTGGAGGGTCAGAGAAGACAATGTAACCATGTAACTGCCAGACATCTGGAGGGTCAGAGAAGACAATGTAACCATGCAACTGCCAGACATCTGGAGGGTCAGAGAAGACAATGTAACCATGCAACTGCCGGACATCTGGAGGGTCAGAGAAGACAATGTAACCATGCAACTGCCGGACATCTGGAGGGTCAGAGAAGACAATGTAACCATGTAACTGCCGGACACCTTGAGGGTCAAAGAAGACAATGTAACCATGCAACTGCCGGACATCTGGAGGGTCAGAGAAGACAATGTAACCATGCAACTGCCCGGACATCTGCAGGGTCAGAGAAGACAATGTAACCATGCAACTGCCGGACATCTGGAGGGTCAGAGAAGACAATGTAACCATGCAACTGCCAGACATCTGGAGGGTCAGAGAAGACAATGTAACCATGCAACTGGAGGACATCTGGAGGGTCAGAGAAGACAATGTAACCATGCAACTGGAGGACATCTGGAGGGTCAGAATAGACAATGTAACCATGCAACTGCCAGACATCTGGAGGATCAGAGAAGACAATGTAACCATGCAACTGCCAGACATCTGGAGGGTCAGAGAAGACAATGTAACCATGCAACTGCCGGACATCTGGGGGGTCAGAGAAGACAATGTAACCATGCAACTGCCGTACATCTGGAGGGTCAGAGAAGACAATGTAACCATGCAACTGCCGTACATCTGGAGGGTCAGAGAGGACAATGTAACCATGCAACTGCCGGACATCTGGAGGGTCAGAGAAGACAATGTAACCAGGCAGCTAACTGGACATCTGGAGGGTTAGGAGAGGGCATAATGCGACCATGCAGCTATCCGGGTATCTGGAGGGTTAGGAGAGGGCATAATGCGACCATGCAGCTATCCGGGCATCTGGAGGGTTAGGAGAGGACATAATGCGACCATGAAGCTATCCGGGTATCTGGAGGGTTAGGAGAAGGTATAATGCGACCATGCAGCTATCCGGGCATCTGGAGGGTTAGGAGAGGGCATAATGCAACCATGCAGCTATCCAGGCATCTGGAGGGTTAGGAGAGGGCATAATGCGACCATGCAGCTATCCGGGCATCTGGATGGTTAGGAGAGGGCATAATGCGACCATGCAGCTATCCGGGCATCTGGAGGGTTAGGAGAGGGCATAATGCGACCATGCAGCTATCCGGGCATCTGGATGGTTAGGAGAGGGCATAATGCGACCATGCAGCTATCCGGGCATCTGGAGGGTTAGGAGAGGGCATAATGCGACCATGAAGCTATCCGGGCATCTGGAGGGTTAGGAGAGGGCATAATGCGACCATGAAGCTATCCGGGCATCTGGAGAGTTAGGAGAGGACATAATGCGACCATGCAGCTATCCGGGTATCTGGAGGGTTAGGAGAGGACATAATGCGACTAAGCAGCTATCCGGGCATCTGGAGGGTTAGGAGAGGGCATAATGCGACCATGCAGCTATCCGGGCATCTGGAGGGTTAGGAGAGGGCATAATGTGACCATGCAGCTATCCGGGTATCTGGAGGGTTAGGAGAGGGCATAATGCGACCATGCAGCTATCCGGGCATCTGGAGGGTTAGGAGAGGGCATAATGCGACCATGCAGCTATCCGGGCATCTGGAGGGTTAGGAGAGGGCATAATGCGACCATGCAGCTATCCGGGTATCTGGAGGGTTAGGAGAGGGCATAATGCGACCATGCAGCTATCCGGGCATCTGGAGGGTTAGGAGAGGGCATAATGTGACCATGCAGCTATCCGGGCATCTGGAGGGTTAGAAGAGGGCATAATGCGACCATGCAGCTATCCTGGCATCTGGATGGTTAGGAGAGGGCATAATGCGACCATGAAGCTATCCGGGCATCTGGAGGGTTAGGAGAGGGCATAATGCGACCATGCAGCTATCCGGGCATCTGGATGGTTAGGAGAGGGCATAATGCGACCATGCAGCTATCCGGGTATCTGGAGGGTTAGGAGAGGGCATAATGCGACCATGCAGCTATCCGGTCATCTGAAGGGTTAGGAGAGGGCATAATGCGACCATGCAGCTATCCGGGTATCTGGAGGGTTAGGAGAGGGCATAATGCGACCATGCAGCTATCCGGGTATCTGGAGGGTTAGGAGAGGGCATAATGCGACCATGCAGCTATCCGGGCATCTGGAGGGTTAGGAGAGGGCATAATGCGACCATGCAGCTATCCGGGTATCTGGAGGGTTAGGAGAGGGCATAATGCGACCATGCAGCTATCCGGGCATCTGGAGGGTTAGGAGAGGGCATAATGCGACCATGCAGCTATCCGGGCATCTGGAGGGTTAGGAGAGGGCATAATGCGACCATGCAGCTATCCGGGCATCTGGATGGTTAGGAGAGGGCATAATGCGACCATGCAGCTATCCGGGCATCTGGAGGGTTAGGAGAGGGCATAATGCGACCATGAAGCTATCCGGGCATCTGAAGGGTTAGGAGAGGACATAATGCGACTATGCAGCTATCCGGGCATCTGGAGGGTTAGGAGAGGACATAATGCGACCATGCAGCTATCCGGGTATCTGGAGGGTTAGGAGAGGACATAATGCGACTAAGCAGCTATCCGGGCATCTGGAGGGTTAGGAGAGGGCATAATGCGACCATGCAGCTATCTGGGTATCTGGAGGGTTAGGAGAGGGCATAATGCGACCATGCAGCTATCCGGGCATCTGGAGGGTTAGGAGAGGACATGATGCGACCATGCAGCTATCCGGGTATCTGGAGGATTAGGAGAGGGCATAATGCGACCATGCAGCTATCCGGGTATCTGGAGGGTTAGGAGAGGGCATAATGCGACCATGCAGCTATCCAGGTATCTGGAGGGTTAGGAGAGGGCATAATGCGACCATGCAGCTATCCAGGTATCTGGAGGGTTAGGAGAGGGCATAATGCGACCATGCAGCTATCCAGGTATCTGGAGAGTCATGCAGCAGAGTGGTGGGGGGGGGGGGCGCATACTGAGTAGCAGCCATGCAGATTGGAGAAAGTCGCACTTTCATTAGCTGCAGCTGAGGAGAAGGAGGTTTAATTAGCTGCTCAGCCAGAGACAATCAGCAGCACCGCAAATACCCAGAAGCCCCTCTGAGAGGAATCAACACAATTAAAGACGGTTCAGCCAATGGGAAGCAGGAGATCAGTCATAGTGTACAAAGGGAAACCAGCTCCCACCACATACTGCTAATACTACACCTGGGAGCACCCACCCGAGTACCCCCATACTGACATCCAGTGACCCCCATCCTGTATATACCACCCGAGTACCCCACCTGAGTACCCCCATACTGACACCCGGTGACCCCCATCCTGCATATCCCACCCGAGTACCCCCATACTGACACCCGGTGACCCCCATCCTGTATATACCACCCGAGTACCCCCATACTGACACCCGGTGACCCCCATCCTGTATATACCACCCGAGTACCCCCATACTGACACCCAGTGACCCCCATCCTGCATGCCCCACCCGAGTACCCCCATACTGACACCCGGTGACCCCCATCCTGTATACCCCACCCGAGTACCCCCATACTGACACCCAGTGACCCCCATCCTGTATATACCACCCGAGTACCCCCATACTGACACCCGGTGACCCCCATCCTGTATATACCACCCGAGTACCCCCATACTGACACCCAGTGACCCCCATCCTGCATGCCCCACCCGAGTACCCCCATACTGACACCCGGTGACCCCCATCCTGTATACCCCACCCGAGTACCCCCATACTGACACCCAGTGACCCCATCCTGTATATCCCACCCGAGTACCCCCATACTGACACCCAGTGACCCCATCCTGTATACCCCACCCGAGTACCCCATACTGACACCCAGTGACCCCATCCTGCATGCCCCACCCGAGTACCCCCATACTGACATCCAGTGACCCCCATCCTGTATACCCCACCCGAGTACCCCCATACTGACACCCAGTGACCCCCATCCTGTATATACCACCCGAGTACCCCCATACTGACACCCAGTGACCCCCATCCTGTATATACCACCCGAGTACCCCCATACTGACACCCAGTGACCCCCATCCTGTATACCCCACCCAAGTACCCCCTATACTGACACCCGGTGACCCCCATCCTGTATACCCCACCCGAGTACCCCCCATACTGACACCCGGTGACCCCCACCCTGTATACCCCACCCGAGTACCCCCATACTGACACCCAGTGACCCCCATCCTGTATATACCACCCGAGTACCCCCATACTGACACCCTGTGACCCCCAACCTGTATATCCCAAGTACCCCCATACTGACACCCAGTGACCCCCATCCTGTATATCCCACCGAGTACCCCCATACTGACACCCAGTGACCCCCATCCTGTATATACCACCCGAGTACCCCCATACTGACACCCAGTGACCCCCATCCTGTATATACCACCCGAGTACCCCCATACTGACACCCAGTGACCCCCATCCTGCATACCCCACCCGAGTACCCCCATACTGACACCCAGTGCCCCCCATCCTGCATACCCCACCCGAGTACCCCCATACTGACACCCAGTGACCCCCATCCTGCATACCCCACCCGAGTACCCCCATACTGACACCCAGTGACCCCCATCCTGTATATACCACCCGAGTACCCCCATACCGACACCCAGTGACCCCCATCCTGCATATCCCACCCGAGTACCCCCATACTGACACCCAGTGACCCCCATCCTGCATACCCCACCCGAGTACCCCCATACTGACACCCAGTGACCCCCATCCTGCATACCCCACCCGAGTACCCCCATACTGACACCCAGTGACCCCCATCCTGTATATACCACCCGAGTACCCCCATACTGACACCCAGTGACCCCCATCCTGCATACCCCACCCGAGTACCCCCATACTGACACCCAGTGACCCCCATCCACCATACCCCACCCAAGTACCCCCATACTGACACCCAGTAACCCCCATCCTGCATACCTCACCCGAGTACCCCCATACTGACACCCAGTGACCCCCATCCTGCATACCCCACCCGAGTACCCCCATACTGACACCCAGTGACCCCCATCCTGCATACCCCACCCAAGTACCCCCATACTGACACACAGTGACCCCCATCCTGCATACCCCACCCGAGTACCCCCATACTGACACCCAGTGACCCCCATCCTGCATACCCCACCCGAGTACCCCCATACTGACACCCAGTGACCCCCATCCTGTATATCCCACCCGAGTACCCCCATACTGACACCCAGTGTCCCCCATCCTGTATATCCCACCCGAGTACCCCCATACTGACACCCAGTGACCCCCATCCTGTATATCCCACCCGAGTACACTCATACTGACACCCAGTGACCCCCATCCTGTATATCCTACCCGAGTACCCCCATACTGACACCCAGTGACCCCCATCCTGTATATCCCACCAGAGTACCCCCATACTGACACCCAGTGACCTCCATCCTGTATATCCCACCAGAGTACCCCCATACTGACACCCAGTGACCCCCATCCCTCATATCCCACCCGAGTACCCCCATACTGACACCCAGTGACCCCATCCTGTATATCCCACCAGAGTACCCCCATACTGACACCCAGTGATCCCCATCCTGTATATACCACCCGAGTACCCCCATACTGACACCCAGTGACCCCCATCCTGCATACCCCAACCGAGTACCCCCATACTGACACTCAGTGACCCTCATCCTGTATATACCACCCGAGTACCCCCATACTGACACCCAGTGACCCCCATCCTGCAAATCCCACCCGAGTACCCCAATACTGACACCCAGTGACCCCCATCCTGCATATCCCACCCGAGTACCCCCATACTGACACCCAGTGACCCCCATCCTGTATATACCACCCGAGTACCCTCATACTGACACCCAGTGACCCCCATCCTGCATACCCCACCCGAGTACACCCATACTGACACCCAGTGACCCCCATCCTGCATACCCCACCCGAGTACCCCCATACTGACACCCAGTGACCCCCATCCACCATACCCCACCCGAGTACCCCCATACTGACACCCAGTGACCCCCATCCTGCATACCTCACCCGAGTACCCCCATACTGACACCCAGTGACCCCCATCCTGCATAACCCACCCGAGTACCCCCATACTGACACCCAGTGACCCCCATCCTGCATACCCCACCCAAGTACCCCCATACTGACACACAGTGACCCCCATCCTGCATACCCCACCCGAGTACCCCCATACTGACACCCAGTGACCCCCATCCTGCATACCCCACCTGAGTACCCCCATACTGACACCCAGTGACCCCCATCCTGTATATCCCACCCGAGTACCCCCATACTGACACCCAGTGACCCCCATCCTGTATATCCCACCCGAGTACCCCCATACTGACACCCAGTGACCCCCATCCTGTATATCCCACCCGAGTACCCCCATACTGACACCCAGTGACCCCCATCCTGTATATCCCACCCGAGTACACTCATACTGACACCCAGTGACCCCCATCCTGTATATCTTACCCGAGTACCCCCATACTGACACCCAGTGACCCCCATCCTGTATATCCCACCAGAGTACCCCCATACTGACACCCAGTGACCCCATCATGTATATACCACCCGAGTACCCCCATACTGACACCCAGTGACCCCCATCCTGTATATCCCACCAGAGTACCCCCATACTGACACCCAGTGATCCCCATCCCTCATATCCCACCCGAGTACCCCATACTGACACCAAGTGACCCCATCCTGTATATCCCACCAGAGTACCCCCATACTGACACCCAGTGATCCCCATCCTGTATATACCACCCGAGTACCCCCATACTGACACCCAGTGACCCCCATCCTGCATACCCCACCCGAGTACCCCCATACTGACACTCAGTGACCCTCATCCTGTATATACCACCCGAGTACCCCCATACTGACACCCAGTGACCCCCATCCTGCAAATCCCACCCGAGTACCCCAATACTGACACCCAGTGACCCCCATCCTGCATATCCCACCGAGTACCCCCATACTGACACCCAGTGACCCCCATCCTGCATACCCCACCCGAGTACCCCCATACTGACACTCAGTGACCCCCATCCTGTATATACAACCCGAGCACCCCCATACTGACACCCAGTGACCCCATCCTGTATTTCCCACCCGAGTACCCCCATACTGACACCCAGTGACCCCCATCCTGTATATACCACCCGAGTACCCCCATACTGACACCCAGTGACCCCCATCCTGCATACCCCACCCGAGTACCCCCATACTGACACTCAGTGACCCCCATCCTGTATATACAACCCGAGTACCCCCATACTGACACCCAGTGACCCCATCCTGTATATCCCACCCGAGTACCCCCATACTGACACCCAGTGACCCCCATCCTGTATATCCCACCCGAGTACCCCCATACTGACACCCAGTGACCCCCATCCTGCATATCCCACCTGAGTACCCCCATACTGACACCCAGTGACCCCCATCCTGTATATCCTACCCGAGTACCCCCATACTGACACCCAGTGACCCCCATCCTGTATATCCCACCCGAGTACCCCCATACTGACACCCAGTGACCCCCATCCTGTATATACCACCCGAGTACCCCCATATTGACACCCAGTGACCCCCATCCTGCATATCCCACCTGAGTGCCCTCATACTGACACCCAGTGACCCCCATCCTGCATATCCCACCCGAGTACCCCCATACTGACACTCAGTGACCCCCATCCTGTATATACAACCCGAGTACCCCCATACTGACACCCAGTGACCCCCATCCTGCATATCCCACCTGAGTACCTCCATACTGACACCCAGTGACCCCCATCCTGTATATCCCACCCAAATACCCCCATACTGACACCCAGTGACCCCCATCCTGTATATCCCACCCAAATACCCCCATACTGACACACAGTGATCCCTATCCTATCCAGAACCAAAGTGCTAGACTCCAGAACCAAAGTGCTAGACTTTAGGAAGACAAACTTCAAGGAAATGGCGGAGTATGTAGAAAGAAAATTAGGTGAGTGGAACAGAGTAGCAGAAGTGAGTGCCCAGTGGTCACTATTAAAAATGGCCATCTTAAAGGCAACTAAGCAATATGTGAAACAAACTAGCAAGAATAAAAGGAAGAAGAAACCATTATGGTTTACTAGGGAAGTCAGCACTATCATAAAAGATAAGAAGTCTGCCTATAAGACATATAAAGTAAGTGGAAGTGTAGCTGACAGAGAGGCGTATAAAATTAAACAGAGGGAAGCAAAACTAATTATAAGGACTGCTAAAGGGCAAAAAGAGGAAGAAATGGCCAAATCTATGAAGAGGGGAGATAAAACCTTTTTCCGATATATTGGTGACAGAAAGAAGAAAAACAATGCAGTCTCAAAAATTAGAAATAGGGAAAATAAATATATTGACGGAGATACGGCTGTGGCTGACCATCTGAATAGCTACTTTTGTTCGGTATTTTCAGATAGTAGCAGGCATGGCCATAGCACAGCATCCCGCTGGGAGGGCACAGCTCCGGAGTTTCTGGAGGCTGATGTCTTAGCCGAGCTGGCACATCTAAAGGTAAGTAAGGCGATGGGTCCAGATGGAATCCACCCCAGAGTTCTAAGGGAACTTAGGTTTGTGATTGCAGCCCCTCTAACTGATTTACTTAACCATTCCCTTTCAACTGGTGAGGTTCCAGATGATTGGAGAATGGCCAATGTCGTACCAATCCATAAAAAGGGGAGTAGAGAAGAAGCCAGTAATTACAGGCCAGTTAGTGTAACATCTATAGTGGTCAAATTAATGGAAACACTCTTAAAAAACAGATAATTTCCCATCTAAAAATTAATGACCTATTGGACCCAAAACAGCACGGCTTTACTGAGGGCAGATCATGTGACCAATCTTATTGATTTCTTTGACAATGTCACTAAAGTGTTAGATGAAGGTGGTGCTGTGGATATCGCCTATCTGGATTTTAGCAAAGCCTTTGACACTGTACCACATAAGGAGCTCATAGATAAGTTATTGAAGGTAGGACTCAATCCCTGGATAGTTCAGTGGATTTCCAGTTGGCTGAGGGATCGGTATCAGAGCGTTGTTGTAAATGGCGTGCAATCTGAACAAAGGCGAGTTACAAGTGGTGTGCCGCAAGGCTCTGTCCTGGGCCCCATTCTTTTTAATATATTTGTAAGTGACATAGGAGAAGGCTTGGTAGGAAAAGTTTGTCTGTTTGCTGATGATACAAAGGTTAGTAATAGGGTGGATATTCCTGGAGGTGTCTGCAACATGGAAAATGATTTAGCTTTACTGGATAGGTGGTCAAAACTGTGGAAACTAGAGTTTAATGTCTCTAAATGTAAAATCCAGCACTTGGGTAGAAGGAATCCCGGCTCTGAGCACCGTATGGGCAGCACTGTGTTATCCAGGACCTCGGAGGAGAGAGATTTAGGAATACTGATTACTGATAGCTGCAAGATGAGTGGACAGTGTAGCCAGGCAGTGGGAAAAGCAAGCAGGATGCTCGGCTGCATAGCTCGAGGCATCACCAGTAGGAAGAGGGAGGTTGTGATGCCGCAGTATAGAGCCCTGGTGAGGCCACAGCTAGAATACTGTGTGCAGCTCTGGAGACCTTACCTGCAAAAAAACATTCAAATAGAACGGGTCCAAAGGCGGGCAACGAAAATGGTGGAAGGACTTAAACTTAAAACTTATCAGGAGAGACTTAAAGAACTTAATTTGTACAGTCTGGAGGAAAGAAGGGAGAGGGGGGACATGATTGAGACCTTTAAATATGTGAAAGGATTGAATAAGGTTCAGGAGGGAAGTGTTTTTAAGAAGAAACTTAACGATAGAACAAGGGGCACAACCTGAAGCTGGTCGGGGGGAAGATCAGGAGCAATGTTAGAAAATATTATTTTACAGAAAGAGTAGTAGGTGCTTGGAACAAACTTCCAGCAGAGGTAGTTGAAACATCAACAGTCACTGAATTTAAACATGCCTGGGATAAGCACACATCTATCCTAAGATAAAGAGAACATACAGTATACACATAAGGGCAGACTAGATGGACCGTATGGTCTCCTTCTGCCGTCAACCTTCTATGTTTCTATGTTTCTATCCTGCATATACCACCCGAGTACCCCCATACTGACACCCAGTGACCCCCATCCTGCATATCCCACCTGAGTACCCCCATACTGACACCCAGTGACCCCCATCCTGCATATCCCACCTGAGTACCCCCATACAGACACCCAGTGACCCCCATCCTGTATATCCCAACCAAATACCCCATACTGACACCCAGTGACCCCATCCTGTATATCCCACCCGAGTACCCCAATACTGACACCCAGTGACCCCCATCCTGCATATCCCACCCGAGTACCCCCATACTGACACCCAGTGACCCCCATCCTGTATATCCCAACCAAATACCCCATACTGACACCCAGTGACCCCCCATCCTGTATATCCCACCGGAGTACCCCCATACTGACACCCAGTGACCCCATCCTGTATATTCCACCCGAGTACCCCCATACTGACACCCAGTGACCCCCATCCTGTATATACCACCCGAGTACCTCCATACTGCCACCCAGTGACCCCGTCCTGTATATCCCACCCGAGTACCCCCATACTGACACCCAGTGACCCCCATCCTGTATATCCCACCAGAGTACCCCCATACTGACACCCAGTGACCCCATCCTGTATATACCACCCGAGTACCCCCATACTGCCACCCAGTGACCCCCATCCTGCAAATCCCACCCGAGTACCCCCATACTAACACCCGGTGACCCCCCCATCCTGCATATCCCACCCGAGTACCCCCATACTGACACCCAGTGACCCCCATCCTGTATATCCCACCCGAGTATCCCCATACTGACACCCAGTGACCCCCATCCCTCATATCCCACCCGAGTACCCCCATACTGACACCCAGTGACCCCATCCTGTATATCCCACCAGAGTACCCCCATACTGACACCCAGTGACCCCCATCCTGTATATACCACCCGAGTACCCCCATACTGACACCCAGTGACCCCATTCTGTATATACCACCCGAGTACCCCCATACTGACACTCAGTGACCCTCATCCTGTATATACCACCCGAGTACCCCCATACTGACACCCAGTGACCCCCATCCTGCAAATCCCACCCGAGTACCCCCATACTGACACCCAGTGACCCCCATCCTGCATACCCCACCCGAGTACCCCCATACTGACACCCCTCCTGTATATACAACCCGAGTACACCCATAATGACACCCAGTGACCCCCATCCTGCATATCCCACCCGAGTACCCCCATACTGACACCCAGTGGCCCCCATCCTGTATATCCCACCCGAGTACCCCCATACTGACACCCAGTGGCCCCCATCCTGTATATCCCACCCGAGTACCCCCATACTGACACCCAGTGGCCCCCATCCTGTATATCCCACCCAAATACCCCCATACTGACACACAGTGACCCCCATCCTGCATATACCACCCGAGTACCCCCATACTGACACCCAGTGACCCCCATCCTGCATATCCCACCTGAGTACCCCCATACTGACACCCAGTGACCCCCGTCCTGTATATCCCACCCAAATACCCCCATACTGACACACAGTGACACCCATCCTGCATATACCACCCGAGTACCCCCATACTGACACCAAGTGGCCCCCATCCTGTATATCCCACCCGAGAACCCCCATACTGACACCCAGTGACCCCCATCCTGCATATCCCACCTGAGTACCCCCATACTGACACCCAGTGACCCCATCCTGTATATCCCACCCGAGTACCCCAATACTGACACCCAGTGACCCCCATCCTGCATATCCCACCCGAGTACCCCCATACTGACACCCAGTGACCCCCATCCTGTATATCCCAACCAAATACCCCATACTGACACCCAGTGACCCCCCATCCTGTATATCCCACCGGAGTACCCCCATACTGACACCCAGTGACCCCATCCTGTATATTCCACCCGAGTACCCCCATACTGACACCCAGTGACCCCCATCCTGTATATCCCACCCGAGTACCCCCATACTGACACCCAGTGACCCCCATCCTGCATATCCCACCCGAGTACCCCCATACAGACACCCAGTGACCCCCATCCTGTATATCCCAACCAAATACCCCATACTGACACCCAGTGACCCCATCCTGTATATCCCACCCGAGTACCCCAATACTGACACCCAGTGACCCCCATCCTGCATATCCCACCCGAGTACCCCCATACTGACACCCAGTGACCCCCATCCTGTATATCCCAACCAAATACCCCATACTGACACCCAGTGACCCCCCATCCTGTATATCCCACCGGAGTACCCCCATACTGACACCCAGTGACCCCATCCTGTATATTCCACCCGAGTACCCCCATACTGACACCCAGTGACCACCATCCTGTATATACCACCCGAGTACCTCCATACTGACACCCAGTGACCCCGTCCTGTATATCCCACCCGAGTACCCCCATACTGACACCCAGTGACCCCCATCCTGTATATCCCACCAGAGTACCCCCATACTGACACCCAGTGACCCCATCCTGTATATACCACCCGAGTACCCCCATACTGCCACCCAGTGACCCCCATCCTGCAAATCCCACCCGAGTACCCCCATACTAACACCCGGTGACCCCCCCATCCTGCATATCCCACCCGAGTACCCCCATACTGACACCCAGTGACCCCCATCCTGTATATCCCACCCGAGTATCCCCATACTGACACCCAGTGACCCCCATCCCTCATATCCCACCCGAGTACCCCCATACTGAAACCCAGTGACCCCATCCTGTATATCCCACCAGAGTACCCCCATACTGACACCCAGTGACCCCCATCCTGTATATACCACCCGAGTACCCCCATACTGACACCCAGTGACCCTCATCCTCTATATACCACCCGAGTACCCCCATACTGACACCCAGTGACCCCCATCCTGCAAATCCCACCCGAGTACCCCAATACTGACACTCAGTGACCCCCATCCTGCATATCCCACCCAAGTACCCCCATACTGACACCCAGTGACCCCCATCCTGCATACCCCACCCGAGTACCCCCATACTGACACCCCTCCTGTATATACAACCCGAGTACCCCCATACTGACACCCAGTGACCCCATCCTGTATATCCCACCCGAGTACCCCCATACTGACACCCAGTGACCCCCATCCTGTATATACCACCCGAGTACCCCCATATTGACACCCAGTGACCCCCATCCTGCATATCCCACCAGAGTGCCCTCATACTGACACCCAGTGACCCCCATCCTGCATATCCCACCCGAGTACCCCCATACTGACACCCAGTGGCCCCCATCCTGTATATCCCACCCGAGTACCCCCATACTGACACCCAGTGACCCCCATCCTGCATATCCCACCTGAGTACCCCCATACTGACACCCAGTGACCCCCATCCTGTATATCCCACCCAAATACCCCCATACTGACACACAGTGACCCCCATCCTGCATATACCACCCGAGTACCCCCATACTGACACCCAGTGACCCCCATCTTGCATATCCCACCTGAGTACCCCCATACTGACACCCAGTGACCCCCGTCCTGTATATCCCACCCAAATACCCCCATACTGACACACAGTGACACCCATCCTGCATATACCACCCGAGTACCCCCATACTGACACCAAGAGGCCCCCATCCTGTATATCCCACCCGAGTACCCCCATACTGACACCCAGTGACCCCCATCCTGCATATCCCACCTGAGTACCCCCATACTGACACCCAGTGACCCCATCCTGTATATCCCACCCGAGTACCCCAATACTGACACCCAGTGACCCCCATCCTGCATATCCCACCCGAGTACCCCCATACTGACACCCAGTGACCCCCATCCTGTATATCCCAACCAAATACCCCATACTGACACTCAGTGACCCCCCATCCTGTATATCCCACCGGAGTACCCCCATACTGACACCCAGTGACCCCATCCTGTATATTCCACCCGAGTACCCCCATACTGACACCCAGTGACCCCCATCCTGCAAATCCCACCTGAGTACCCCCATACTAACACCCGGTGTCCCCCCATCCTGCATATCCCACCCGAGTACCCCCAT
This sequence comes from Gastrophryne carolinensis, assembly GCA_027917425.1. Classification (NCBI taxonomy): domain Eukaryota; kingdom Metazoa; phylum Chordata; class Amphibia; order Anura; family Microhylidae; genus Gastrophryne; species Gastrophryne carolinensis. The sequence continues at coordinate 241,904 of JAQIHN010000106.1, forward strand.
ACTGACACCCAGTGACCCCCATCCTGTATATCCCACCCGAGTACCCCCATACTGACACCCAGTGACCCCCATCCTGCATATCCCACCTGAGTACCCCCATACTGACACCCAGTGACCCCCATCCTGCATATCCCACCCGAGTACCCCGATACTGACACCCAGTGACCCCCATCCTGCATATACCACCCGAGTACCCCCATACTGACACCCAGTGACCCCCATCCTGCATATCCCACCCGAGTACCCCGATACTGACACCCAGTGACCCCCATCCTGCATACTCCACCCGAGTACCCCCATACTGACACCCAGTGACCCCCATCCTGTATATCCCACCCGAGTACCCCCATACTGACACCCAGTGACCCCCATCCTGTATATCCCACCCGAGTACACTCATACTGACACCCAGTGACCCCCATCCTATATATCCTACCCGAGTACCCCCATACTGACACCCAGTGACCCCCATCCTGTATATCCCACCAGAGTACCCCCATACTGACACCCAGTGACCCCATCATGTATATACCACCCGAGTACCCCCATACTGACACCCAGTGACCCCCATCCTGTATATCCCACCAGAGTACCCCCATACTGACACCCAGTGACCCCCATCCCTCATATCCCACCCGAGTACCCCCATACTGACACCCAGTGACCCCATCCTGTATATCCCACCAGAGTACCCCCATACTGACACCCAGTGATCCCCATCCTGTATATACCACCCGAGAACCCCCATACTGACACCCTGTGACCCCCAACCTGTATATCCCACCGAGTACCCCCATACTGACACCCAGTGACCCCCATCCTGTATATACCACCCGAGTACCCCCATACTGACACCCAGTGACCCCCATCCTGTATATCCCACCCGAGTACCCCCATACTGACACCCAGTGACCCCCATCCTGTATATCCCACCGAGTACCCCCATACTGACACCCAGTGACCCCCATCCTGTATATACCACCCGAGTACCCCCATACTGACACCCAGTGACCCCCATCCTGTATATACCACCCGAGTACCCCCATACTGACACCCAGTGACCCCCATCCTGCATACCCCACCCGAGTACCCCCATACTGACACCCAGTGACCCCCATCCTGCATACCCCACCCGAGTACCCCCATACTGACACCCAGTGACCCCCATCCTGTATATACCTCCCGAGTACCCCCATACCGACACCCAGTGACCCCCATCCTGCATATCCCACCCGAGTACCCCCATACTGACACCCAGTGACCCCCATCCTGCATACCCCACCCGAGTACCCCATACTGACACCCAGTGACCCCCATCCTGCATACCCCACCCGAGTACCCCCATACTGACACCCAGTGACCCCCATCCACCATACCCCACCCGAGTACCCCCATACTGACACCCAGTGACCCCCATCCTGCATACCCCACCCAAGTACCCCCATACTGACACACAGTGACCCCCATCCTGCATACCCCACCCGAGTACCCCCATACTGACACCCAGTGACCCCCATCCTGCATACCCCACCCGAGTACCCCCATACTGACACCCAGTGACCCCCATCCTGTATATCCCACCCGAGAACCCCTATACTGACACCCAGTGTCCCCCAGCCTGTATATCCCACCCGAGTACCCCCATACTGACACCCAGTGACCCCCATCCTGTATATCCCACCCGAGTACACTCATACTGACACCCAGTGACCCCCATCCTGTATATCCTACCCGAGTACCCCCATACTGACACCCAGTGACCCCCATCCTGTATATCCCACCAGAGTACCCCCATACTGACACCCAGTGACCTCCATCCTGTATATCCCACCAGAGTACCCCCATACTGACACCCAGTGACCCCCATCCTGTATATCCCACCCGATTACCCCCATACTGACACCCAGTGACCCCATCCTGTATATCCCACCAGAGTACCCCCATACTGACACCCAGTGATCCCCATCCTGTATATACCACCCGAGTACCCCCATACTGACACCCAGTGACCCCCATCCTGCATACCCCAACCGAGTACCCCCATACTAACACCCGGTGACCCCCCCATCCTGCATATCCCACCCGAGTACCCCCATACTGACACCCAGTGACCCCCATCCTGTATATCCCAACCAAATACCCCATACTGACACCCAGTGACCCCCCATCCTGTATATCCCACCGGAGTACCCCCATACTGACACCCAGTGACCCCATCCTGTATATTCCACCCGAGTACCCCCATACTGACACCCAGTGACCCCCATCCTGTATATACCACCCGAGTACCTCCATACTGCCACCCAGTGACCCCGTCCTGTATATCCCACCCGAGTACCCCCATACTGACACCCAGTGACCCCCATCCTGTATATCCCACCAGAGTACCCCCATACTGACACCCAGTGACCCCATCCTGTATATACCACCCGAGTACCCCCATACTGCCACCCAGTGACCCCCATCCTGCAAATCCCACCCGAGTACCCCCATACTAACACCCGGTGACCCCCCCATCCTGCATATCCCACCCGAGTACCCCCATACTGACACCCAGTGACCCCCATCCTGTATATCCCACCCGAGTATCCCCATACTGACACCCAGTGACCCCCATCCCTCATATCCCACCCGAGTACCCCCATACTGACACCCAGTGACCCCATCCTGTATATCCCACCAGAGTACCCCCATACTGACACCCAGTGACCCCCATCCTGTATATACCACCCGAGTACCCCCATACTGACACCCAGTGACCCCATTCTGTATATACCACCCGAGTACCCCCATACTGACACTCAGTGACCCTCATCCTGTATATACCACCCGAGTACCCCCATACTGACACCCAGTGACCCCCATCCTGCAAATCCCACCCGAGTACCCCCATACTGACACCCAGTGACCCCCATCCTGCATACCCCACCCGAGTACCCCCATACTGACACCCCTCCTGTATATACAACCCGAGTACACCCATAATGACACCCAGTGACCCCCATCCTGCATATCCCACCCGAGTACCCCCATACTGACACCCAGTGGCCCCCATCCTGTATATCCCACCCGAGTACCCCCATACTGACACCCAGTGGCCCCCATCCTGTATATCCCACCCAAATACCCCCATACTGACACACAGTGACCCCCATCCTGCATATACCACCCGAGTACCCCCATACTGACACCCAGTGACCCCCATCCTGCATATCCCACCTGAGTACCCCCATACTGACACCCAGTGACCCCCGTCCTGTATATCCCACCCAAATACCCCCATACTGACACACAGTGACACCCATCCTGCATATACCACCCGAGTACCCCCATACTGACACCAAGTGGCCCCCATCCTGTATATCCCACCCGAGAACCCCCATACTGACACCCAGTGACCCCCATCCTGCATATCCCACCTGAGTACCCCCATACTGACACCCAGTGACCCCATCCTGTATATCCCACCCGAGTACCCCAATACTGACACCCAGTGACCCCCATCCTGCATATCCCACCCGAGTACCCCCATACTGACACCCAGTGACCCCCATCCTGTATATCCCAACCAAATACCCCATACTGACACCCAGTGACCCCCCATCCTGTATATCCCACCGGAGTACCCCCATACTGACACCCAGTGACCCCATCCTGTATATTCCACCCGAGTACCCCCATACTGACACCCAGTGACCCCCATCCTGTATATCCCACCCGAGTACCCCCATACTGACACCCAGTGACCCCCATCCTGCATATCCCACCCGAGTACCCCCATACAGACACCCAGTGACCCCCATCCTGTATATCCCAACCAAATACCCCATACTGACACCCAGTGACCCCATCCTGTATATCCCACCCGAGTACCCCAATACTGACACCCAGTGACCCCCATCCTGCATATCCCACCCGAGTACCCCCATACTGACACCCAGTGACCCCCATCCTGTATATCCCAACCAAATACCCCATACTGACACCCAGTGACCCCCCATCCTGTATATCCCACCGGAGTACCCCCATACTGACACCCAGTGACCCCATCCTGTATATTCCACCCGAGTACCCCCATACTGACACCCAGTGACCACCATCCTGTATATACCACCCGAGTACCTCCATACTGACACCCAGTGACCCCGTCCTGTATATCCCACCCGAGTACCCCCATACTGACACCCAGTGACCCCCATCCTGTATATCCCACCAGAGTACCCCCATACTGACACCCAGTGACCCCATCCTGTATATACCACCCGAGTACCCCCATACTGCCACCCAGTGACCCCCATCCTGCAAATCCCACCCGAGTACCCCCATACTAACACCCGGTGACCCCCCCATCCTGCATATCCCACCCGAGTACCCCCATACTGACACCCAGTGACCCCCATCCTGTATATCCCACCCGAGTATCCCCATACTGACACCCAGTGACCCCCATCCCTCATATCCCACCCGAGTACCCCCATACTGAAACCCAGTGACCCCATCCTGTATATCCCACCAGAGTACCCCCATACTGACACCCAGTGACCCCCATCCTGTATATACCACCCGAGTACCCCCATACTGACACCCAGTGACCCTCATCCTCTATATACCACCCGAGTACCCCCATACTGACACCCAGTGACCCCCATCCTGCAAATCCCACCCGAGTACCCCAATACTGACACTCAGTGACCCCCATCCTGCATATCCCACCCAAGTACCCCCATACTGACACCCAGTGACCCCCATCCTGCATACCCCACCCGAGTACCCCCATACTGACACCCCTCCTGTATATACAACCCGAGTACCCCCATACTGACACCCAGTGACCCCATCCTGTATATCCCACCCGAGTACCCCCATACTGACACCCAGTGACCCCCATCCTGTATATACCACCCGAGTACCCCCATATTGACACCCAGTGACCCCCATCCTGCATATCCCACCAGAGTGCCCTCATACTGACACCCAGTGACCCCCATCCTGCATATCCCACCCGAGTACCCCCATACTGACACCCAGTGGCCCCCATCCTGTATATCCCACCCGAGTACCCCCATACTGACACCCAGTGACCCCCATCCTGCATATCCCACCTGAGTACCCCCATACTGACACCCAGTGACCCCCATCCTGTATATCCCACCCAAATACCCCCATACTGACACACAGTGACCCCCATCCTGCATATACCACCCGAGTACCCCCATACTGACACCCAGTGACCCCCATCTTGCATATCCCACCTGAGTACCCCCATACTGACACCCAGTGACCCCCGTCCTGTATATCCCACCCAAATACCCCCATACTGACACACAGTGACACCCATCCTGCATATACCACCCGAGTACCCCCATACTGACACCAAGAGGCCCCCATCCTGTATATCCCACCCGAGTACCCCCATACTGACACCCAGTGACCCCCATCCTGCATATCCCACCTGAGTACCCCCATACTGACACCCAGTGACCCCATCCTGTATATCCCACCCGAGTACCCCAATACTGACACCCAGTGACCCCCATCCTGCATATCCCACCCGAGTACCCCCATACTGACACCCAGTGACCCCCATCCTGTATATCCCAACCAAATACCCCATACTGACACTCAGTGACCCCCCATCCTGTATATCCCACCGGAGTACCCCCATACTGACACCCAGTGACCCCATCCTGTATATTCCACCCGAGTACCCCCATACTGACACCCAGTGACCCCCATCCTGCAAATCCCACCTGAGTACCCCCATACTAACACCCGGTGTCCCCCCATCCTGCATATCCCACCCGAGTACCCCCATACTGACACCCAGTGACCCCCATCCTGTATATCCCACCCGAGTACCCCCATACTGACACCCAGTGACCCCCATCCTGCATATCCCACCTGAGTACCCCCATACTGACACCCAGTGACCCCCATCCTGCATATCCCACCCGAGTACCCCGATACTGACACCCAGTGACCCCCATCCTGCATATACCACCCGAGTACCCCCATACTGACACCCAGTGACCCCCATCCTGCATATCCCACCCGAGTACCCCGATACTGACACCCAGTGACCCCCATCCTGCATACTCCACCCGAGTACCCCCATACTGACACCCAGTGACCCCCATCCTGTATATCCCACCCGAGTACCCCCATACTGACACCCAGTGACCCCCATCCTGTATATCCCACCCGAGTACACTCATACTGACACCCAGTGACCCCCATCCTATATATCCTACCCGAGTACCCCCATACTGACACCCAGTGACCCCCATCCTGTATATCCCACCAGAGTACCCCCATACTGACACCCAGTGACCCCATCATGTATATACCACCCGAGTACCCCCATACTGACACCCAGTGACCCCCATCCTGTATATCCCACCAGAGTACCCCCATACTGACACCCAGTGACCCCCATCCCTCATATCCCACCCGAGTACCCCCATACTGACACCCAGTGACCCCATCCTGTATATCCCACCAGAGTACCCCCATACTGACACCCAGTGATCCCCATCCTGTATATACCACCCGAGAACCCCCATACTGACACCCTGTGACCCCCAACCTGTATATCCCACCGAGTACCCCCATACTGACACCCAGTGACCCCCATCCTGTATATACCACCCGAGTACCCCCATACTGACACCCAGTGACCCCCATCCTGTATATCCCACCCGAGTACCCCCATACTGACACCCAGTGACCCCCATCCTGTATATCCCACCGAGTACCCCCATACTGACACCCAGTGACCCCCATCCTGTATATACCACCCGAGTACCCCCATACTGACACCCAGTGACCCCCATCCTGTATATACCACCCGAGTACCCCCATACTGACACCCAGTGACCCCCATCCTGCATACCCCACCCGAGTACCCCCATACTGACACCCAGTGACCCCCATCCTGCATACCCCACCCGAGTACCCCCATACTGACACCCAGTGACCCCCATCCTGTATATACCTCCCGAGTACCCCCATACCGACACCCAGTGACCCCCATCCTGCATATCCCACCCGAGTACCCCCATACTGACACCCAGTGACCCCCATCCTGCATACCCCACCCGAGTACCCCATACTGACACCCAGTGACCCCCATCCTGCATACCCCACCCGAGTACCCCCATACTGACACCCAGTGACCCCCATCCACCATACCCCACCCGAGTACCCCCATACTGACACCCAGTGACCCCCATCCTGCATACCCCACCCAAGTACCCCCATACTGACACACAGTGACCCCCATCCTGCATACCCCACCCGAGTACCCCCATACTGACACCCAGTGACCCCCATCCTGCATACCCCACCCGAGTACCCCCATACTGACACCCAGTGACCCCCATCCTGTATATCCCACCCGAGAACCCCTATACTGACACCCAGTGTCCCCCAGCCTGTATATCCCACCCGAGTACCCCCATACTGACACCCAGTGACCCCCATCCTGTATATCCCACCCGAGTACACTCATACTGACACCCAGTGACCCCCATCCTGTATATCCTACCCGAGTACCCCCATACTGACACCCAGTGACCCCCATCCTGTATATCCCACCAGAGTACCCCCATACTGACACCCAGTGACCTCCATCCTGTATATCCCACCAGAGTACCCCCATACTGACACCCAGTGACCCCCATCCTGTATATCCCACCCGATTACCCCCATACTGACACCCAGTGACCCCATCCTGTATATCCCACCAGAGTACCCCCATACTGACACCCAGTGATCCCCATCCTGTATATACCACCCGAGTACCCCCATACTGACACCCAGTGACCCCCATCCTGCATACCCCAACCGAGTACCCCCATACTGACACTCAGTGACCCTCATCCTGTATATACCACCCGAGTACCCCCATACTGACACCCAGTGACCCCCATCCTGCAAATCCCACCCGAGTACCCCAATACTGACACCCAGTGACCCCCATCCTGCATATCCCACCCGAGTACCCCCATACTGACACCCAGTGACCCCCATCCTGTATATACCACCCGAGTACCCTCATACTGACACCCAGTGACCCCCATCCTGCATACCCCACCCGAGTACCCCCATACTGACACCCAGTGACCCCCATCCTGTATACCCCACCCGAGTACCCCCATACTGACACCCAGTGACCCCCATCCTGCATACCTCACCCGAGTACCCCCATACTGACACCCAGTGACCCCCATCCTGCATACCCCACCCGAGTACCCCCATACTGACACCCAGTGACCCCCATCCTGCATACCCCACCCAAGTACCCCCATACTGACACACAGTGACCCCCATCCTGCATACCCCACCCGAGTACCCCCATACTGACACCCAGTGACCCCCATCCTGCATACCCCACCCGAGTACCCCCATACTGACACCCAGTGACCCCCATCCTGTATATCCCACCCGAGTACCCCCATACTGACACCCAGTGACCCCCATCCTGTATATCCCACCCGAGTACCCCCATACTGACACCCAGTGACCCCCATCCTGTATATCCCACCCGAGTACACTCATACTGACACCCAGTGACCCCCATCCTGTATATCCTACCCGAGTACCCCCATACTGACACCCAGTGACCCCCATCCTGTATATCCCACCAGAGTACCCCCATACTGACACCCAGTGACCCCATCATGTATATACCACCCGAGTACCCCCATACTGACACCCAGTGACCCCCATCCTGTATATCCCACCAGAGTACCCCCATACTGGCACCCAGTGACTCCCATCCCTCATATCCCACCCGAGTACCCCCATACTGACACCCAGTGACCCCCATCCTGTATATCCCACCCGAGTACCCCCATACTGACACCCAGTGACCCCCATCCTGTATATCCCACCCGAGTACCCCCATACTGACACCCAGTGACCCCCATCCTGTATATCCCACCCGAGTACACTCATACTGACACCCAGTGACCCCCATCCTGTATATCCTACCCGAGTACCCCCATACTGACACCCAGTGACCCCCATCCTGTATATCCCACCAGAGTACCCCCATACTGACACCCAGTGACCCCATCATGTATATACCACCCGAGTACCCCCATACTGACACCCAGTGACCCCCATCCTGTATATCCCACCAGAGTACCCCCATACTGGCACCCAGTGACTCCCATCCCTCATATCCCACCCGAGTACCCCCATACTGACACCCAGTGACCCCATCCTGTATATCCCACCAGAGTACCCCAATACTGACACCCAGTGATCCCCATCCTGTATATACCACCCGAGTACCCCCATACTGACACCCAGTGACCCCCATCCTGCATACCCCACCCGAGTACCCCCATACTGACACTCAGTGACCCTCATCCTGTATATACCACCCGAGTCCCCCCATACTGACACCCAGTGACCCCCATCCTGCAAATCCCACCCGAGTACCCCAATACTGACACCCAGTGACCCCCATCCTGCATATCCCACCCGAGTACCCCCATACTGACACCCAGTGACCTCCATCCTGCATACCCCACCCGAGTACCCCCATACTGACACTCAGTGACCCCCATCCTGTATATACAACCTGAGCACCCCCATACTGACACCCAGTGACCTCATCCTGTATTTCCCACCCGAGTACCCCCATACTGACACCCAGTGACCCTCATCCTGTATATACCACCCGAGTACCCCCATACTGACACCCAGTGACCCCCATCCTGCATACCCCACCCGAGTACCCCCATACTGACACCCAGTGACCCCCATCCTGTATATACAACCCGAGTACCCCCATATTGACACCCAGTGACCCCCATCCTGCATATCCCACCTGAGTGCCCTCATACTGACACCCAGTGACCCCCATCCTGCATATCCCACCCGAGTACCCCCATACTGATACCCAGTGGCCCCCATCCTGTATATCCCACCCGAGTACCCCCATACTGACACCCAGTGACCCCCATCCTGCATATCCCACCTGAGTACCCCCATACTGACACCCAGTGACCCCCATCCTGTATATCCCACCCAAATACACCCATACTGACACACAGTGATCCCTATCCTGCATATACCACCCGAGTACCCCCATACTGACACCCAGTGACCCCCAACCTGTATATCCCACCCAAATACCCCCATACTGACACACAGTGACCCCCATCCTGCATATACCACCCGAGTACCCCCATACTGACACCCAGTGGCCCCCATCCTGTATATCCCACCCGAGTACCCCCATACTGACACCCAGTGACCCCCATCCTGCATATCCCACCTGAGTACCCCCATACTGACACCCAGTGACCCCATCCTGTATATCCCACCTGAGTACCCCAATACTGACACCCAGTGACCCCCATCCTGCATATCCCACCCGAGTACCCCCATACAGACACCCAGTGACCCCCATCCTGTATATCCCAACCAAATACCCCATACTGACACCCAGTGACCCCCCATCCTGTATATCCCACCGGAGTACCCCCATACTGACACCCAGTTACCCCATCCTGTATATTCCACCCGAGTACCCCCATACTGACACCCAGTGACCACCATCCTGTATATACCACCCGAGTACCTCCATACTGCCACCCAGTGACCCCGTCCTGTATATCCCACCCGAGTACCCCCATACTGACACCCAGTGACCCCAATCCTGTATATCCCACCAGAGTAACCCCATACTGACACCCAGTGACCCCATCCTGTATATACCACCCGAGTACCCCCATACTGCCACCCAGTGACCCCCATCCTGCAAATCCCACCCGAGTACCCCCATACTAACACCCGGTGACCCCCCCCATCCTGCATATCCCACCCGAGTACCCCCATACTGACACCCAGTGACCCCCATCCTGTATATCCCACCCGAGTATCCCCATACTGACACCCAGTGACCCCCATCCCTCATATCCCACCCGAGTACCCCCATACTGACACCCAGTGACCCCATCCTGTATATCCCACCAGAGTACCCCCATACTGACACCCAGTGACCCCCATCCTGTATATACCACCCGAGTACCCCCATACTGACACCCAGTGACCCCCATCCTGCATATCCCACCCGAGTACCCCCATACTGACACTCAGCGACCCTCATCCTGTATATACCACCCGAGTACCCCCATACTGACACCCAGTGACCCCCATCCTGCAAATCCCACCCGAGTACCCCAATATTGACACTCAGTGACCCCCATCCTGCATATCCCACCCGAGTACCCCCATACTGACACCCAGTGACCCCCATCCTGCATACCCCACCCGAGTACCCCCATACTGACACCCCCCCTGTATATACAACCCGAGTACCCCTATACTGACACCCAGTGACCCCATCCTGTATATCCCACCCGAGTACCCCCATACTGACACCCAGTGACCCCCATCCTGTATATACCACCCGAGTACCCCCATATTGACACCCAGTGACCCCCATCCTGCATATCCCACCTGAGTGCCCTCATACTGACACCCAGTGACCTCCATCCTGCATATCCCACCCGAGTACCCCCATACTGACACCCAGTGGCCCCCATCCTGTATATATCCCACCCGAGTACCCCCATACTGACACCCAGTGACCCCCATCCTGCATATCCCACCTGAGTACCCCCATACTGACACCCAGTGACCCCCATCCTGTATATCCCACCCAAATACCCCCATACTGACACACAGTGACCCCCATCCTGCATATACCACCCGAGTACCCCCATACTGACACCCAGTGACCCCCATCCTGCATATCCCACCTGAGTACCCCCATACTGACACCCAGTGACCCCCGTCCTGTATATCCCACCCAAATACCCCCATACTGACACACAGTGACACCCATCCTGCATATACCACCCGAGTACCCCCATACTGACACCAAGTGGCCCCCATCCTGTATATCCCACCCGAGTACCCCCATACTGACACCCAGTGACCCCCATCCTGCATATCCCACCTGAGTACCCCCATACTGACACCCAGTGATCCCATCCTGTATATCCCACCCGAGTACCCCAATACTGACACCCAGTGACCCCCATCCTGCATATCCCACCCGAGTACCCCCATACTGACACCCAGTGACCCCCATCCTGTATATCCCAACCAAATACCCCATACTGACACCCAGTGACCCCATCCTGTATATCCCACCGGAGTACCCCCATACTGACACCCAGTGACCCCATCCTGTATACTCCACCCGAGTACCCCCATACTGACACCCAGTGACCACCATCCTGTATATACCACCCGAGTACCTCCATACTGCCACCCAGTGACCCCATCCTGTATATCCCACCCGAGTACCCCCAAACTGACACCCAGTGACCCCCATCCTGTATATCGCACCAGAGTACCCCCATACTGACACCCAGTGACCCCATTCTGTATATACCACCCAAGTACCCCCATACTGCCACCCAGTGACCCCCATCCTGCAAATCCCACCTGAGTACCCCCATACTAACACCCGGTGACCCCCCCATCCTGCATATCCCACCCGAGTACCCCCATACTGACACCCAGTGACCCCCATCCTGTATATCCCACCCGAGTACCCCCATACTGACACCCAGTGACCCCCATCCTGCATATCCCACCCGAGTACCCCCATACTGACACCCAGTGACCCCCATCCTGCATATCCCACTCGAGTACCCCGATACTGACACCCAGTGACCCCCATCCTGCATATACCACCCGAGTACCCCCATACTGACACCCAGTGACCCCCATCCTGCATATCCCACCCGAGTACCCCGATACTGACACCCAGTGAACCCATCCTGCATATACCACCCGAGTACCCCCATACTGACGCCCAGTGACCCCCATCCTGTATATCCCACCCGAGTACCCCCATACTGACACCCAGTGACCCCAATCCTGTATATCCCACCCGAGTACCCCGATACTGACACCCAGTGACCCCCATCCTGCATATCCCACCCGAGTACCCCCATACTGAAACCCAGTGACCCCCATCCTGTATATCCCAACTGAGTACCCCCATACTGACACCCAGTGACCCCAATCCTGTATATCCCACACGAGTACCCCGATACTGACACCCAGTGACCCCCATCCTGCATATCCCACCCGAGTACCCCCATACTGAAACCCAGTGACCCCCATCCTGTATATCCCAACTGAGTACCCCCATACTGACACCCAGTGACCCCCATCCTGTATATCCCACCCGAGTACCCCCATACTGACACCCAGTGACGCCCATCCAGTGTATCCCACCGAGTACCCCCATACTGTCACCCAGTGACCCCATCCTGTATATCCCACCCGAGTACCCCCATACTGACACCCAGTGACCCCATCCTGTATATCCCACCCGAGTACCCCCATACTGACACCCAGTGACCCCCATCCTGTATATCCCACCCGAGTACCCCCATACTGACACCCAGTGACCCCCACCCTGCATATCCCACCCGAGTACCCCCATACTGAGACCCAGTGACACCCATCCTGTATATCCCACCGAGTACCCCCATACTGACACCCAGTGACCCCCCATCCTGTATATCCCCACCCGAGTACCCCCATACTGACACCCAGTGACCCCCAACCTGCATATCCCACCCGAGTACCCCCATACTGACACCCAGTGACCCACATTCTGTATATCCCACCCGAGTACCCCCATACTGACACCCAGTGACCCTCATCCTGTATATCCCACCGGAGTACCCCCATACTGACACCCAGTGACCCCCGTCCAGTATATCCCACCCGAGTACCCCCATACTGACACCCAGTGACCCCCATCCTGTATATCCCACCCAAGTACCCCCATACTGACACCCAGTGACCCCCATCCCTCATATCCCACCCGAGTACCCCGATACTGACACCCAGTGACCCCCATCCTGTATATCCCACCCGAGTACCCCCATACCGACACCCAGTGACCCCCATCCTGTATATACCACCCGAGAACCCCCATACTGACACCCAGTGACCCCCAACCTGTATATCCCACCCGAGTACCCCATACTGACACCCAGTGACCCCCATCCTGTATATCCCATCCAAGTACCCCCATACTGACACCCAGTGACCCCCATCCTCTATATCCCACCCGACTACCCCAATACTGACACCTAGGGACCCCCATTCTGTATATTCCACCCGAGTACCCCCATACTGACACCCAGTGACCCCCATCCTGTATATCTCACCCGAGTACTCCCATACTGCCACCCAGTGACCCCCATCCTGCATATCCAACATGAGTACCCCCATACTGACACCCAGTGACCCCCATCCTGTATATCCCACCCGAGTACCCCCATACTGACACCCAGTGACCCCCATCCTGCATATCCCACCCGAGTACCCCCATACTGACACCCAGTGACCCCCATCCTGCATATCCCACCAGAGTACCCCCATACTGACACCCAGTGACCCCCATCCTGCATATCCCACCCGAGTACCCCCATACTGACACCCAGTGACCCCCATCCTGCATATCCCACCAGAGTACCCCAATACTGACACCCAGTGACCCCCATCCTGCATATCCCACCAGCGTTCCCCCATACTGACACCCAGTGACCCCCATTCTGTATATCCCACCCGAGTACCCCCTACTGACACCCAGTGACCCCCATCCTGCATATCCCACCAGCGTTCCCCCATACTGACACCCAGTGACCCCCATTCTGTATATCCCACCGGAGTACCCCCATACTGACACCCAGTGACCCCCATCCTGTATATCCCACCCGAGTACCACCATACTGACACCCAGTGAACCCATCCTGTATATCTCCCCCGAGTACCCCAATACTGACCCCCAGTGACCCCCATCCTGTATATCCCACCCGAGTACCCCCATACTGATACCCAGTGACCCCCACCCTGCATATCCCACCCGAGTACCCCCATACTGAGACCCAGTGACCCCCATCCTGTATATCCCACCGAGTACCCCCATACTGACACCCAGTGACCCCCATCCTGTATATCCCCACCCGAGTACCCCCATACTGACACCCAGTGACCCCCAACCTGCATATTTCACCCGAGTACCCCCATACTGACACCCAGTGACCCACATTCTGTATATCCCACCTGAGTACCCCCATACTGACACCAAGTGACCCCCATCCTGCATATCCCACCCGAGAACCCCCATACTGACACCCAGTGACCCCCGTCCTGTTTATCCCACCAGAGTACCCCCATACTGACACCCAGTGACCCCCATCCTGCATATCCCACCAGCGTACCCCCATACTGACACCCAGTGACCCCTATTCTGTATATCTCACCGAGTACCCCCATACTGACACCCAGTGACCCTCATCCTGTATATCCCACCGGAGTACCCCCATACTGACACCCAGTGACCCCCGTCCAGTATATCCCACCCGAGTACCCCCATACTGACACCCGGTGACCCCCATCCTGTATATCCCACCCAAGTACCCCCATACTGACACCCAGTGACCCCCATCCCTCATATCCCACCCGAGTACCCCGATACTGACACCCAGTGACCCCCATCCTGTATATCCCACCCGAGTACCCCCATACTGACACCCAGTGACCCCCATCCTGTATATACCACCCGAGAACCCCCATACTGACACCCAGTGACCCCCAACCTGTATATCCCACCCGAGAACCCCCATACTGACACCCAGTGACCCCCAACCTGTATATCCCACCCGAGTACCCCCATACTGACACCCAGTGACCCCCATCCTGTATATCCCACCCGAGTACCCCAATACTGACACCTAGGGACCCCCATCCTGTATATTCCACCCGAGTACCCCCATACTGACACCCAGTGACCCCCATCCTGTATATCTCACCCGAGTACCCCTATACTGCCACCCAGTGACCCCCATCCTGCATATCCCACATGAGTACCCCCATACTGACACCCAGTGACCCCCCTCCTGCATATCCCACCCGAGTACCCCCATACTGACACCCAGTGACCCCCATCCTGCATATCCCACCAGCGTTCCCCCATACTGACACCCAGTGACCCCCATTCTGTATATCCCACCCGAGTACCCCCATACTGACACTCAGTGACCCTCATCCTGTATATCCCACCGGAGTACCCCCATACTGACACCCAGTGACCCCCGTCCAGTATATCCCACCCGAGTACCACCATACTGACACCCAGTGAACCCCATCCTGTATATCTCCCCCAAGTACCCCAATACTGACACCCAGTGACCCCCATCCTGTATATCGCACCCGAGTACCCCCATACTGACACCCAGTGACCCCCATCCTGCATATCCCACCCGAGTACCCCCATACTGACACCCAGTGACCCCCATCCTGCATATCCCACCCGAGTACCCCCATACTGACACCCAGTGACCCCCATCCTGCATATCCCACCAGCGTACCCCCATACTGACACCCAATGACCCCCATTCTGTATATCCCACCCGAGTACCCCCATACTGACACCCAGTGACCCTCATCCTGTATATCCCACCGGAGTACCCCCATACTGACACCAAGTGACCCCCATCCTGTATATCCCACCCAAGTACCCCCATACTGACACCCAGTGACCCCCATCCCTCATATCCCACCCGAGTACCCCGATACTGACACCCAGTGACCCCCATCCTGTATATCCCACCCGAGTACCCCCATACTGACACCCAGTGACCCCCATCCTGTATATACCACCCGAGAACCCCCATACTGACACCCAGTGACCCCCAACCTGTATATCCCATCCAAGTACCCCCATACTGACACCCAGTGACCCCCATCCTGTATATCCCACCCGAGTACCCCAATACTGACACCTAGGGACCCCCATCCTGTATATTCCACCCGAGTACCCCCATACTGACACCCAGTGACCCCCATCCTGTATATCTCACCCGAGTACCCCCATACTGACACCCAGTGACCCCCATCCTGCATATCCCACACGAGTACCCCCATACTGACACCAAGTGACCCCCATCCTGTATATCCCACCCGAGTACCCCCATACTGACACCCAGTGACCCCCATCCTGTATATCCCACCCAAGTACCCCTATACTGACACCCAGTGACCCCCATCCCTCATATCCCACCCGAGTACCCCATACTGACACCCAGTGACCCCCGTCCAGTATATCCCACCCGAGTACCCCCATACTGACACCCAGTGACCCCCATCCTGTATATCCCACCCAAGTACCCCCATACTGACACCCAGTGACCCCCATCCCTCATATCCCACCGAAGTACCCCTATACTGACACCCAGTGACCCCCATCCTGAATATACCACCCGAGTACCCCCATACGGACACCCAGTGACCCCCATCCAGTATATCCCACCCGAGTACCCCCATACTGACACCCAGTGAGCCCCATCCTGTATATCCCACCCGAGTACCCCCATACTGACACCCAGTGTCCCCCATCCTGTATATCCCACCCGAGTACCCCCATACTGACACCCATTGAGCCCCATCCTGTATATCCCACCCGAGTACCCCCATACTGACACCCAGTGACCCCCATCCTGTATATCCCACCCGAGTACCCCCATACTGACACCCAGTGAGCCCCATCCTGTATGTCCCACCCGAGTCCCCCCATACTGACACCCAGTGACCCCCATCCTGCATACCCCACCGAGTACCCCCATACTGACACCCAGTGACCCCCATCCCTCATATCCCACCCGAGTACCCCCATACTGACACCCAGTGACCCCATCCTGTATATCCCACCCAAGTACCCCCATACTGACACCCAGTGAGCCCCATCTTGTATATCCCACCCGAGTACCCCCATACTGACACCCAGTGACCCCCATCCTGCATATCCCACCCGAGTACCCCCATACTGACACCCAGTGACCCCCATCCTACATATCCCAACCGAGTACCCCCATACTGACACCCAGTGACCCCCCATCCTGCATATCCCAACGAGTACCCCCATACTGAGACCCAGTGACCCCCATCCTGTATATCCCACCCAAGTACCCCCATACTGACACCCAGTGAGCCCCATCCTGTATATCCCACCCGAGTACCCCCATGCTGACACCCAGTGACCCCCATCCTGTATATCCCACCCGAGTACCCTCATACTGACACCCAGTGACCCCCATCCTGTATATACCACCCGAGTCCCCCCATACTGACACCCAGTGAACCCATCCTGTATATCCCACCCGAGTACCCCCATACTGATACCCAGTGACCCCCATCCTGTATATCCCCACCCGAGTACCCCCATACTGACACCCAGTGACCCCCAACCTGCATATCCCACCCGAGTACCCCCATACTGACACCCAGTGACCCACATTCTGTATATCCCACCCGAGTACCCCCATACTGACACCCAGTGACCCTCATCCTGTATATCCCACCGGAGTACCCCCATACTGACACCCAGTGACCCCCGTCCAGTATATCCCACCCGAGTACCCCCATACTGACACCCAGTGACCCCCATCCTGTATATCCCACCCAAGTACCCCCATACTGACACCCAGTGACCCCCATCCCTCATATCCCACCCGAGTACCCCGATACTGACACCCAGTGACCCCCATCCTGTATATCCCACCCGAGTACCCCCATACCGACACCCAGTGACCCCCATCCTGTATATACCACCCGAGAACCCCCATACTGACACCCAGTGACCCCCAACCTGTATATCCCACCCGAGTACCCCATACTGACACCCAGTGACCCCCATCCTGTATATCCCATCCAAGTACCCCCATACTGACACCCAGTGACCCCCATCCTCTATATCCCACCCGACTACCCCAATACTGACACCTAGGGACCCCCATTCTGTATATTCCACCCGAGTACCCCCATACTGACACCCAGTGACCCCCATCCTGTATATCTCACCCGAGTACTCCCATACTGCCACCCAGTGACCCCCATCCTGCATATCCAACATGAGTACCCCCATACTGACACCCAGTGACCCCCATCCTGTATATCCCACCCGAGTACCCCCATACTGAAACCCAGTGACCCCCATCCTGCATATCCCACCCGAGTACCCCCATACTGACACCCAGTGACCCCCATCCTGCATATCCCACCAGAGTACCCCCATACTGACACCCAGTGACCCCCATCCTGCATATCCCACCCGAGTACCCCCATACTGACACCCAGTGACCCCCATCCTGCATATCCCACCAGAGTACCCCAATACTGACACCCAGTGACCCCCATCCTGCATATCCCACCAGCGTTCCCCCATACTGACACCCAGTGACCCCCATTCTGTATATCCCACCCGAGTACCCCCTACTGACACCCAGTGACCCCCATCCTGCATATCCCACCAGCGTTCCCCCATACTGACACCCAGTGACCCCCATTCTGTATATCCCACCGGAGTACCCCCATACTGACACCCAGTGACCCCCATCCTGTATATCCCACCCGAGTACCACCATACTGACACCCAGTGAACCCATCCTGTATATCTCCCCCGAGTACCCCAATACTGACCCCCAGTGACCCCCATCCTGTATATCCCACCCGAGTACCCCCATACTGATACCCAGTGACCCCCACCCTGCATATCCCACCCGAGTACCCCCATACTGAGACCTAGTGACCCCCATCCTGTATATCCCACCGAGTACCCCCATACTGACACCCAGTGACCCCCATCCTGTATATCCCCACCCGAGTACCCCCATACTGACACCCAGTGACCCCCAACCTGCATATTTCACCCGAGTACCCCCATACTGACACCCAGTGACCCACATTCTGTATATCCCACCCGAGTACCCCCATACTGACACCAAGTGACCCCCATCCGGCATATCCCACCCGAGTACCCCCATACTGACACCCAGTGACCCCCGTCCTGTTTATCCCACCAGAGTACCCCCATACTGACACCCAGTGACCCCCATCCTGCATATCCCACCAGCGTACCCCCATACTGACACCCAGTGACCCCTATTCTGTATATCTCACCGAGTACCCCCATACTGACACCCAGTGACCCTCATCCTGTATATCCCACCGGAGTACCCCCATACTGACACCCAGTGACCCCCGTCCAGTATATCCCACCCGAGTACCCCCATACTGACACCCGGTGACCCCCATCCTGTATATCCCACCCAAGTACCCCCATACTGACACCCAGTGACCCCCATCCCTCATATCCCACCCGAGTACCCCGATACTGACACCCAGTGACCCCCATCCTGTATATCCCACCCGAGTACCCCCATACTGACACCCAGTGACCCCCATCCTGTATATACCACCCGAGAACCCCCATACTGACACCCAGTGACCCCCAACCTGTATATCCCACCCGAGAACCCCCATACTGACACCCAGTGACCCCCAACCTGTATATCCCACCCGAGTACCCCCATACTGACACCCAGTGACCCCCATCCTGTATATCCCACCCGAGTACCCCAATACTGACACCTAGGGACCCCCATCCTGTATATTCCACCCGAGTACCCCCATACTGACACCCAGTGACCCCCATCCTGTATATCTCACCCGAGTACCCCTATACTGCCACCCAGTGACCCCCATCCTGCATATCCCACATGAGTACCCCCATACTGACACCCAGTGACCCCCCTCCTGCATATCCCACCCGAGTACCCCCATACTGACACCCAGTGACCCCCATCCTGCATATCCCACCAGCGTTCCCCCATACTGACACCCAGTGACCCCCATTCTGTATATCCCACCCGAGTACCCCCATACTGACACTCAGTGACCCTCATCCTGTATATCCCACCGGAGTACCCCCATACTGACACCCAGTGACCCCCGTCCAGTATATCCCACCCGAGTACCACCATACTGACACCCAGTGAACCCCATCCTGTATATCTCCCCCAAGTACCCCAATACTGACACCCAGTGACCCCCATCCTGTATATCGCACCCGAGTACCCCCATACTGACACCCAGTGACCCCCATCCTGCATATCCCACCCGAGTACCCCCATACTGACACCCAGTGACCCCCATCCTGCATATCCCACCCGAGTACCCCCATACTGACACCCAGTGACCCCCATCCTGCATATCCCACCAGCGTACCCCCATACTGACACCCAATGACCCCCATTCTGTATATCCCACCCGAGTACCCCCATACTGACACCCAGTGACCCTCATCCTGTATATCCCACCGGAGTACCCCCATACTGACACCAAGTGACCCCCATCCTGTATATCCCACCCAAGTACCCCCATACTGACACCCAGTGACCCCCATCCCTCATATCCCACCCGAGTACCCCGATACTGACACCCAGTGACCCCCATCCTGTATATCCCACCCGAGTACCCCCATACTGACACCCAGTGACCCCCATCCTGTATATACCACCCGAGAACCCCCATACTGACACCCAGTGACCCCCAACCTGTATATCCCATCCAAGTACCCCCATACTGACACCCAGTGACCCCCATCCTGTATATCCCACCCGAGTACCCCAATACTGACACCTAGGGACCCCCATCCTGTATATTCCACCCGAGTACCCCCATACTGACACCCAGTGACCCCCATCCTGTATATCTCACCCGAGTACCCCCATACTGACACCCAGTGACCCCCATCCTGCATATCCCACACGAGTACCCCCATACTGACACCAAGTGACCCCCATCCTGTATATCCCACCCGAGTACCCCCATACTGACACCCAGTGACCCCCATCCTGTATATCCCACCCAAGTACCCCTATACTGACACCCAGTGACCCCCATCCCTCATATCCCACCCGAGTACCCCATACTGACACCCAGTGACCCCCGTCCAGTATATCCCACCCGAGTACCCCCATACTGACACCCAGTGACCCCCATCCTGTATATCCCACCCAAGTACCCCCATACTGACACCCAGTGACCCCCATCCCTCATATCCCACCGAAGTACCCCTATACTGACACCCAGTGACCCCCATCCTGAATATACCACCCGAGTACCCCCATACTGACACCCAGTGACCCCCATCCAGTATATCCCACCCGAGTACCCCCATACTGACACCCAGTGAGCCCCATCCTGTATATCCCACCCGAGTACCCCCATACTGACACCCAGTGTCCCCCATCCTGTATATCCCACCCGAGTACCCCCATACTGACACCCATTGAGCCCCATCCTGTATATCCCACCCGAGTACCCCCATACTGACACCCAGTGACCCCCATCCTGTATATCCCACCCGAGTACCCCCATACTGACACCCAGTGAGCCCCATCCTGTATGTCCCACCCGAGTCCCCCCATACTGACACCCAGTGACCCCCATCCTGCATACCCCACCGAGTACCCCCATACTGACACCCAGTGACCCCCATCCCTCATATCCCACCCGAGTACCCCCATACTGACACCCAGTGACCCCATCCTGTATATCCCACCCAAGTACCCCCATACTGACACCCAGTGAGCCCCATCTTGTATATCCCACCCGAGTACCCCCATACTGACACCCAGTGACCCCCATCCTGCATATCCCACCCGAGTACCCCCATACTGACACCCAGTGACCCCCATCCTACATATCCCAACCGAGTACCCCCATACTGACACCCAGTGACCCCCCATCCTGCATATCCCAACGAGTACCCCCATACTGAGACCCAGTGACCCCCATCCTGTATATCCCACCCAAGTACCCCCATACTGACACCCAGTGAGCCCCATCCTGTATATCCCACCCGAGTACCCCCATGCTGACACCCAGTGACCCCCATCCTGTATATCCCACCCGAGTACCCTCATACTGACACCCAGTGACCCCCATCCTGTATATACCACCCGAGTCCCCCCATACTGACACCCAGTGAACCCATCCTGTATATCCCACCCGAGTACCCCCATACTGATACCCAGTGACCCCCATCCTGTATATCCCACCCGAGTACCCTCATACTGACACCCAGTGACCCCCATCCTGTATATACCACCCGAGTACCCCCATACTGACACCCAGTGACCCCATCCTGTATATCCCACCCAAGTACCCCCATACTGACACCCAGTGACCCCCATCCCTCATATCCCACCCGAGTACCCCTATACTGACACCCAGTGACCCCCATCCTGTATATACCACCCGAGTACCCCCATACTGACACCCAGTGACCCCCATCCTGTTTATACCACCCGAGTACCCCCATACTGACACCCAGTGACCCCCATCCAGTATATCCCACCCGAGTACCCCCATACTGACACCCAGTGAGCCCCATCCTGTATATCCCACCCGAGTACCCCCATACTGACACCCAGTGTCCCCCATCCTGTATATCCCACCCGAGTACCCCCATACTGACACCCAGTGAGCCCCATCCTGTATATCCCACCCGAGTACCCCCATACTGACACCCAGTGACCCCCATCCTGTATATCCCACCCGAGTACCCCCATACTGACACCCAGTGAGCCCCATCCTGTATATCCCACCCGAGTCCCCCCATACTGACACCCAGTGACCCCCATCCTGCATACCCCACCCGAGTACCCCCATACTGAGACCCAGTGACCCCCATCCTGTATATCCCACCCAAGTACCCCCATACTGACACCCAGTGAGCCCCATCCTGTATATCCCACCCGAGTACCCCCATACTGACACCCAGTGACCCCCATCCTGCATATCCCACCCGAGTACCCCCATACTGACACCCAGTGACCCCCATCCTACATATCCCAACCGAGTACCCCCATACTGACACCCAGTGACCCCCCATCCTGCATATCCCAACGAGTACCCCCATACTGAGACCCAGTGACCCCCATCCTGTATATCCCACCCAAGTACCCCCATACTGACACCCAGTGAGCCCCATCCTGTATATCCCACCCGAGTACCCCCATACTGACACCCAGTGACCCCCATCCTGTATATCCCACCCGAGTACCCTCATACTGACACCCAGTGACCCCCATCCTGTATATACCACCCGAGTATCCCCATACTGACACCCAGTGACCCCATCCTGCGTATCTCACCCGAGTACCCCCATACTGATACCCAGTGACCCCCATCCTGTATATCCCACCCGAGTACCCCCATACTGACACCCAGTGACCCCATCCTGCATATCCCACCCGAGTACCCCCATACTGACACCCAGTGACCCCCATCCTGTATATCCCACCCGAGTACCCCCATACTGACACCCAGTGACCCCCATCCTACATATCCCAACCGAGTACCCCCATACTGACACCCAGTGACCCCCATCCTGTATATCCCACCCGAGTACCCTCATACTGACACCCAGTGACCCCCATCCTGTATATACCACCCGAGTACCCCCATACTGACACCCAGTGACCCCATCCTGCGTATCTCACCCGAGTACCCCCATACTGATACCCAGTGACCCCCATCCTGTATATCCCACCCGAGTACCCTCATACTGACACCCAGTGACCCCCATCCTGTATATACCACCCGAGTACCCCCATACTGACACCCAGTGACCCCTTCCTGCGTATCTCACCCGAGTACCCCCATACTGATACCCAGTGACCCCCATCCTGTATATCCCACCCGAGTACCCCCATACTGACACCCAGTGACCCCATCCTGCATATCCCACCCGAGTACCCCCATACTGACACCCAGTGACCCCCATCCTGTATATCCCACCCGAGTACCCCCATACTGACACCCAGTGACCCCCATCCTACATATCCCAACCGAGTACCCCCATACTGACACCCAGTGACCCCCATCCTGTATATCCCACCCGAGTACCCTCATACTGACACCCAGTGACCCCCATCCTGTATATACCACCCGAGTACCCCCATACTGACACCCAGTGACCCCATCCTGCGTATCTCACCCGAGTACCCCCATACTGATACCCAGTGACCCCCATCCTGTATATCCCACCCGAGTACCCTCATACTGACACCCAGTGACCCCCATCCTGCATATCCCACCCGAGTACCCCCATACTGACACCCAGTGACCCCCATCCTACATATCCCAACCGAGTACCCCCATACTGACACCCAGTGACCCCCATCCTGTATATCCCACCCGAGTACCCTCATACTGACACCCAGTGACCCCCATCCTGTATATACCACCCGAGTACCCCCATACTGACACCCAGTGACCCCATCCTGCGTATCTCACCCGAGTACCCCCATACTGATACCCAGTGACCCCCATCCTGTATATCCCACCCGAGTACCCCCATTCTGACACCCAGTGACCCCCATCCTGTATATACCACCCGAGTACCCCCATACTGACACCCAGTGACCCCCAACCTGTATATCCCACCCGAGTACCCCATACTGACACCCAGTGACCCCCATCCTGTATATCCCACCCGAGTACCCTCATACTGACACCCAGTGACCCCCATCCTGTATATACCACCCGAGTACCCCCATACTGACACCCAGTGACCCCATCCTGTATATCCCACCCGAGTACCCTCATACTGACACCCAGTGACCCCCATCCTGTATATACCACCCGAGTACCCCCATACTGACACCCAGTGACCCCATCCTGCGTATCTCACCCGAGTACCCCCATACTGATACCCAGTGATCCCCATCCTGTATATCCCACCCGAGTACCCCCATACTGACACCCAGTGACCCCATCCTGCATATCCCACCTGAGTACCCCCATACTGATACCCAGTGACACCCATCCTGCATATCCCACCCGAGTACCCCCATACTGACACCCCGTGACCCCCATCCTGTATATCCCACCGAGTACCCCATACTGACACCCAGTGACCCCCATCCTGCATATCCCACATGAGTACCCCGATATTGACACCCAGTGACCCCCATCCTGTATATCCCACCCGAGTACCCCCATACTGACACCCAGTAACCCCCATCCTGTATATCCCACCCGAGTACCCCCATACTGTCACGCAGTGACCCCCATCCTACATATCCCACCCGAGTACCCCCATACTGACACCCAGTGACCCCCGTCCTGTATATACCACCCGAGTACCCCCATACTGACACTCAGTGACCCCCCCATCCTGTATATCCCACTCAAGTACCCCCATACTGACACCCAGTGACCCCCATCCCTCATATCCCACCCGAGTACCCCCATACTGACACCCAGTGACCCCCATCCTGTATATACCACCAGATTTCCCCCATACTGACACCAAGTGACCCCCATCCTGCATATCCCACCCGAGTACCCCCATACTGACACCCCGTGACCCCCATCCAGTATATCCCACCCGAGTGCCCCGATACTGACACCCAGTGACCCCCATCCTGTATATCCCACCCGAGTACCCCCATACTGACACCCAGTGACCCCATCCTGCATATCCCACCCGAGTACCCCCATACTGACACCCCGTGACCCGAATCCTGTATATCCCACCCGAGTAACCCCATACTGACACCCCGTCACCCCCATCCTGCATATCCCACCCGAGTACCCCCATACTGACACCCCGTGACCCCCATCCTGTATATCCCACCCGAGTACCCCCATACTGACACCCAGTGACCCCCATCCTGCATATCCCACCCGAGTACCCCCATACTGACACCCCGTGACCCCCATCCTGTATATCCCACCCGAGTACCCCCATACTGACACCCAGTGACCCCCATCCTGCATATCCCACCCGAGTACCCCCATACTGACACCCCGTGACCCCCATCCTGTATATCCCACCCGAGTACCCCCATACTGACACCCAGTGACCCCCATCCTGCATATCCCACCCGAGTACCCCCATACTGACACCCCGTGACCCCCATCCTGTATATCCCACCCGAGTACCCCCATACTGACACCCAGTGACCCCCATCCTGCATATCCCACCCGAGTACCCCCATACTGACACCCCGTGACCCCCATCCTGTATATCCCACCCGAGTACCCCCATACTGACACCCAGTGACCCCCATCCTGCATATCCCACCCGAGTACCCCCATACTGACACCCCGTGACCCCCATCCTGTATATCCCACCCGAGTACCCCCATACTGACACCCAGTGACCCCCATCCTGCATATCCCACCCGAGTACCCCCATACTGACACCCCGTGACCCCCATCCTGTATATCCCACCCGAGTACCCCCATACTGACACCCAGTGACCCCCATCCTGCATATCCCACCCGAGTACCCCCATACTGACACCCCGTGACCCCCATCCTGTATATCCCACCCGAGTACCCCCATACTGACACCCAGTGACCCCCATCCTGCATATCCCACCCGAGTACCCCCATACTGACACCCCGTGACCCCCATCCTGTATATCCCACCCGAGTACCCCCATACTGACACCCAGTGACCCCCATCCTGCATATCCCACCCGAGTACCCCCATACTGACACCCCGTGACCCCCATCCTGTATATCCCACCCGAGTACCCCCATACTGACACCCAGTGACCCCCGTCCAAACACAGTGCAGCACCTCTATCTAGTGGCCACATTGCGGAATTACAGCTGTAAATCTTGCTCCTATCAGTGTAGCTCATTACATACAGTGTATCGCCAACATCTTCCATAGCCCAGTACAAGGGAGAGATATCACCAACATCATCCATAGCCCAGTACAAGGGAGAGATATCACCAACATCTTCCATAGCCCAGTACAAGGAGAGATATCGCCAACATCTTCCATAGCCCAGTACAAGGAGAGATATCGCCAACATCTTCCATATCCCAGTACAAGGAGAGATATCACCAACATCTTCCATAGCCCAGTACAAGGGAGAGATATCACCAACATCTTCCATAGCCCAGTACAAGGAGAGATATCACCAACATCTTCCATAGCCCAGTACAAGGAAAGATATCACCAACATCTTCCACAGCCCAGTACAAGGGGGAGATATCACCAACATCTTCCATAGCCCAGTACAAGGAGAGATATGACCAACATCTTCCACAGCCCAGTACAAGGGCGAGATATCACCAACATCATCCATAGCCCAGTACAAGGGAGAGATATCACCAACATCTTCCATAGCCCAGTACAAGGAGAGATATGACCAACATCTTCCACAGCCCAGTACAAGGAGAGATATCACCAACATCTTCCATAGCCCAGTACAAGGAGAGATATCACCAACATCTTCCACAGCCCAGTACAAGGGGGAGATATCACCAACATCTTCCACAGCCCAGTACAAGGAGAGATATCACCAACATCTTCCATAGCCCAGTACAAGGAGAGATATCACCAACATCTTCCATAGCCCAGTACAAGGGAGAGATATCACCAACATCTTCCATAGCCCAGTACAAGGGAGAGATATCACCAACATCTTCCATAGGCCAGTACAAGGAGAGATATCACCCACATCTTCCATAGCCCAGTACAAGGGGGAGATATCACCAACATCTTCCATAGCCCAGTACAAGGGAGAGATATCGCCAACATCTTCCATAGCCCAGTACAAGGGAGAGATATCACCAACATCTTCCATAGCCCAGTACAAGGAGAGATATCACCAACATCTTCCATAGCCCAGTACAAGGAGAGATATCGCCAACATCTTCCATAGCCCAGTACAAGGGAGAGATATCGCCAACATCTTCCATAGCCCAGTACAAGGGAGAGATATCACCAACATCTTCCATAGCCCAGTACAAGGAGAGATATCACCAACATCTTCCATAGCCCAGTACAAGGAGAGATATCACCAACATCTTCCATAGCCCAGTACAAGGAGAGATATCACCAACATCTTCCATAGCCCAGGACAAGGGGGAGATATCACCAACATCTTCCATAGCCCAGTACAAGGAGAGATATCACCAACATCTTCCATAGCCCAGTACAAGGAGAGATATCACCAACATCTTCCATAGCCCAGTACAAGGGGGAGATATCACCAACATCTTCCATAGCCCAGTACAAGGAGAGATATCACCCACATCTTCCATAGCCTAGTACAAGGAGAGATATCGCCAACATCTTCCATAGCCCAGTAGAAGGAGAGATATCACCAACATCTTCCATAGCCCAGTACAAGGAGAGATATCACCAACATCTTCCATAGCCCAGTACAAGGAGAGATATCACCAACATCTTCCATAGCCCAGTACAAGGAGAGATATCGCCAACATCTTCCATAGCCCAGTACAAGGAGAGATATCACCAACATCGTCCATAGCCCAGTACAAGGAGAGATATCGCCAACATCATCCATAGCCCAGTACAAGGGAGAGATATCACCAACATCTTCCATAGCCCAGTACAAGGAGAGATATCGCCAACATCTTCCATAGCCCAGTACAAGGGAGAGATATCGCCAACATCTTCCATAGCCCAGTACAAGGAGAGATATCACCAACATTTTCCACAGCCCAGTACAAGGAGAGATATCGCCAACATCATCCATAGCCCAGTACAAGGAGAGATATCACCAACATCTTCCATAGCCCAGTACAAGGAGAGATATCACCAACATTTTCCACAGCCCAGTACAAGGAGAGATATCACCAACATCGTCCATAGCCCAGTACAAGGAGAGATATCACCCACATCTTCCATAGCCCAGTACAAGGAGAGATATCACCAACATCTTCCATAGCCCAGTACAAGGAGAGATATCGCCAACATCTTCCACAGCCCAGTACAAGGAGAGATATCACCCACATCTTCCATAGCCCAGTACAAGGAGAGATATCACCAACATCTTCCATAGCCCAGTACAAGGGGGAGATATCACCAACATCTTCCATAGCCCAGTACAAGGGGGAGATATCACCAACATCTTCCATAGCCCAGTACAAGGAGAGATATCACCAACATCTTCCATAGCCCAGTACAAGGGGGAGATATCACCAACATCTTCCATAGCCCAGTACAAGGGGGAGATATCACCAACATCTTCCATAGCCCAGTACAAGGAGAGATATCACCAACATCTTCCATAGCCCAGTACAAGGGGGAGATATCACCAACATCTTCCATAGCCCAGTACAAGGAGAGATATCACCAACATCTTCCATAGCCCAGTACAAGGAGGAGATATCGCCAACATCTTCCATAGCCCAGTACAAGGAGAGATATCACCAACATCTTCCATAGCCCAGTACAAGGAGAGATATCACCAACATCTTCCATAGCCCAGTACAAGGGGGAGATATCACCAAAATCTTCCATAGCCCAGTACAAGGGGGAGATATCACCAACATCTTCCATAGCCCAGTACAAGGGGGAGATATCACCAACATCTTCCATAGCCCAGTACAAGGGGGAGATATCACCAAAATCTTCCACAGCCCAGTACAAGGGGGAGATATCACCAACATCTTCCATAGCCCAGTACAAGGGAGAGATATCACCAACATCTTCCATAGCCCAGTACAAGGAGAGATATCACCAACATCTTCCATAGCCCAGTACAAGGGGGAGATATCACCAACATTTTCCATAGCCCAGTACAAGGAGAGATATCACCAACATCTTCCATAGCCCAGTACAAGGAGAGATATCACCAACATCTTCCATAGCCCAGTACAAGGGGGAGATATCACCAACATCTTCCATAGCCCAGTACAAGGAGCTATATTTACTTTGTACAGCGCCACGGAACATGATGGCGCTTTATAAATAAAAATAATGAGTTTCTCCACATTGCTGCATTATGGTGACATCTTGTGGTCAGTGGTGGTATTGCATATTCTAAATCAGCATCGGCCTCATTTCTCTACGGTTACTGATGGTTGAGGTGAGTGCGGAGGCTCCTATAGGCTGGAGGATAACACGGGGGGGCCCCTATAAGCTGGAGGATAACACGGGAGGCCCCTATAAGCAGGAGGATAACACGGGGGGCCCCCTATAAGCTGGAGGATAACACGGGAGGCCCCTATAAGCTGGAGGATAACACGGGGGCCCCTATAGGCTGGAGGATAACACGGGGGCCCCTATAAGCTGGAGGATAACACGGGAGGCCCCTATAAGCTGGAGGATAACACGGGGGCCCCTATAGGCTGGAGGATAACACGGGGCACCTATAAGCTGGAGGATAACACGGGGCCCCTATAAGCTGGAGGATAACACGGGGGGCCCCTATAGGCTGGAGGATAACACGGGGGGCCCTATAAGCTGGAGGATAACACGGGGGGCCCCTATAGGCTGGAGGATAACAGGGGGCACCTATAAGCTGGAGGATAACACGGGGGCCCCTATAGGCTGGAGGATAACACGGGGGCCCCTATAGGCTGGAGGATAACACGGGGCACCTATAAGCTGGAGGATAACACGGGGGGCCCCTATAAGCTGGAGGATAACACGGGGCCCCTATAAGCTGGAGGATAACACGGGGGCCCCCTATAAGCTGGAGGATAACACGTGGGCCCCTATAAGCTGGAGGATAACACGGGGGGCCCCTATAAGCTGGAGAATAACACGGGAGGCCCCTATAAGCTGGAGGATAACACGTGGGCCCCTATAAGCTGGAGGATAACACGGGGGGCCCCTATAAGCTGGAGAATAACACGGGAGGCCCCTATAAGCTGGAGGATAACACGGGGGGCCCCTATAGGCTGGAGGATAACAGGGGGCACCTATAAGCTGGAGGATAACACGGGGGCCCCTATAGGCTGGAGGATAACACGGGGGCCCCTATAGGCTGGAGGATAACACGGGGCACCTATAAGCTGGAGGATAACACGGGGGGCCCCTATAAGCTGGAGGATAACACGGGGCCCCTATAAGCTGGAGGATAACACGGGGGCCCCCTATAAGCTGGAGGATAACACGTGGGCCCCTATAAGCTGGAGGATAACACGGGGGGCCCCTATAAGCTGGAGAATAACACGGGAGGCCCCTATAAGCTGGAGGATAACACAGGAGGCCCCCGATAAGCTGGAGAATAACACGGGGGGCCCCTATAAGCTGGAGAATAACAAGGGAGGCCCCCGATAAGCTGGAGAATAACACGGGGGGCCCCTATAAGCTGGAGAATAACAAGGGAGGCCCCCGATAAGCTGGAGAATAACACGGGGCCCCTATAAGCTGGAGGATAACACAGGGCCCCTATAAGCTGGAGGATAACACGGGGGCCCCTATAAGCTGGAGGATAACACGGGGGCCCCTATAAGCTGGAGAATAACACGGGGCCCCTATAAGCTGGAGGATAACACAGGGCCCCTATAAGCTGGAGAATAACACAGGGCCCCTATAAGCTGGAGGATAACACGGGGGCCCCTATAAGCTGGAGAATAACACGGGGCCCCTATAAGCTGGAGGATAACACAGGGCCCCTATAAGCTGGAGAATAACACAGGGCCCCTATAAGCTGGAGGATAACACGGGGGCCCCTATAAGCTGGAGGATAACACGGGGGCCCCTATAAGCTGGAGGATAACACGGGGGGCCCCTACAAGCTGGAGAATAACACGGGGGGCCCCTATAAGCTGGAGGATAACACGGGAGGCCCCTATAAACTGGAGGATAACACAGGGGACCCTATAAGCTGGAGGATAACACGGGGGCCCCTATAAGCTGGAGGATAACACAGGGGCCCCTATAAACTGGAGGATAACACAGGGGCCCCTATAAGCTGGAGGATAACACGGGGGCCCCTATAAGCTGGAGGATAACACGGGGGGCCCCTACAAGCTGGAGAATAACACGGGGGGCCCCTATAAGCTGGAGGATAACACGGGAGGCCCCTATAAACTGGAGGATAACACAGGGGCCCCTATAAGCTGGAGGATAACACGGGGGACCCTATAAGCTGGAGGATAACACAGGGGCCCCTATAAGCTGGAGGATAACACGGGGGCCCCTATAAGCTGGAGGATAACACGGGGGGCCCCTATAAGCTGGAGTATAACACGGGGGGCCCCTATAAGCTGGAGAATAACATGGGGCCCCTATAAGCTGGAGGATAACACGGGGGCCCCTATAAGCTGGAGAATAACATGGGGCCCCTATAAGCTGGAGGATAACACGGGGGCCCCTATAAGCTGGAGGATACCACGGGGGACCCTATAAGCTGGAGGATAACACGGGGGCCCCCTATAAGCTGGAGGATAACATGGGGCCCCCTATAAGCTGGAGGATAACACGGGAGGCCCCTATAAACTGCATGATAACACAGGGGCCCCTATAAGCTGGAGGATAACACGGGGCCCCTATAAGCTGGAGGATAACACGGGGCCCCTATAAGCTGGAGGATAACACGGGAGGCCCCCTATAAGCTGGAGGATAACATGGGGGGCCCCTATAAGCTGGAGGATAACACGGGAGGCCCCTATAAACTGGATGATAACACAGGGGCCCCTATAAGCTGGAGGATAACACGGGGGGCCCCTATAAGCTGGAGGATAACACGGGAGGCCCCCTATAAGCTGGAGGATAACACGGGAGGCCCCTATAAGCTGGAGGATAACACGGGCCCCCTATAAGCTGGAGGATAACACGGGGGGCCCCCTATAAGATGGAGGATAACACGGGGGCCCCTATAAGCTGGAGGATAACACGGGGGCCCCTATAAGCTGGAGGATAACACGGGAGGCCCCTATAAGCTGGAGGATAACACGGGGGGCCCCCTATAAGATGGAGGATAACACGGGGGCCCCTATAAGCTGGAGGATAACACGGGGGACCCTATAAGCTGGAGGATCACACGGGGGGGCCCCCTATAAGCTGGAGGATAACACGGGGGGCCCCTATAAGCTGGAGGATAACACGGGGGCCCCTATAAGCTGGAGGATAACATGGGGCCCCCTATAAGCTGGAGGATAACACGGGAGGCCCCTATAAACTGCATGATAACACAGGGGCCCCTATAAGCTGGAGGATAACACGGGGCCCCTATAAGCTGGAGGATAACACGGGGCCCCTATAAGCTGGAGGATAACACGGGAGGCCCCCTATAAGCTGGAGGATAACATGGGGGGCCCCTATAAGCTGGAGGATAACACGGGAGGCCCCTATAAACTGGATGATAACACAGGGGCCCCTATAAGCTGGAGGATAACACGGGGCCCCTATAAGCTGGAGGATAACACGGGGCCCCTATAAGCTGGAGGATAACACGGGAGGCCCCCTATAAGCTGGAGGATAACACGGGGGCCCCCTATAAGCTGGAGGATAACACGGGGGCCCCTATAAGCAGGAGGATAACACGGGGCCCCTATAAGCTGGAGGATAACACGGGAGGCCCCCTATAAGCTGGAGGATAACACGGGAGGCCCCTATAAGCTGGAGGATAACACGGGGCCCCTATAAGCTGGAGGATAACACGGGAGGCCCCCTATAAGCTGGAGGATAACACGGGAGGCCCCTATAAGCTGGAGGATAACACGGGGGCCCCCTATAGGCTGGAGGATAACACGGGATGCCCTATAAGCTGAAGGATAACACGGGGGCCCCTATAAGCTGGAGGATAACAAGGGAGGCCCCCTATAGGCTGGAGGATAACACGGGAGGCCCCTATAAACTGGATGATAACACAGGGGCCCCTATAAGCTGGAGGATAACACGGGGGGCCCCTATAAGCTGGAGGATAACAAGAGAGGCCCCCTATAAACTGGATGATAACACGGGGGGCCCCTATAAGCTGGAGGATAACACGGGGGCCCCCTATAAACTGGATGATAACACGGGGGGCCCCTATAAGCTGGAGGATAACACGGGGCCCCTATA
Source organism: Gastrophryne carolinensis (assembly GCA_027917425.1). Lineage (NCBI taxonomy): Eukaryota > Metazoa > Chordata > Amphibia > Anura > Microhylidae > Gastrophryne > Gastrophryne carolinensis. The sequence continues at coordinate 276,603 of JAQIHN010000106.1, forward strand.
AGCTGGAGGATAACACGGGGGCCCCCTATAAGCTGGAGGATAACATGGGGCCCCCTATAAGCTGGAGGATAACACGGGGGCCCCTATAAGCTGGAGGATAACACGGGGGCCCCTATAAGCTGGAGGATAACACGGGGGCCCCTATAAGCTGGAGGATAAGACGGGGGCCCCTATAAGCTGGAGAATAACACGGGGGACCCTATAAGCTGGAGGATAACACGGGGCCCCTATAAGCTGGAGGATAACACGGGGCCCCTATAAGCTGGAGGATAACACGGGAGGCCCCTATAAACTGGATGATAACACGGGAGGCCCCTATAAGCTGGAGGATAACACGGGGCCCCTATAAGCTGGAGAATAACACGGGGGGCCCCTATAAGCTGGAGGATAACACGGGGGCCCCCTATAAGCTGGAGGACAACATGGGGCCCCCTATAAGCTGGAGGATAACACGGGAGGCCCCTATAAGCTGGAGGATAACACGGGGGGGCCCTATAAGCTGGAGGATAACACGGGATGCCCTATAAGCTGGAGGATAACACGGGGGCCCCTATAAGCTGGAGGATAACACGGGGGCCCCTATAAACTGGATGATAACACGGGAGGCCCCTATAAGCTGGAGGATAACATGGAGGCCCCCTATAAACTGGATGATAACACAGGGGCCCCTATGAGCTGGAGGATAACACGGGGGCCCCTATAAGCTGGAGGATAACAAGGGAGGCCCCCTATAAGCTGGAGGGTAACACAGGGGCCCCCTATAAGCTGGTGGATAACACGGGGGGCCCCTATAAGCTGGAGGATAACACGGGGGCCCCTATAAGCTGGAGGATAACAAGGGAGGCACCTATAAGCTGGAGGATAACACGGGGGCCCTATAAGCTGGAGGATAACACGGGGGCCCCCTATAAGCTGGAGGATAACACGGGGGGCCCCTATAAGCTGGAGGATAACACGGGGGCCCCTATAAGGTGGAGGATAACACAGAGGCTCCTATAAGCTGGAGTATAACACGGAGGCTCCAATAAGCTGGAGGATTACACGGGGGGCCCCTATAAGCTGGAGGATAACACGGAGGCTCCAATAAGCTGGAGGATAACACAGAGGCTCCAATAAGCTGGAGGATAACACGGGGGGCCCCTATAAGCTGGAGGATAGCACGGGGGGCCCCTATAAGCTGGAGTATAAAACGGGGGGCCCTATAAGCTGGAGGATAACATGGGGGGCCCCTATAAGCCAATAGCTTTGGTAGACACAGCAGTATACCCTAACCCTAAGTCATATATGAGGAAGGGAACAGGATGTTGCCTGAAACGCGTCATATGTGAACTATCCTTGGAATGGAAACCATGTAACTTTTAACTTGACCAATAAACGGAGACATTTTAAGGAACACTTGAGTGCTGGACAATTGAAATTTTACATGTATATGGACCTTGCTGGTGAGTCCTGAGCCTCAGGGCATCTGTGGAAGCTGCAGTGGGATTGAGCTGGCCGTCTACACTTTCATAGACACAGCAGTATGTTGGCTATAGGAAGCCGGCCTCTCCGTAACCTCGGCAACCCCCGTCCCCCATAATTGCTGTGCGTGGGATGCCCCCTCCTCCATGACGGCCTGATTGTGGGCTGACAAGCGGGAGCGCGTGCTTGGGTGACACAGAGAGCGGCGAGGTGCCTGACGTGGGCTCCCCCCGAGGAGGGGATTGTTGGGGCCTGCAATACAACGGCATGCAAATATCAGGGGCCCCAGAGGCTGATCGGGCCCCAGGCAGAGTCCTGACTATCAGGAGTAGAGATGAGATCACCTTGGGAAGCAATCGGAAGCCCCTCTGCCCGGGATGACCCTGTGGCCCGACATTCACTAAGGCTCATCCCTGAGACACCAGAGGCCGCCTCATCCCGGGGTATTATTACATAGGGCCCCACATTAGGACCCCCCTCCCCCATCCATGGAAGGTCACTGGCCCCAGGGCATCTGAGAGGTGGCCATCAGGGAGCAAAAGGTAAGTCCACTCCTCTTTCTTTTAGGATAAGGACCACCTGGGGGTCCTAGCACTGCCTTCTATAGATCCCCAGTCCACGCCCCTGAGGACTTTTGCCAGGGGCGTGGCCTGGGAAAAGAGGAGAAGAAAAATAGGATGTGCTCATCCAGTCAATATATAGCAGTCAATAGGTTCTAAAGGGGTGTGACCACACACTATAAGCAAAAAAGAAAGTTAACCCTCTGCACACTCATACAATTGAAAAACCTTTCTTTAGACCCAGGCGGGTTCATGTATTGCATTGCTTGTGCACACACAAGTAAGGAAGTAGCAATGTCTGCACAAACTTTTAAACTTAGTAATGTTAGGGACGGGGTACAAATTGGACGGCCTTGACGCGGCCACCTCGCTTCTACATTCATTGCAATCTATGTTAACTAACAGTCCATGTTCTTAACAAGTGTTAGCTCGGTTTTTCAATAGTATGAGTGTGCAGAGGGTTAACTTTCTTTGTTGCTGGGAAAAGAGGAGCCCAAATCCCCATCTCCTATCCAAGCTACCTCTGAGGAATAGGGCAAATATTATATGTCATTTTATTGCTGATGCCCGGCTTCTCCCTTTAAGATGCTCTGTACTGAGCAAATGTCCCCCTTTATTTCCCCCTGTTGCATTAAGGCTTTCCAGCCATAAACACGCCCCCACACAAAACCTAATCTCCGCAGGAAAGAGAATTAGCATCTGTAAGTGGAGCCAAGCGCAGATCACAGACTGATTCTCTCACATCTCTGTTCCAGGAAGGCCCCGATGGGTCTGAAGCAGAGGTGACCCCTGGAGAGAGCTCCCTCACATCAAAGACAAGAGCCTCAGACCAGCGTCACCAACACAAATTGGGCCATAGCTGGGCCAGCACCAAGCCATGTACAGAACCAGAACGGGCCCACAAAACCGCACGTAGAGGTAGGTTTCTCAGGGCCCTGCTACAAGGGGAACCTAGAGAAATGGAGATCTAAGGTTCTGACCCATCGGTCTTGACGCATAAAAGGGGGATGACCCCGGGCCAGGCTTCTTAAGCTAACTGACCATTGTCTCTCTGTGTAAATCACTGTAACCTACTTATCAGAACAGCATTTGTATTATTTCATATTCCATCATAGCCAAATGTTTGTTATCACTGCCTGGTGTGCGCTCATTGCATTATTACCTATATGTAACTTGCCATAGCCAAGAATCTGTGCCTCCAGGAAGACACCTGGAAGATGGGGAGGAAGGCGAGTGCCATCAGGCCTTGCCATTGGTTGCCAGGAAGATAGAGAGAGGGGTGGGTGTGGGCCAGGCCTTGCCATTGGCTGCCAGGGAGATGCCTGGGGGATGGGGGAGGAGAGCGAGTGCCCATCAGGCCTTGCCATTGGCTGCCAGGAAGACACCTGGGAGATAGGCCACAGGCCCGGAATTTTCCTGCACGCTTGACGCATTTGACCGACACTCTGTGGGAATGTTTGGGAGGCGCCTGAGAAGCAGCCGTTGGCCAATCACGCTTCACACACAAGACAAGTCAGAAGATTCCAGAACGTCAATTTCCTCTTGTGGAAAACAGAGGAACGATTTCCCATGATGCTCTCTGCTCAGCGCTTCTCAGGCCCACATTGCCTCGCGGGCGCGGCGGAGCGGCAGCGTGATTAATAGGCCGCCTCCGAGAAGCGTCTTCTGCACCAGGGCGATTATTAATAGTGACGCCTCGCGCTGATCAATAAAGGACGCAGCTCCGCACAATTCCGCATCCCCGCCACTGTATGAGGAGACCCCTCCATCCGCCATCATGGCCTGCAGAGGAGAGTCCCGCACAATTTCGCGTCCCCGCCACTGTATGAGGAGACCCCTCCATCCGCCATCATGGCCTGCAGAGGAGAGTCCCGCGCAATGCCGCGTCCCCGCCACTGTATGAGGAGACCCCTCCATCCGCCATCATGGCTTGCAGAGGAGAGTCCCGCGCAATGCCGCGTCCCCACCACTGTATGAGGAGACCCCTCCATCCGCCATCACGGCCTGCAGAGGAGAGTCCCGCGCAATGCCGCGTCCCCGCCACTGTATGAGGAGACCCCTCCATCCGCCATCATGGCTTGCAGAGGAGAGTCCCGCGCAATGCCGCATCCCCGCCACTGTATGAGGAGACCCCTCCATCCGCCATCATGGCCTGCAGAGGAGAGTCCCGCGCAATGCCGCGTCCCCGCCACTGTATGAGGAGACCCCTCCATCCGCCATCACGGCCTGCAGAGGAGAGTCCCGCGCAATGCCGCGTCCCCGCCACTGTATGAGGAGACCCCTCCATCCGCCATCATGGCCTGCAGAGGAGAGTCCAGCGCAATGCCGCGTCCCCACCACTGTATGAGGAGACCCCTCCATCCGCCATCACGGCCTGCAGAGGAGAGTCCAGCGCAATGCCGCGTCCCCACCACTGTATGAGGAGACCCCTCCATCCGCCATCATGGCTTGCAGAGGAGAGTCCCGCGCAATGCCGCGTCCCCACCACTGTATGAGGAGACCCCTCCATCCGCCATCACGGCCTGCAGAGGAGAGTCCCGCGCAATGCCGCGTCCCCGCCACTGTATGAGGAGACCCCTCCATCCGCCATCACGGCCTGCAGAGGAGAGTCCCGCGCAATGCCGCGTCCCCGCCACTGTATGAGGAGACCCCTCCATCCGCCATCACGGCCTACAGAGGAGAAACCCGCGCAATGCCGCGTCCCCGCCACTGTATGAGGAGACCCCTCCATCCGCCATCACGGCCTGCAGAGGAGAAACCCGCGCAATGCCGCGTCCCCGCCACTGTATGAGGAGACCCCTCCATCATGGCTTGCAGAGGAGAGTCCCGCACAATGCCGCGTCCCCGCCACTGTATGAGGAGACCCCTCCATCCGCCATCACGGCCTGCAGAGGAGAGTCCCGCGCAATGCCGCGTCCCCGCCACTGTATAGGGAGACCCCTCCATCCGCCATCACGGCCTGCAGAGGAGAGTCCCGCGCAATGCCGCGTCCCCGCCACTGTATGAGGAGACCCCTCCATCCGCCATCACGGCCTACAGAGGAGAAACCCGCGCAATGCCGCGTCCCCGCCACTGTATGAGGAGACCCCTCCATCCGCCATCACGGCCTGCAGAGGAGAAACCCGCGCAATGCCGCGTCCCCGCCACTGTATGAGGAGACCCCTCCATCATGGCTTGCAGAGGAGAGTCCCGCACAATGCCGCGTCCCCGCCACTGTATGAGGAGACCCCTCCATCCGCCATCATGGCTTGCAGAGGAGAGTCCCGCGCAATGCCGCGTCCCCGCCACTGTATGAGGAGACCCCTCCATCCGCCATCACGGCCTGCAGAGGAGAAACCCGCGCAATGCCGCGTCCCCGCCACTGTATGAGGAGACCCCTCCATCCGCCATCACGGCCTGCAGAGGAGAAACCCGCGCAATGCCGCGTCCCCGCCACTGTATGAGGAGACCCCTCCATCCGCCATCACGGCCTGCAGAGGAGAGTCCCGCGCAATGCCGCGTCTCCGCCACTGTATGAGGAGACCCCTCCATCCGCCATCATGGCTTGCAGAGGAGAGTCCCGCACAATGCCGCGTCCCCGCCACTGTATGAGGAGACCCCTCCATCCGCCATCACGGCCTGCAGAGGAGAAACCCGCGCAATGCCGCGTCCCCGCCACTGTATGAGGAGACCCCTCCATCCGCCATCACGGCCTGCAGAGGAGAGTCCCGCGCAATGCCGCGTCTCCGCCACTGTATGAGGAGACCCCTCCATCCGCCATCACGGCCTGCAGAGGAGAGTCCCGCGCAATGCCGCGTCCCCGCCACTGTATGAGGAGACCCCTCCATCCGCCATCACGGCCTGCAGTGGAGAGTCCCGCACAATGCCGCGTCCCCGCCACTGTATGAGGAGACCCCTCCATCCGCCATCACGGCCTGCAGAGGAGAGTCCCGCGCAATGCCGCGTCCCCGCCACTGTATGAGGAGACTCCTCCATCCGCCATCACGGCCTGCAGAGGAGAGTCCCGCGCAATGCCGCGTCCCCGCCACTGTATGAGGAGACCCCTCCATCCACCATCACGGCCTGCAGAGGAGAGTCCCGCGCAATGCCGCGTCCCCGCCACTGTATGAGGAGACCCCTCCATCCGCCATCACGGCCTGCAGAGGAGAGTCCCGCACAATGCCGTGTCCCCGCCACTGTATGAGGAGACCCCTCCATCCGCCATCATGGCTTGCAGAGGAGAGTCCCGCGCAATGCCGCGTCCCCGCCACTGTATGAGGAGAACCCTCCATCCGCCATCACGGCCTGCAGTGGAGAGTCCCGCACAATGCCGCGTCCCCGCCACTGTATGAGGAGACCCCTCCATCCGCCATCACGGCCTGCAGAGGAGAGTCCCGCGCAATGCCGCGTCCCTGCCACTGTATGAGGAGACCCCTCCATCCGCCATCATGGCCTGCAGAGGAGAGTCCCGCGCAATGCCGCGTCCCCGCCACTGTATGAGGAGACCCCTCCATCCACCATCACGGCCTGCAGAGGAGAGTCCCGCGCAATGCCGCGTCCCCGCCACTGTATGAGGAGACCCCTCCATCCGCCATCACGGCCTGCAGAGGAGAGTCCAGCGCAATGCCGCGTCCCCACCACTGTATAGGGAGACCCCTCCATCCGCCATCACGGCCTGCAGAGGAGAGTCCAGCGCAATGCCGCGTCCCCACCACTGTATGAGGAGACCCCTCCATCCGCCATCACGGCCTGCAGAGGAGAGTCCCGCACAATGCCGTGTCCCCGCCACTGTATGAGGAGACCCCTCCATCCGCCATCACGGCCTGCAGTGGAGATTCACGCGCAATGCCGCGTCCCCGCCACTGTATGAGGAGACCCCTCCATCCGCCATCACGGCCTGCAGAGGAGAGTCCCGCACAATGCCGCGTCCCCGCCACTGTATGAGAAGACCCCTCCATCCGCCATCACGGCCTGCAGAGGAGAAACCCGCGCAATGCCGCGTCCCCGCCACTGTATGAGGAGACCCCTCCATCCGCCATCATGGCCTGCAGAGGAGAGACCCGCCATGTGGTCACAACCTAAAATGCATAAAAATGGCCACCAGAAAGGACGCCGCTCCCCTATAGCGCTTACTTTACACCCCGCCCACTGATACCTGCCCCATCACCTGGTCACCTGATCAGCCCGCCATGACATTGCCGTCACCCCTGACCCCAGACTGATGCCCACCCCCGCCTTGTGTCACCCCGCTCCTCTCCTTAACTACCAAGCTGACATGCTAAACACGTAACATGTGGAGTACGACGTGCCCCATAGGCCATAGGACATGGCGCACATTGCTTCGGGATATCCATCACCTGGTCACCTGAGCAGCCTGCCATGACATTGCCGTCACCCCTCACCCCAGACTGATGCCCGCCCTGCCTTGTGTCACCCCGCAGCTCTCCTTCCCTACCGAGCGACAAGCTGACATGCTAAACACATAACATATGGAGTACGACGCACGCCCCATAGGCCAAAGGACATGGCGCACATTGCTTCGGGATATCCGTAACCTGGTCACCTGAGCAGCCCGCCATGACATTGCCGTCACCCCTCACCCCAGACTGATGCCCGTCCCCGCCTTGTGTCACCCCGCTCCTCTCCTTAACTACAAAGCTGACATGCTAAAAACGTAACATGTGGAGCACGACACGCGCCCCATAGAACATAGGATATAGCGCACATTGCTTCGGGATATCCGTCGCCTGGTCACCTGAGCAGCCCGCCATGACATCGCTGTCATCCCTCACCCCAGACTGATGCCTGCCCCCGCCTTGTGTTACCCCGCTCCTCTCCTTCACTGCCAAGCTGACATGCTAAACACGTAACATGTGCAGTACGACAAGCGCCCCATAGGCCATGGCGCACATTGCTTCAGGATATCTGTAACCTGATCACCTGAGCAGCCCGCCATTACACTGCCATCACCCTCACCCCAGACTGATGCCGGCCCCCACCTTGTGTCACCCCGCTCCTCTCCTTAACTACCAAGCTGACATGCTAAACACGTAACATGTGGAGCACGACAAGCGCCCCATAGAACATGGCGCACATAGGACATGGTGCACATTGCTTCGGGATATCCGTCGCCTGGTCACCTGAGCAGCCCGCCATGACATCGCCGTCACCCCTCACCCCAGGCTGATGCCCGTCCCCGCCTTGTGTCACCCCGCTCCTCTCCTTCACTACCGACAAGCTGACATGCTAAACACGTAACATGTGGAGTACGACGCGCACCCCATAGGCCATGGTGCACATTGCTTCGGGATATCCATCTGGCCCCTCACGGCTCTGCGTGCTGAGAGCTGAGCAGACGATGGCGCTCACAGGCTGCCAGGCCTTCTGGGGCCCCTGAGGCTGGCGGTGGCGGGAAGGTGACCGGCTGACGTGCCGCTAATTACAGGCACAGAGCCGCCGGGCCCATTTATTCCCGTGTTTGTGGTGCGGAGGAAGCGCAAGGCCTCAGAGATTGGATTCTAATCAGAGGGATTTAATATTTTATCGGCCTTGTTAGATGAAGTCTTCAGATAAGAGCTGGTAAATATTTAACGCTGCTGCGGGGGGGGGGGGGCGGGGCGTGCTCGCGGTTATCCCTGGAAAATGAAGATGTATCCGGGCTTTAGTGGCGGTTGGGGCGAGGAACAGGAATAGGAATTACGCTATTAATCGGCTGGTACATTAAAACTAAACATGTTGTATTTCACAGCATAGCAATTGCAGCAGCTCCAGCACATGCGGACCTAAAGCAATGACATTCATAATAGTCATGGGAATCACAGACATCAAATTCAAATATTACAATTCTAGTGTTAATCAAGGCAAATGAGAACATTGATACCATTGATATACACTTTTAATTATTGATATACTGCCAATTGCTGCACACACAATATTTACATCATGGGGCCAATCATTTATTAATATTTCAGGTGTGAGAGAGGTGGCGGCTCATGGGTACATATGATCTGGTCATGTGAAATTCTTGCTGGCTTCTGGGAGGCTGTAATGGACCTGATCAGCAAAATAGTGGGAATTGGGATCAGAGGTTCTGTCTCACTGTGCTTCTGGGGGTGGCGGAGCTGCTGTCGGAGCACTGAGGGCGTTGCTTGGGCCCGGAAGTGCATACTGTTACACTGGAAACACCCTGCTAAGCCGTCCGTGCAGGCATAGAAAGGGCTGGTTAATCAGAAGCTCTCCATGTATAAATTGACATACGAGGCGAGAGGTGTGCCCGATAAGTTTACTAAGGTCTGGGATCCCTGGCTACAGTGCAAGGAATCGGCGTCCGACGATGGCTGAGATGGGGGAATAGATGTACCACTGCTGTCATGGCTCTTAACTCTGACTTATGGTTGGGCTGAATAGGATTGTGACCTGGGGTCCGATCTGGGGGGGAGGAGTGGAGGGAGGGGAAGAACTGGAATCAGTGTAAGATAATGAATGCCCTGGGGGACAGCTAGCCATTATCAACTCTTCTGGGCCCCCGATGAAGACTGACTTATCTCTGAAAGGGTTTGAGCCCGGAGTGGATGGTGTTGTGTTGTGTGAATGGGAGTCTATCTTGTGTTAGTAGGCCAGACTGAAGCCTTAAATGCTGTATTGCATAATACTTCTTGTATGTTGTGTTTCATGCAGAATAAAAAAATAACATTTCAGCATTATACAGGAAGATTTCTATGAAATGTAGTTTAGTGTTTTGAGCATATGTCAATTATATTTATATGTAAAGATAGCATGTTAATATAATATATGTTTTGAGCTCTGGTACTGAGGAAGATTGCTTGAAATTTGTGCAAGTCTAACACAACCTGGAGCAGTCCAGCACTTTTCAAATATTAACATCATGTAACAGTTTGTTCTTAATCAAGTGTTTTCAATATTCTGGTGAAGATGTATTGAAATATTTGTTACACTGTATTAAAGCTTTTTTGTATGACACTGACATTAAAATGTGTTAAAGACAAAAATCCTTCTTGCAATTGAGTTTATAGTGGGGTCAATGGGACTAAGGTTCTAGGGGGGGGGGGCACCCCCATTTTTTGTAATACTGCTAAGTAGGAACCTACCAATGACCAGCTTTAGAAATTAAATTAAGCGACATTATATGTGGAGGTTTGTCCATAGTCCACCATTACACCCCTTGTTCTGGGGAGGTTTAACTAAGACTTTAAGATATTTATTAACACGCGGAAGGATGGAAATCTGGGACTCCACGGCCTCGGCTTTTTCCATGCTTGGTAATCCGAGTCCAGCGCTGAGGAAAGCGAGGAGCGCTGCGAGCGCGTAGGGGAGCGGCATGATGAAAGACCCCCCGCTGCGTATACTAATTGCCCCACAGCCGGAGGCCCGGCCATGTTATTTGTGTGTAATTAGTTCTTCCACTGTTTCATGGATTTAGTCTGTTCGTGGTTCAGTCCTGCTCAGGGGCAGACTGGCCATAAAGACACCCGGGAAAATACTCGGTGGGCCGCACTGCTTTGGGGCAGATTGGGCTGATGCTTCTAACACACCCAATCAAATGGATTCCCTCCTAATGTCCCTCCTGGTGCCCCCTGTATCTGGCACTGCTATACCCTCCTAGTCAACAATCACCCCGTCTACATTCTGCTCCCAATGCTATAGCCCCAGCGTCCTAAGCGCCACCCCTGCCACGTTATCTGCCCCACAATATTAAAGCTTCAATATCTGCCCCTGTTTATGAGCTGATATAGCCTCAGCCTTGACCTGGGCTCAGTGGAGATGGTCGCTTGGTAAAATCTCAGGCTGATTTTTCCCCTGTCCGCCACTGATTCTGCCTGAATTGGTTTGTCCGGGGTTCCCCTTTATATGCGGGGGTCTCGAACTGAGAGAGAAGCCAGGAGGATGACCGGCTAATGGCGAAGGGATGGCAATGGCTGCCCCTCTTCCTTCCTGAGGAAACTCCACTTCTCACATGAAAACATAGCAATGCGGGATGTGGCCAATGGCACCAAGATCCATGTGGGAGGGGCAAATGTCGAATTTGGATTCAGTGGTGCAGGATAATTGTGTGAGGCCTTCTGGTCGTTGACCACAACTTGTCACAAACTCAGAGGCCTTGGTGTATTTCTCCTGTACATGGCAGGCGACTAGGCTAAGATGGCGCCGCTAGTCAGCATCAGATGTCGAGTGATGTCTGATTGGAGGAATGGTGATGCATTCTGTACTGCAAGTGAGGTAAGATATCACCTGCAGTAGGCCTTCTGATCTACACCTTCTGTATACGCCTTCTCCGTACGGGCCACCAAAATGTGTCACCACCTCCCATCAGAAGAAAAGACAGAAGGAAGAGTGCATCCCATTGGAGGAATAACGGGTGAGGTTAGACATCACTTGCAGTAGGCCACTATCTACGCCTTCTAATATACAGCTTCTGTATACGCTTTCTCCGTACGGGGCCACAAAAATGTGTCACCACCACCCTTCAGAAGAGTGAATTGGATTGGAGGAATGGCAGGTGAGGTTAGACCTCACTTGCACTAGGCCACAGTCTAGCCCAGCGAGCGGAGAGAAAGAGAGCCGCCATGACCCAGCAAGTGGAGAGAGAGCCGCCATGGCCCAGCGAGTGAAGAGAGAGAGAGCCGCCATGAGCGGAGAGAGAGCCGCCATGGCCCAGCGAGCAGAGAGAGAGCCGCTGTGACAGACGCTCTGTCTTTTGGATGTCATCACTATTCAGTTGCCCACCGGGCCATTCACTGGCCTTTTTCTTAATTAGGTCATTGTAGTTTGGATTGTATTATAAACTGCCTTTGTGTTAATTGATTACGTCACAGGCAATGGCATTGTTCTGATTGAGTGTATTACAGACGCCTATTGTTTTGCTGATTGCGTCACCAGCAGAGTTGGTCTCTGTATTTGTCATGAGGTCCACGGGGGAGGTCCCATTGCATGGAGACTTGTGTATATAAGGCCTAGAGTGGCACTAATAAAAACACTTCACCTTCACCCTCAATACTGAGTTCTGTCTCTTATTGGGGGAAACGCTATATTACAATTCACTAGCCCTTGTAAGGGCTGTTCCTGTTTCCTCACGGACGACTCTGGAATTCCAGCAGCACCTCTTACGATTGGGAAAAGGACGTCTCGGGCGGTGAAGCCCTCCGGCGATAAGCGTTATCGCTACAGCCGCCATGACCCAGCAAGTGGAGAGAGAGCCGCCATGGCCCAGCGAGCGGAGAGAGAGCCGCCAGGGCCCAGCGAGCGGAGAGAGAGCCGCCAGGGCCCAGCGAGCAGAGAGAGAGCCGCCAGGGCCCAGCGAGCAGAGAGAGAGCCGCCAGGGCCCAGCGAGCAGAGAGAGAGGCGCCAGGGCCCAGCGAGCAGAGAGAGAGCCGCCAGGGCCCAGCGAGCAGAGAGAGAGGCGCCAGGGCCCAGCGAGCAGAGAGAGCCGCCAGGGCCCAGCGAGCAGAGAGAGCCGCCAGGGCCCAGCGAGCAGAGAGAGAGGCGCCAGGGCCCAGCGAACAGAGAGAGAGCCGCCAGGGCACAGCGAGCAGAGAGAGCCGCCAGGGCCCAGCGAGCAGAGAGAGCCGCCAGGGCCCAGCGAGCAGAGAGAGAGGCGCCAGGGCCCAGCGAACAGAGAGAGAGCCGTCATGGCCCAGCGAGCGGAGAGAGAGAGAGCCGCCATGGCCCAGCGAGCGGAGAAAGAGCTGCCATGGTCTAGCGAGCAGAGAGAGAGAGAGCCGCCATGAGCGGAGAGAGAGCCGCCATGGCCCAGCGAGCAGAGAGAGAGCCGCCATGGCCCAGTGAGCGGAGAGAGAGCCGCCAGGGCCCAGCGAGCAGAGAGAGAGCCGCCAGGGCCCAGCGAGCAGAGAGAGAGCCGCCAGGGCCCAGCGAGCAGAGAGAGAGCCGCCAGGGCCCAGCGAGCAGAGAGAGAGCCGCCAGGGCCCAGCGAGCAGAGAGAGAGAGAGCCGCCATGGCCCAGCGAGTGGAGAGAGAGAGAGCCGTCATGGCCCAGCGAGCAGAGAGAGAGAGAGCTGCCATGGCCCAGCGAGCAGAGAGAAAGAGAGCCGCCATAGCCCAGCGAGCGGAGAGAGAGAGAGCCGCCATGGCCCAGCGAGCAGAGAGAGAGCCGCCATGGCCCAGCGAGCGGAGAGAGAGCCGCCATGGCCCAGCGAGCGGAGAGAGAGCCGCCATGGCCCAGCGAGCGGAGAGAGAGCCGCCATGGCCCAGCGAGCGGAGAGAGAGCCGCCAGGGCCCAGCGAGCGGAGAGAGAGCCGCCAGGGCCCAGCGAGCAGAGAGAGAGGCGCCAGGGCCCAGCGAGCAGAGAGAGAGCCGCCAGGGCCCAGCGAGCAGAGAGAGAGGCGCCAGGGCCCAGCGAGCAGAGAGAGCCGCCAGGGCCCAGCGAGCGGAGAGAGAGCCACCAGGGCCCAGCGAGCGGAGAGAGAGCCACCAGGGCCCAGCGAGCGGAGAGAGAGCCGCCATGGCCCAGCGAGCGGAGAGAGAGCCGCCATGGCCCAGCGAGCGGAGAGAGAGCCGCCAGGGCCCAGCGAGCAGAGAGAGAGCCGCCAGGGCCCAGCGAGCGGAGAGAGAGGCGCCAGGGCCCAGCGAGCAGAGAGAGGCGCCAGGGCCCAGCGAGTGGAGAGAGAGAGACACCATGGCCCAGCGAGCGGAGAGAGAGCCGCCAGGGCCCAGCGAGCGGAGAGAGAGCCGCCAGGGCCCAGCGAGCGGAGAGAGAGAGAGCCGCCATGGCCCAGCGAGCGGAGAGAGAGAGAGAGAGCCGCCATGGCCCAGCGAGCAGAGAGAGAGAGAGAGACACCATGGCCCAGCGAGCGGAGCGAGAGAGAGAGCCGCCATGGCCCAGCGAGCGGAGCGAGAGAGAGAGAGAGAGCCGCCATGGCCCAGCGAGCGGAGAGAGAGAGAGAGACACCATGGCCCAGCGAGCGGAGCGAGAGAGAGAGACACCATGGCCCAGCGAGCAGAGCGAGAGAGAGAGAGAGAGAGAGCCGCCATGGCCCAGCGAGCGGAGAGAGAGCCGCCATGGCCCAGCGAGTGGAGAGAGAGCCACCATGGCCCAGCGAGCGGAGAGAGAGAGCCGCCATGGCCCAGCGAGCGGAGAGAGAGCCGCCGTGGCCCAGCGAGCGGAGAGAGAGAGAGCCGCCGTGGCCCAGCGAGCGGAGAGAGAGAGAGCCGCCATGGCCCAGCGAGCGGAGAGAGAGAGAGCCGCCATGGCCCAGCGAGCAGAGAGAGAGAGCCGCCGTGGCCCAGCGAGCGGAGAGAGAGAGAGCCGCCATGGCCCAGCGAGCGGAGAGAGAGAGCCGCCATGGCCCAGCGAGCGGAGAGAGAGAGCCGCCATGGCCCAGCGAGCGGAGAGAGAGAGAGCCGCCATGGCCCAGCGAGCGGAGAGAGAGCCGCAATGGCCCAGCGAGCGGAGAGAGAGAGCCGCCATGGCCCAGCGAGCGGAGAAAGAAAGAGCTGCCATGGCCCAGCGAGCAGAGAGAGAGCCGCCATGGCCCAGCGAGTGGAGAGAGAGAGAGACGCCATGGCCCAGCGAGCGGACAGAGAGCCGCCATGGACCAGCGAGCAGAGAGAGAGCCGCCATGGCCCAGTGAGCGGAGAGAAAGAGAGCCGCCATGGACCAGCAAGCGGAGAAAGAGAGAGCCGCCATGGACCAGCGAGTGGAGAGAGACAGAGACGCCATGGCCCAGCGAGGGGAGAGAGAGCCGCCATGGCCCAGCGAACGGAGAGAGAGCCGCCAGGGCCCAGCGAGCGGAGAGAGAGCCGCCAGGGCCCAGCGAGCGGAGAGAGAGCCGCCAGGGCCCAGCGAGCGGAGAGAGAGCCGCCAGGGCCCAGCGAGCGGAGAGAGAGCCGCCAGGGCCCAGCAAGCGGAGAGAGAGCCGCCAGGGCCCAGCGAGTGGAGAGAGAGCCGCCAGGGCCCAGTGAGCAGAGAGAGAGCCGCCAGGGCCCAGTGAGCAGAGAGAGAGCCGCCAGGGCCCAGCGAGCAGAGAGAGAGCCGCCATGGCCCAGCGAGCAGAGAGAGAGCCGCCATGGCCCAGCGAGCGGAGAAAGAAAGAGCCGCCATGGCCCAGCGAGTGGAGAGAGAGCCGCCATGGCCCAGCGAGTGGAGAGAGAGAGAGCCGCCATGGCCCAGCGAGCGGACAGAGAGCCGCCATGGACCAGCGAGCAGAGAGAGAGCCGCCATGGCCCAGCGAGCAGAGAGAGAGCCGCCATGGCCCAGCGAGCGGAGAAAGAAAGAGCCGCCATGGACCAGCGAGTGGAGAGAGAGAGCCGCCAGGGCCCAGCGAGCAGAGAGAGAGAGAGCCGCCATGGCCCAGCGAGCGGAGAAAGAAAGAGCCGCCATGGACCAGCGAGTGGAGAGAGAGAGCCGCCATGGCCCAGCGAGCAGAGAGAGAGCCGCCATGGCCCAGCGAGTGGAGAGAGAGAGAGCCGCCATGGCCCAGCGAGCGGACAGAGAGCCGCCATGGACCAGTGAGCGGAGAGAAAGAGAGCCGCCATGGCCCAGTGAGCGGAGAGAGAGCCGCCATGGACCAGCAAGCGGAGAAAGAGAGAGCCGCCATGGACCAGCGAGCGGAGCGAGAGAGAGCCGCCATGGCCCAGCGAGTGGAGAGAGAGAGAGCCGCCAGGGCCCAGCGAGCGGAGAGAGAGCCGCCAGGGCCCAGCGAGCGGAGCGAGAGAGAGCCGCCATGGCCCAGCGAGTGGAGAGAGAGAGAGCCGCCATGGCCCAGCGAGTGGAGAGAGAGAGAGCCGCCATGGACCAGCGAGCGGAGCGAGAGAGAGCCGCCATGGCCCAGCGAGTGGAGAGAGAGAGAGCCGCCATGGCCCAGCGAGTGGAGAGAGAGAGAGCCGCCAGGGCCCAGCGAGCGGAGAGAGAGCCGCCAGGGCCCAGCGAGCGGAGAGAGAGCCGCCAGGGCCCAGCGAGCGGAGAGAGAGACGACAGGGCCCAGCGAGCGGAGAGAGAGCCGCCAGGGCCCAGCAAGCGGAGAGAGAGCCGCCAGGGCCCAGCAAGCGGAGAGAGAGCCGCCAGGGCCCAGCGAGCGGAGAGAGAGAGAGAGAGAGAGAGAGAGAGACGCCATGGCCCAGCGAGTGGAGAGAGAGAGAGCCGCCATGGCCCAGCGAGCGGAGAGAGAGACGCCATGGCCCAGCGAGCGGAGAGAGAGAGAGAGAGAGAGAGAGAGAGAGACACCATGGCCCAGCGAGCAGAGAGAGAGAGAGACGCCATGGCCCAGCGAGTGGAGAGAGAGAGAGCCGCCATGGCCCAGCGAGTGGAGAGAGAGAGAGCCGCCAGGGCCCAGCGAGCGGAGAGAGAGCCGCCAGGGCCCAGCAAGCGGAGAGAGAGCCGCCAGGGCCCAGCAAGCGGAGAGAGAGCCGCCAGGGCCCAGCGAGCGGAGAGAGAGAGAGAGAGAGAGAGAGAGAGACGCCATGGCCCAGCGAGTGGAGAGAGAGAGAGCCGCCATGGCCCAGCGAGCGGAGAGAGAGACGCCATGGCCCAGCGAGCGGAGAGAGAGAGAGAGAGAGACACCATGGCCCAGCGAGCAGAGAGAGAGAGAGCCGCCATGGCCCAGCGAGCGGAGAGAGAGCCGCCATGGCCCAGCGAGCGGAGAGAGAGCCGCCATGGCCCAGCGAGCGGAGAGAGAGCCGCCATGGCCCAGCGAGCGGAGAGAGAGCCGCCATGGCCCAGCGAGCGGAGAGAGAGCCGCCATGGCCCAGCGAGTGGAGAGAGAGAGAGAGAGACACCATGGCCCAGCGAGCAGAGAGAGAGAGAGACGCCATGGCCCAGCGAGTGGAGAGAGAGAGAGCCGCCATGGCCCAGCGAGCGGAGAGAGAGCCGCCATGGCCCAGCGAGCGGAGAGAGAGAGAGAGAGCCGCCATGGCCCAGCAAGCGGAGAGAGAGAGAGAGAGCCGCCATGGCCCAGCGAGCGGAGAGAGAGAGAGAGAGCCGCCATGGCCCAGCGAGCGGAGAGAGAGAGAGAGAGCCGCCATGGCCCAGCAAGCGGAGAGAGAGAGAGCCGCCATGGCCCAGCGAGCGGAGAGAGAGAGCCGCCATGGCCCAGCGAGTGGAGAGAGAGATCAGTCTGGGGACCGGAGTCTCATGGAATCGGCTCATTTGTCAGTCTGCTGAGGACCAGTTGGCGGAGGTGAGAATTGCCCCTCACCCTCCCCCCTCCCCCCAGGCGGGGGCGCGCATTTCACCGCCATCTTCCTCATCAGGCAGCAGCTGATTTTTCCCACTTTCGCAGAACATTCCGGAACCGTCGTCGCCTTTTGTCAGCAGTCAGATTAACAAGCAATTAACTGAGTCAGGGGGAGGAAGCGGGAGCCGCGGCTACGGGGGAGGGAAAGTGGCCAGCGGCCCGCAGCGACATTACTCTGCCATTACAGGGCCGGCAACTGCGGGTTCTGCAAATGGTGCCCATCCAGGACCCGGGACAGTCCCTACACCCGGCACCCGGAAAAGAGCAGTCCCTACACCCAGCACCTAGAACAGCACAGTCCCTACACCCAGCACCCAGGACAGCACAGTCCCTACACCCGGCACCTAGAACAGCGCAGTCCCTACACCCGGCACCTAGAACAGCGCAGTCCCTACACCCGGCACAGCGCAGTCCCTACACCCGGCACCCGGAACAGCGCAGTCCCTACACCCGGCACCCAGGACAGCGCAGTCCCTACACCCGGCACAGTCCTTACACCCGGAACCCAGGACAGCGCAGTCCCTACACCCGGCACCCGGAACAGCCCAGTCCCTACACCCGGCACCCAAGACAGCGCAGTCCCTACACCCGGCACAGTCCTTACACCCGGCACCCAGGACAGCGCAGTCCCTACACCCAGCACCCAGGACAGCGCAGTCCCTACACCCGGCACCCAGGACAGCGCAGTCCCTACACCCGGCACCCGGAACAGCGCAGTCCCTACACCCGGCACAGTCCCTACACCCGGCACCCAGGACAGCGCAGTCCCTACACCCGGGACAGTCCCTACACCCGGCACCCAGGACAGCGCAGTCCCTACACCCGGCACAGTCCCTACACCCGGCACCCAGGACAGCGCAGTCCCTACACCCGGGACAGTCCCTACACCCGGCACAGTCCCTACACCCGGCACCCAGGACAGCGCAGTCCCTACACCCGGGACAGTCCCTACACCCAGCACCCAGGACAGCGCAGTGCCTACACCCGGCACCCAGGACAGCGCAGTCCCTACACCCGGCACAGTCCCTACACCAGGCACCCAGGACAGCGCAGTCCCTACACCTGGCACCCAGGACAGCACAGTCCCTACACCTGGCACCCGGGACAGCGCAGTCCCTACACCTGGCACCCGGGACAGCGCAGTCCCTACACCCGGCACAGCACAGTCCCCACACCCGGGACCCAGGGCCGAGTCTGCTACAGCACCCAGAGAGAGAGCCATGGCCCAGCGAGCGGAGAGAGTCGCCAGGGCCCAGCGAGCGGAGAGAAAGACACCATGGCCCAGCGAGCAGAGAGAGAGAGAGAGAGAGACACCATGGCCCAGTGAGCGGAGAGAGAGAGAGACGCCATGGCCCATCGAGCGGAGAGAGAGAGAGACGCCATGGCCCAGCGAGCGGAGAGAGAGAGAGAGAGAGAGAGAGAGACGCCATGGCCCAGCGAGCGGAGAGAGAGAGAGACGCCATGGCCCAGCGAGCGGAGAGAGAGAGAGAGAGAGAGAGACGCCATGGCCCAGCGAGCGGAGAGAGAGAGAGAGACGCCATGGCCCAGCGAGCGGAGAGAGAGAGAGACGCCATGGCCCAGCGAGCGGAGAGAGAGAGAGACGCCATGGCCCAGCGAGCGGAGAGAGAGAGAGACGCCATGGCCCAGCGAGCGGAGAGAGAGAGAGACGCCATGGCCCATCGAGCGGAGAGAGAGAGAGACGCCATGGCCCAGCGAGCGGAGAGAGAGACGCCATGGCCCAGCGAGCGGAGAGAGAGAGAGAGACGCCATGGCCCAGCGAGCGGAGAGAGAGAGAGAGACGCCATGGCCCAGCGAGCGGAGAGAGAGAGAGACGCCATGGCCCAGCGAGCGGAGAGAGAGAGAGAGAGAGAGAGAGAGACACCATGGCCCAGTGAGCGGAGAGAGAGAGAGACGCCATGGCCCATCGAGCGGAGAGAGAGAGAGACGCCATGGCCCAGCGAGCGGAGAGAGAGAGAGAGACGCCATGGCCCATCGAGCGGAGAGAGAGAGAGACGCCATGGCCCAGCGAGTGGAGAGAGAGAGAGACGCCATGGCCCAGCGAGCGGAGAGAGAGACGCCATGGCCCAGTGAGTAGAGAGAGAGACAGACGCCATGGCCCAGCGAGCGGAGAGAGAGAGAGACGCCATGGCCCAGCGAGCGGAGAGAGAGACGCCATGGCCCAGCGAGCGGAGAGAGAGACGCCATGGCCCAGCGAGCGGAGAGAGAGAGAGACGCCATGGCCCAGCGAGCGGAGAGAGAGAGAGACGCCATGGCCCAGCGAGCGGAGAGAGAGAGAGACGCCATGGCCCAGCGAGCGGAGAGAGAGAGAGACGCCATGGCCCAGCGAGCGGAGAGAGAGAGAGAGAGAGAGAGAGAGAGAGAGACACCATGGCCCAGTGAGCGGAGAGAGAGAGAGACGCCATGGCCCATCGAGCGGAGAGAGAGAGAGACGCCATGGCCCAGCGAGCGGAGAGAGAGAGAGACGCCATGGCCCAGCGAGCGGAGAGAGAGAGAGACGCCATGGCCCAGCGAGCGGAGAGAGAGAGAGACGCCATGGCCCAGCGAGCGAAGAGAGAGAGAGACGCCATGGCCCAGCGAGCGGAGAGAGAGAGAGACGCCATGGCCCAGCGAGCGGAGAGAGAGAGAGACGCCATGGCCCAGCGAGCGGAGAGAGAGAGAGATGCCATGGCCCAGCGAGCGAAGAGAGAGAGAGACACCATGGCCCAGTGAGCGGAGAGAGAGAGACGCCATGGCCCATCGAGCGGAGAGAGAGAGAGACGCCATGGCCCAGCGAGCGGAGAGAGAGAGAGAGACGCCATGGCCCATCGAGCGGAGAGAGAGAGAGACGCCATGGCCCAGCGAGTGGAGAGAGAGAGAGACGCCATGGCCCAGCGAGCGGAGAGAGAGACGCCATGGCCCAGTGAGTAGAGAGAGAGACAGACGCCAGGGCCCAGCGAGCGGAGAGAGAGAGAGACGCCATGGCCCAGCGAGCGGAGAGAGAGAGAGACGCCATGGCCCAGCGAGCGGAGAGAGAGAGAGCCGCCATGGCCCAGCGAGCGGAGAGAGAGAGAGACGCCATGGCCCAGCGAGCGGAGAGAGAGAGAGACGCCATGGCCCAGCGAGCGGAGAGAGAGACGCCATGGCCCAGCGAGCGGAGAGAGAGACGCCATGGCCCAGCGAGCGGAGAGAGAGAGAGACGCCATGGCCCAGCGAGCGGAGAGAGAGAGAGACGCCATGGCCCAGCGAGCGGAGAGAGAGAGAGACGCCATGGCCCAGCGAGCGGAGAGAGAGAGAGCCGCCATGGCCCAGCGAGCGGAGAGAGAGAGAGAGACGCCATGGCCCAGCGAGCGGAGAGAGAGAGAGACGCCATGGCCCAGCGAGCGGAGAGAGAGAGAGACGCCATGGCCCAGCGAGCGGAGAGAGAGAGAGACGCCATGGCCCAGCGAGCGGAGAGAGAGAGAGCCGCCATGGCCCAGCGAGCGGAGAGAGAGAGAGAGACGCCATGGACCAGCGAGCGGAGAGAGAGAGAGACGCCATGGCCCAGCGAGCGGAGAGAGAGAGAGACGCCATGGCCCAGCGAGCGGAGAGAGAGAGAGACGCCATGGCCCAGCGAGCGGAGAGAGAGAGAGACGCCATGGCCCAGCGAGCGGAGAGAGAGAGAGACGCCATGGCCCAGCGAGTGGAGAGAGAGACAGACGCCATGGCCCAGCGAGCGGAGAGAGAGAGAGACGCCATGGCCCAGCGAGTGGAGAGAGAGAGAGACGCCATGGCCCAGCGAGCGGAGAGAGAGAGAGACGCCATGGCCCAGCGAGCGGAGAGAGAGACAGACGCCATGGCCCAGCGAGCAGAGAGAGATAGTCCCTACACCAGACACAGCACAGTCCCTACACCCGGCACAGTCCCTACACCCGGCACCCAGGACAGCGCAGTCCCTACACCCGGCACCCAGGACAGCGCAGTCCCTACACCCGGCACCCAGGACAGCGCAGTGCCTACACCTGGCACCCGGGACAGCGCAGTGCCTACACCTGGCACCCGGGACAGCGCAGTCCCTACACCTGGCACCCGGGACAGCGCAGTCCCTACACCTGGCACCCGGGACAGCGCAGTCCCCACACCCGGGACCCAGGGCCTAGTCTGCTACAGCACCCAGAGAGAGAGCCAAAGCCTATGCCCAATAGAGACCCCAGCCTATGCCCAATAGAGACCCCAACCTATGCCCAATAGTGACCCCGGCCTATGCCCAATAGAGACCCCAACCTATGCCCAATAGAGACCCCGGCCAGTGCCCAATAGAGACCCCAACCTATGCCCAATAGAGACCCCGGCCAGTGCCCAATAGAGACCCCAACCTATGCCCAATAGAGACCCCGGCCAGTGCCCAATAGAGACCCCAACCTATGCCCAATAGAGACCCCAGCCAGTGCCCAATAGAGACCCCAACCTATGCCCAATAGAGACCCCGGCCTGTGCCCAATAGAGACCCAGGCCTGTGCCCAATAGAGACCCAGGCCTGTGCCCAATAGAGACCCCGGCCTGTGCCCAATAGTGACCCCGGCCTGTGCCCAATAGAGACCCCGGCCTATGCCCAATAGAGACCCCGGCCTATGCCGAATAGAGACCCAGGCCTGTGCCCAATAGTGACCCCGGCCTATGCCCAATAGAGACCCCGGCCTATGCCCAATAGAGACCCCGGCCTATGCCCAATAGAGACCCCGGCCTATGCCCAATAGAGACCCCGGCCTGTGCCCAATAGTGACCCCGGCCTATGCCCAATAGAGACCCCAACCTATGCCCAATAGAGACCCCGGCCAGTGCCCAATAGAGACCCCAACCTATGCCCAATAGAGACCCCGGCCAGTGCCCAATAGAGACCCCAACCTATGCCCAATAGAGACCCCGGCCAGTGCCCAATAGAGACCCCAACCTATGCCCAATAGAGACCCCAGCCAGTGCCCAATAGAGACCCCAACCTATGCCCAATAGAGACCCCGGCCTGTGCCCAATAGAGACCCAGGCCTGTGCCCAATAGAGACCCAGGCCTGTGCCCAATAGAGACCCCGGCCTGTGCCCAATAGTGACCCCGGCCTATGCCCAATAGAGACCCCGGCCTATGCCCAATAGAGACCCCGGCCTATGCCCAATAGAGACCCAGGCCTGTGCCCAATAGTGACCCCGGCCTATGCCCAATAGAGACCCCGGCCTATGCCCAATAGAGACCCCGGCCTATGCCCAATAGAGACCCCGGCCTGTGCCCAATAGTGACCCCAGCCTGTGCCCAATAGAGACCCCAGCCTGTGCCCAATAGAGACCCCAGCCTGTGCCCAATAGGGACCCCAGCCTATGCCCAATAGAGACCCCGGCCTGTGCCCAATAGGGACCCCAGCCTATGCCCAATAGAGACCCTGGCCTATGCCCAATAGAGGCCCCAGCCTGTGCCCAATAGAGACCCCAGCCTGTGCCCAATAGAGACCCCAGCCTGTGCCCAACAGTGACCCCAGCCTATGCCCATTGGGACCCCAGCCTATGCCCCATAGTGACCCCCGCCTATGCCCAATAGGGACCCCAGCCTATGCCCAATAGAGACCCCGGCCTGTGCCCAATAGAGACCCCAGCCTGTGCCCAATAGAGACCCCAGCCTGTGCCCAACAGTGACCCCAGCCTATGCCCATTGGGACCCCAGCCTATGCCCATTGGGACCCCAGCCTATGCCCCACAGTGACCCCCGCCTATGCCCAATAGTGACCCCGGCCTATGCCCAATAGAGACCCTGGCCTATGCCCAATAGAGACCCCGGCCTGTGCCCAACAGTGACCCCTGCCT
The DNA here is from genome assembly GCA_027917425.1 of Gastrophryne carolinensis. NCBI lineage: Eukaryota > Metazoa > Chordata > Amphibia > Anura > Microhylidae > Gastrophryne > Gastrophryne carolinensis. The sequence goes on from JAQIHN010000106.1 coordinate 299,632, forward strand.
ATGTCCAATAGTGACCCCTGCCTGTGCCCTATAGTGACCCCGGCCTATGCCCAATAGTGACCCCGGCCTGTGCCCAATAGTGACCCCGGCCTATGCCCATTGGGACCCCAGCCTATGCCCCATAGTGACCCCCGCCTATGCCCAATAGTGACCCCGGCCTATGCCCAATAGTGACCCCAGCCTATGCCCATTGGGACCCCAGCCTATGCCCAATAGAGACCCTGGCCTATGCCCAATAGTGACCCCAGCCTATGCCCAATAGTGACCCCAGCCTATTGCCAATAGTGACCCTGGCCTATGCCCAATAGAGACCCCGGCCTATGCCCAATAGTGACTCCGGCCTATGCCCAATAGTGACCCCGGCCTATG